>PTEX01000002.1:6456202-6824887 GCA_003342815.1 Eudromia elegans
TTATTATTTATAAAGAAGCCTCGCCATTTACAAGGAGCTGTAAGGGGAAATCCTGTCCCATTCATGTGTCCTTTATGCATTTCGGTCTGAGTCACTTCCTTCTCATGTGCTCAGTGGTTCACTTGTTGGTCATGGAGTGATGCAGTAGTTTGAGAAGTTTTATGTGTGACTGCAGAGAGTGTGGGAACTTTTCAGGCTTTGAGGATGCCTGAAATACTTCAGCCACGTTCTTAATAAAACATTTTTTTTTCCTCTTCAGATAAAATCTCCACCCCCCCCCTCCACCGTTGAAGCTTTAAGAACCTAATATAGCCCAAACCAAAATACTGAGAATGAATAAAAGTAGAAGTCAGGAAGCGGAGTTGTTGCGTATTTCCTTGTCTGTGGACGGGCTGGATGCTGCAAACGGGAAGCGGGAATAAAGCGTTGCCGCGGGCAGTTTCCCAACAAGGTGCTGCATCCACACCTGGCCTGCACACGCGCGTGGCAGGTGGCGTCCCGGAGCTGCAGGGACAAAACTTAGCCCCACGGTGGTTCTGCTCGTGTGTAAAATACCCCTGGCACGAGTGCAAGCGTCCCTTGTTCCCCTCAGTGTATTTGCTGAGATGAGAAACTGTCAAAACTGACACAGGGATTTTTACTAGAAGGATGGTGGAAAAAGCACTCTGCACATTAAATTGCATACGTCAGTAAATGTGACTTCTAGTCCTGCTCTGAGTAATGAAATAGGAAGTGTATTTACTCGGAACAGAGAGACGTGTTGAGTCCTGTGAGTATTGATTAGCATTACATAGGGGGAAAAAATTGTGTTATTGTTCTTGCTGCTGTCCCTTACAATTTCAGCAAATAATATTATATGATGGCATTATTTAGTCCTATGTCTAACTAGAAATACATATTACATGTATTGTGTGCATGCTTTTTTTAAGTTTTAATAAATGGAAGAAAATAGGCATTAAATAGACACTAACCTGGGCTTCAGACACCAGTTAGTTTGTGATACCAGGGTATTTCCAGGGTGAGCTTGGGTTTCTGTTCCGTATGTGTTGGATTTTTAGGTATGTCTACTTGTTAAACATTCTTTCTCTCTCATATTTTCTCTAAAATTACAGCCTCTGCAATTGCTTATCTATGCAGGAGACAAAATGGTTATGCTTTTAGGTACTTCTTATCTTAACAGGCTGAGAATGGCTTTTTGTGTACCAAAGTTGATTCCATTAGCTGGACCACCCAGATTCTTTAGCAAAGGATACTTAATGTAATAATCATGGAAATTAAGTAAGCCCACTTAAGTGGGCTCCTACAGACCGATGGATGTATTAGAAGCATATTGACAGTATGCAGAGTTCAAGCAAAGTGTATTCCCAAGCTCGCGTCAGTCTGCACGCGTGCAAGAATGCGTCCAGAGCAGGTTTAAGGTAAGGTTTTTCTTCAGCAAGCAGAATTGGTAGGATGTTTATGCTGGGTCGGTGAGAAAGGCGCTTTGCTGCGGGAGAGAAGCAGGGCTCCCTTTCCTCTGCAGACCAGGAGCTGACTTTCTCTTCTGGGGATACCCACATGGATACATATCCATGATACTGAGCACCGGGTCCATGCTCAATGCTAACGTCTTCCTCCCGCAGCCCTGATGTTGCCCAGCTTCAAGCACAGAACTGCTTTGATCTGAGCTGCTCATGGGTAGTTCCTTCTAGTCCATCTCACCATGACCAGCTTCTTCCCCAAAAGCCCACCACAAAGAAAATAATATTCAGGGATTAACAGACCCATGGAAGTTCATCTTCATGTGAAACCCTGGGAGCAGGGAGGTCTTTTAATACAGTATTCATATTGCAGGAATAAAAAGAAACTTTGTTAGAGGTCTGAATGACGTTACAATCCCACCACCCTTTTCCATGCTGTTCTGGACTGCATCGGCACAGACGCCTGCAAACTGGGGCTGGGGAAAAGGAGGAGGAGAGAGATATCCACGCTATTTTAGTGCCCTTATCTAGGAAGACTAAGGACCCAGCTTCCTAATGAGGCCCTGGAAGTTGTTGACAGATGTTTGTTTCATCACCTGAACAGGAGCATAGCCAGCCTCCTGACCGAATTTCATAGTACTCTCCTATCTTGAAGCTCAGCTTTTGTAGAAGGTGAGTAGAAACTTGTCAGATTTGAATTTTTCCAGACTTTCTGCAATTGAAAATTATAAACAAAATATGTAGCTGTGAATATACAGAAAGCTTTGATTTGGCAAGATTAGAAGCTGCTCAGAGTGGTGTCTAGGCTCCTGCAGGCCTGAGGCCGAAATAGGGTCCAGTGAGTGACTGTGGGGCTGGTTTAGTTTTGGAGTCTCATCAGAGGAGATCAGACAAAACAAACCCTGAGTGAAGCTCCCTCATTTTGCAGCATTTGCTGTTTTTTTAGAGACAGGTTGAGTCCATGGGGGATAGTCTAGGGAACATCTAGTAAAGAATAAGGAAGTGGGGATGCAAGGTTCTCAGTTGACTTTATCACTGACTTAAAAATCCCTTTAGCTGTGTCTGGAGTTTTTCCCCAAGGCTGTTCTTCACAGTCCCGATCAACGCCATGGAGATGCTCCTATTTTTCTCATCTGCTTTCATCCCTCGCTCGTCTCATGTTTCCACTGCCGTCTCCCTGGCTGTGGGGAGCTGGATAAGCTATCTGTGCCATGATTTATCGGGATGCTGGCTTTGAGTGACGTCAGGCACAGCCTCTTCCCCCTGAGGATCTTCGTATTATCTCAAGAATTTCCAGCTTCTGCTGGAGCTGACAGTCAAACCCACAAGACTGAAATCCGAGTCTCAGTGTTTTTCCTAGGAGTTTACGTAATTTATAGATACTCGACCAAAAGGAAAGACGATCAAGTTCACTTTCATCCTACTTAAATAAATCCCTGTGCTGGGGAGAAAAGTTACACAAAGGTCTCAGAGCTTCAGAACAAGATAAACAGTGTTTTCTGACCTTTTAATAGGAGATAGCGTGGACCACCGACGATCACAGGGGCGGAGATGCCTTCCTTGTCTGGAAATATCTGGGACACTGAGCCACAAGGAAGGGTGTATTTATAGTAAAGAGGTAGAACATTTTCTCCCTCCAGAGTATAAAAGATAAAACACCTTCAGGTTGAACTATTAAATGAGAAAAAACATGGAGTTGTATTCCCAGATGTTTTGAACAGTGTCTGTGTATTTGTCTGCATTTACCAGGTGATGAATTGAGATTTCATGTCCCACTGAAGTTAATGGGCTTTGTTTACCTGCAGCTTTTAGGCTGTGCTACAAAACCTGTTTATTACTTTTGGTTTCAGAGGAGGGACGGGATTTGATTTCAGAAGTGTTTGTGGTCTTTGCTATCCTTTATTTGGGGAGGGAGGGGAGCTTTATTTAAAAAATGCAGCCTACTCTTTTAGGCGGGGAGATGTTTTGAGTATTTCAATCGACAAAACGTGTAGAGCTTTCTTTCAAATGGAGTGGCCAGTTCCATTTCCTCCTAGGTTTATTATATAAGATTTTGTCCTGAAGCTTGGGTTTGCCTCTCTTTTTCTCCTCTGAGGAGCTGGGCTAAGAGCAGCTGCTTTCGTTTACTCTGATCCATGTGACTTTGGTCTGAGTTGCGTCTCAGCAATGAAATCCAGATCGAGCTGAAATTCCTGTAGCTTTCCTGAAGCCTTTCCAGCGAGCTGTAATCAGGTGGATATTTCTGTGAGACGTTTTAAGTATTTGGAAGAATTCTCCGTGGTGAAGCTGATGGTGTAAATGCCCAAGGTCTGTTTCTATGTAGTGCAAACGGCATGGGCTGTTTTTCTGCCTCCGTTCGGGTTAGACCCGTGGGTTACTTGGGCGCTGTTGTGAGTGTGCTCTCCTAGCACAGAAACGGGAGGCACTGGTAGCCTCTTGTCCACTTTGTAGTCCCGTCCTGTAGGACGTTGATGCCTGGCAGGGGAAGCCGGGTTTCAAAACCAGCCCCAGCAGCGGATGCACCGCAAGGTTTTGAGGAGCACGGGGCTCTCGGGCTGGGCCGCTGCAGGGGACGAGAGGGCACAGCTGGGGAGCAGCTGCAGTGACCAACATTTGCACAAAACCCATTTGCTTCTCCTTGCTGCTCCCGGGATGATAATTCTCGTCACGCAGATTCCTAAGGATACGGGCTGTTTAATAAAGCGGTGCTGCAGGTAGCTCATGGTTCAGATTGGATTGCAAAATCATTTGGCCTGGGGTTATCTGAGTGAATTGTTCGTCTCCCGTCACGAGGGAGACGCTTTTGTCTCTAGTCTGCTCTCAATTTCCAGGAGTCTGGCTTGGGCTGAAGGGGCCACTCTTGGGCTTTCCCACCGCCGAGGTGCAGTGGCTGGGCTGACTGTCGTGGAAAAAAATGCCCTTTTTTCTCAAACTGCTGTGATGTCCCTCTACTCCTGGTCATTGGATTAGCTCATAATTCTCACCCAGTAAAGGGGTTACTTGCTAAAGGAGTAGTAATAAGTTACTTCAGATTAAAGTAAAGATGGAGTTCAGCAGCTCTGTATCTGTATGTCTAGGCTAGCTGAAAAGAAATGATGCTGGTTCCATGAGCAGGCTCCATATTCCAAGAATTATAATTTGGAGAGAACTTTTATTAAAAGCAGACTTTTATATATAGCTGGAATATACGTATATAGTGGAATATAGCATTTTAAAAAACATGCGGATACTCAGAGTAGTGCACAGAAATATTTTGACATAATACCAGTGTTCAAGTGATGAAGATGAGAGCCCCGTGCTTTTGTCCTGCTTTCCAGCAAGTTCTGCCTGCTTTCCTTCCCTTGAAGCACTCATAAGTCACCTGTTGTCTGTTTTGGAGAGGGCAGTAGCAGTTACTGCTAAATTCAAGCATTCCAAAGCACTTTTCATTCCCCTAGTAGGACTTATGAGACATTTGTCCCTTATTCTCTTCTCTGACTCGAGGGAGGCTGAGTGGTGGTGACTAAGGGCAAAATGTAGCCTGGGGTTATTTTCTTGAAGTTTATGAGGCTGTAGTGGGCAGCCTTGTGCCTTGGTGTTGGGGAAGTGCTCCCTTGCCCTTCTACCATTGCAGCAAACTCGGTGGCTATGCAAGGTCCTTTGCCAAGGGGGCTGTTAATTTTGGCTGTGGGGCTCCACTTAATGCAGACCAAGTTTGGAGCAACTATACTGCTCATTTTGGTTGTGCTGTCTGCTTGTGTTCCTGTGCAAATATGCAGATTTGCAGGTTATTTGGATAGTTTTTCTATTTTTTTAAGGAGAAAAATGTATTATGTTGGACGACGGACAGATTATCAAAGGCCTTCTTTGGCAGCTTGTCATGTGCTCGTGTTTTTGAAGATTGAGAAGAGGAGGAAAAAAGTGACTTTTATGTTAAGTTTGATACAGATGGCCTCGTCTCCCTGCATTGGAGTTAGTGTTTCCAAAAAAAAAAAGAAAAAAAGAAAAACCAAATAAAACAACAAAAAAAGTGTTTCCTGGTCAGCGCTGGCAGCAGTCACAGAATGCAAAAGCTTTTCACCCTTTGGCCCCAGGCTTGAATGCCGCCGAGGCTGGTAGCAGTGGGGACTCGTGAGCGGCACTTCAAGCTGGCATCGGCAAGACATCCCTGTGAGTTGCTGTGGAGGCTTTTTGTGTTTGGGAAAGGATGGGCATCTCGGCTGTGCATTGGGCTCCCTTCTCATCCTTCCCTGGACTGGAGAGAGCAGTAGGGCTTTTATGGCCGTGCCGTTTGTGGCAGCTTGGAGCAATAATAGCAGCAACTTTGTGATCTTTGCAGAAGCGGCTTCTGCTTCTGAATGGCCGCTCAGTTCCTCAGACTTGGAGGGCTGCCTGGGGCTCCCCTGCCAGATCTACCACGACTCCTGAATGCTAATGGGGGAGCGACAGACAGGCAGCCCCGGATTAAAGCAGCAGGAAATAAGGCGAACCAAGAGAAGGAAGGCATGAAACAGCGCACAAAGGAAAGGAATTAAGGATAAAGCCATGCCACACATTCCAGCTATCGTAGGAAATCATAAGATATTTGAAGGGCTTCACTGCATCTAGAGAAAGGTTACCATGTGCAAGCAAAGCTTGCAGCTGAAATGAGGCATTAAGATTTTTTTTACCCTGCAAGTGGGAGACAGGAGCTTTGGGAAATTTTAAAATGACATCTCAGGTTCATTATCAGAGCAAAATTATTGCTTCTTGCTGTTCAAACTGAACAGCATCAGTGGCAATTCTGAATAACCTTATGCCTGCTGGAAGGAAGAGACAGAAAAATATATTGCAAGGATGTGTCCAAGCCCATAGCTCACAAACCCAACCAGATCAGCAAGGACACAAAAGAGACAGAAAGTCAGTAGAAACCAGAAGGAAGATAATTAATGCTTGTTTAAAAGGGAGGGACCTCAATAAATCCCCCAGTGTCGTGGGTGTCAACACTCAATCAGACCAGGTGCAGGAGGAGACAAGGACCAAAATCATTCCTTGTCTGGGAAAGAAAGATTGGGTGTCATATTCTATCTCTGTTTACTTCAGTCTCACGTTATTACCTTGAGCACACTCTAATGCCACGCAGTGTTGCAGTGATACCCAGTGCTTCCACCAAAGGTGATGTCCTGGCACTGAGCCCGTGTTTGCTCTCGTGCCAGGTGGGCAGGTCACCCATGGAGCAAGGCTCCACGTCCCCTCCTTGGCCAAAAGGGTGAGAAACTTGGACCTTTACAGGCTGCCTTGTTCACCCTCCCGAACAGTCATCCCGCCCAGGAGGGTGTGCTGGGATGGAGAGGCGTTACCAGGTACCGTATCCTCGCCTGTGTCGCGTATGCGGCTGCTCCAACAGGCACTCCTGCTTGTGCTGCCACGGCCTGGAAGAACTATTTGAAGCGGCAACCTGGAGCAGTTAGATTACACTAACAAAACAAAAGCCAGCAGAATTTTGTATAGTTATTCTTAGCTACTTTGGTAGGAGAGCTGTGCCCTTTTTCACAGCTTGCTTGAGAAAAAGGAAGGCTGGTGGCCTCTGCGCGGCAGCCGGCGTGTGTCTGCAGAGACCGCTGTGCTCTCACACACAAGGGGTGTGCGGGCTGCTGGTGGGTGCTAGCAACAGGGAGCTGCCTGCAATGTAAGGATTATTTTTAACCCAGAAAAAGTCCAAAGTATGGAAAAGAGCTCTCCATAAAGAGCTGGGTGTCCAAGTGCAGTCTTGCGCTTGTCTTGTTCTAGCAACTTTAGCTTGCACTTTCCCTGTTTCTGTTTAATTTGGTGCTCTCTCCAAAAGGGCCAACTGCAGCCATATGTGGTGAGTGGCATCTGTTATCCTCTTTGTGAGAGGTGCAGAGCACTATCGTAGGGTATACAATGTATGTCATATAGACGAGGGTACTGTGTTTTTACTAAGAAAACCCTTTTTTGCCTTCGAAGGGACTGACTGCCTGTTCAGAGCAGGAATTCACTCAGATCTTTAGCCAATAAATAGGAATTGTTATTGCTGTATTCCAGCAGTAGCAACAAAGAAGTAGAGAAGACCAAAACCGACGTGTCTCCTACACTCCGCTTGTCCCTTGCATCCAGTATTTTATTTTTCTGGCTGCTGCAGCTGATCTTGTTCTCCTTGATCTGTTCCAGTGTACCCCAAAACAAAATTGGGAGAGAGGTGCACTCAGTGAAATCGCACTGATTTTTAAAACACACCAGAGCAAAAGTAACTTCATGGTGCACATCTGGGTGCTCCGGCTTAATGTGAAAACACCTGATCTTTGGCCATGTGCTGCAGACAGATGCAGAATGCAGCCTTGAAAGAGGAGGGCAAAGCAGCTGAAGTGCGTTTGTGTTGCAGCTTTTCTCCCCACTGATAGAGAGCAGCAGGAGTAAAACTGTTGAGTTAATGCATACTCACTATTGCATGGAAAATCTTTGAAACACATAATTAAATTAATGCCTTAATTACACAGGTGCTGAGGTAAACGCTTTAATTATCCTTTACCTTAACTCCTATGAATCAGGATTGTAAGCATACTTCTCTTGCTAAGGATTTATTATTATTGACATCTGTAAATATATATTTCTATTTTTAATGCTGGATTTTTTTATTTGTTTATGACTTCAGTTATTTAGGGAGTGACTCAATTTTCGATGCTACCTATATAGGATTTACTTTTTAAAGCAGAGAGCTGAAAAACAAGCTCACAGACACTGAGTGAGCCGTTTTAGCAGAAGGATTAAGACAGCACCAGTGGGAAGGTTGTTAGAAACAGAAGACTTATGGGAGGTGCTCATACACAACATTTATTTGCTTATTTTTAAGAATTAGAACATGTTTCAATGGTTGAATCTTTTCTCAAAGCTGTGAAAATTTCAGCTCCCTTAGCCTGAATGTGGGAGCTGCAGTCATGTTTTATTCCTGGTGTTTTGATTAGCTTTTGTGTCTTTAGCAGAAATTTGAAGTATTTGGTAGTTGGAATTGAAAACTCGTGCAGGCATTTGTAGGCTTAATTAGTGATTTTCCTTGGGGTAGTGCATTTTATCTTCAAAAGAGTTGATAATACCACGCTGAATATTTCTTTCCAAAGCTTTTGATTATAAAGGGCTCCCGAGAGTTTCAGGTTGCAGAAGAGGAGCGGAGCAGGGGCGCGGAAAGCACCGTGTGCCCGGGCAGGGCCCGGTCTCTGCTCCTGCTTGGTGTTGGCCCTGTTCAGCAGCACGTTTCCTTGCTGCTCATCCCTGCCCAGTCCTGCGCAGGACAACAGGGAAGGCCCTGTCGGATCGCACTAGCCATGGATCTGTCCTTGCCCTGATTTTGTTTGATATTTTCATTAAGAACATTGCCATGGCCATGGGCTTTTTAATTACTGTTTTTTAATTTTTAAGGAACGGTCTAGCAAAGGATCAAATGTGATCCTTTTTTGTGGAGTGGGGTAGAGACTCGCTGGCTTTGTGGCATTTCCTCTAGTCTGTGACTCGGTTGCAGCAAGGCATCCTAAGTTTTAGGTTCGTCCTTGTATGAAGATTTTTTAAACATGTATTTCTAACATCAGCTGAAATGAAAAAGTCTCCATGGGCTCTTTTTTCTCTGAAACTTTGACATCAATAGGCACTTGAGGGAGGAGACGTACTCTGTACCAAAGTGTATGTTTTTGTTGCAAGTTGTGTGTTGTGCTGTATGTGGCTGATAAAAGATCTTTCTTAGCATAAAAGCTGGTCCCAGCCCCAATAAATCTGGAATAAATTGGGAGAAAGCAAGTTATGTTATGACTGGCATATCCGTGAGCTTTGAGCTCTGCTTGAGAATTAGACTTAGAAGTTTGCAAAGCACCAGTGCTGATGTCATTGCCTTGGAATGGGAAGGCCGTTGAAACAGTAAATACAGTCTGTGGCCAGAAGCTAAGTATTGAGCTGGACCTCTTCCTTTCTGAGAGGGAAAGAATGCAGAACAAACCTAAAATCTGTAGCCGCAATGGGAAAATCTTAATTAGTTTAGAGCTTGTAGCTATTTCAAACCGTGTACATACACAGCTGCTGTTCATGCAAACATGAAAAATATTCATGGAAACATCAAACTTACCTTGAAATGACATTTTCTTTTTCTGTTTTTTAAAGCTGCTTTTGGTTTCCAAAAGTATTGTTGGAAAGCTCTGAAAATTTATTTGTACTCTACGTGCAGGAAGGAACATAGACATAGGCTAGCAGAAGCATATAATAAAAGGCTTTAGTTCAGCAAGAATTAACACAGAAACACTGTTAGTACCAAACAGCTGCTGCTGGGAAAATATTTCTTATTTTTCAGGGGCATTTACTCTTGTGATATCTCTGGAGTTTTGGTTATGAGCCAAAAACTTTCACCCGGGAAGCAGGGAGAGGTTGATGGTCAAAACACAAGTTCTGATGTGGTCCAGGTCTTACAGCTAGGTCTTCTCTGCTGCAAAGGGTTAACTCAAGACACCGGATCCAGATAACCCACAGCTTGGAAATGAAAGCCTAATTTTTTAACGTGGGACAGGTCTAATATCTCAGCAATGCAGGGCAGCTCGGAGCTGTGTCCCGTCCCTCGGAGGCGTCCGCTGAGTGTTTGCAAGGAATTTATCCCCACCCCCAGCTTCCTCAGAGGATGAAAAAGTTTTGCCCTGGCAGATGTAGGGACCAGATGTTAGGGGGGGAAGAGTTAAGAAGGGACAATGACCTGAAGTGTTAGTTGGGTCCTTCCGTGACACAACTGAACTTCTGTTCCCGGTGTCAAATATGGAAAGCAGCTCTTGTTGGCTGCTCCTCTCTGCAAGTTTCACTATTAGTGTGGAGAGTGAGATAAACAAAGCTTTTATTTATTAGTATCACATACTCAGTGCTCAATTAGCTGAGGAAGAGGAAGGATGAGATTAAAAGTAAATCAGCTGTCCATTAGTTGAGGACAGTGCTAAGTGGGTGAATCATCCCTACCTAGCCCTTTTCCCAAGCAGTTGTAGGTATTTTTTTGCCCATATTTTATCCTGTGTTTAAACTGGAGCTTCCTTTCCCATTGCTCTCCTGCACCTGTGACACCACATCAGTGACATCTGTGCGGTGCATGAGCTTCTCATCCCCAAATGTCCCATCTAGTAGGACAGTGCTCTGCGAGTGATGCTTATCAACAGTAATGAGCTAGGCATGACTGGGAGAGAAGGAGGTTTTCCTAACTCTGTCATCAGCACAGGGCATGTAAGATGCTTTTCTTCTGCATTCCCTTTTCCATTTCAAAAGGGCTTCTGTTCTATGTTGGTTTGCAAGAGCAAAGAGAGATATTGAGCTTGATGCTCGATACGTTACAAGAGAGGTTGGCAGGTAAGAGCACCTTTATATGGAGGGAAGGATTTATGGCAAGTCTAGTTGTCTGTAGGTTAGTCCAACTCAGCCTGCAAATAATTCTGTTCTTTTTACTGAGGGGAGATCCGTGGTCTGAGAGTGTTTTATGGCTTGTGAAATGGGAATGTAAATGTTTGAAATACTACAAGAATGTAACTATTCTGTGAGCTACTTTTACTCTCAAAATTGATGCATTCAGTTTTGTTAACAAGTTTTTCCACTGGACAGTTTAGCACTGCTTTTGGTTTGAGTAGGAGGTTGGACTAGGTGACCTCGTGGTGTTTCCTTCCAGTTTGAGTTATTCAAGGTTTGATTTTCAAGGTTGAGATTTTCAAGGTTTATAGTGAGAGATGCTTCTTAGTATGAAATCTGTTCTCTTTCTGTGTTGTTTTTGTAGTACTGTTCATGGTATTAGCAAAGAGCAACACATGCCCCTGCTCTCCAGGTAGGTCTAAGTGCAGTAGATGCTGTGAGTGAATCATCAGTTGTGCCTGTCCAGTTTCATGTGTGAACACAGGAGGTTCAACGTGGGGGACCACTGATGTATTTGATCAGCGTAAGAACATCATCTGACAGGTCTTCCTCCTGAGAAAAGAAGATGCAAAGCCCTTCCATATTCCTGTTATAGTAGTTGTTATCTCTCTGTCAGACAGTCTAGGCCATGAGGATCATATTTACATTTAATTACTAATCTTTCTTTGTATTCAAACTGTCACCTTAGTTCTGTACGTGTCCCATTCCCCCTCCATCCTTTATCTCCCCCATAGTCTTTGAGAAAATCTCAGTTGTCTCCCATCACCGGGTTATCTGTATGAATTCTCGTGGTCGTAAGTGGCCATGGCTGAAGGCTGCTGTGTGTTTGGGATTCAAGGCCCTCCCCTCTGAGCCGGTTACATACTTGAAGAATTAATAGCAAAAGTGTCCGTGTTCACACTCCCAATTCCTGCGCATTTTTTAAACTTACTTGCTGGGGCTACCCCATTCCCTTAGATCATAGTCAGTTCCAGTATTTGCAGTGGCCTGAACCTTCAGCCCTGACCTGCAAGGGCCGGAGGGCTCCTTGTCGCTGTGCAGAGCGATCGTTTTTCACGGGAGACGGAAGCGAGATCTCTTCAGGCTTTAGGGTTTATTTTCCCCTCTCACTCAGTGTGACACAGATAGCATCCTTGCTAGAAAGCAGAGGCAGGAGAGCAAATTCAGTCCACATGTTTGGGATTTTAGATTGGGAATGAATCATGCTCAGCTTCTGGGGGTTGTAATTAGGGGTGACATAATAACCATAAACTTTCAGTAGAATAGTAGCAGCATTTTGTTATGCTCTGTAACTGCAGAAGCTGCTTCTTATTAACTTCCTTTCGAGATAAGCCTGTGAGACCCCCAGAATTTCCAGGTCTGGGTCCAAGCTTTCGTGGCACAGTTCTGCTTCTCTCATAACACTGAGAGGAGCCTGAGGTCTGAAACCCCCTAAACTTCGATGACGTTTTTATTTGGTTCAACGTCTCAGCCTTTTCCTTAGCAATTTGGGTCCTTCTGTGTACTTTTGGAGTGAGTTTTGTCTTATGCGGGCTGCATGCTGCCAGTTTGTACACTGAATTAATACCCCCTAAGGGTGATCAACTGTGCAAAAAGAGGGTTGCTTTTGCTCCGAGTTGCTCCTCCTTTCTTTTGAGGGTGGCTGAGAGCACAGGCCTTGAGGAACACGGGGAGATCTGCCGTTCCCGCTCGGCACCACAGTGCATTCCTTAAGGGAGAGGAGGGCATTTACACTGGAGCTCAGCCACCAGCATCCAGCCAGCTTTGCTTTTTGGCATCCCAGCACATGGAATTTTCAAAGAAGTAGGGATGCTTTTTTCAAAAGCAGGTCACAGACAAAAATAAAGACGCGTTCTTTAGCTAGGAGAAGTAGGTCAGGCTTTGGGGGTTCGTTTGGGAAAGCTGCGGGTCTGATCTTGCCAGTTTATTAATATTTTTAGCTGCTTGCGCCAAAATTTTACTCTTTTTATACAGAGATCCTGCTCATTATGGTTTAGGTATATGCTTGCCATATTCGTCTGCTTTGGCTAGCAAACTTTTTAATATTATGATTAAAAGACAAAAAAATGTTCCTCATTTTCCATGAAGGAATGCTCTAGTGGAAAATGAGGCCTCTCTATGCTGTGGTCCAAAAGGGATAAAGCTGCTCTGTGTCACCTCATTATTCTCAGCTCATGTTTTACCTCGGGATGTTTTGGGAAGGGTTTTAGGCTGATTCTTCTGCTCAGCTCATCATTTTTGCAGCACCTTTTTGTGCTCAAGAGTCCTGCTTATTTTTGCTAACTTTTTCACACCCTGTTCTTAAATAACTCTCTGTGTTGACCCCTGTAAGAGCTGTCGCACTGGATGGAGGGGTCAGAGAGGGAATGAGAGGGAATGAGGGAATGAGTCCTTTGAGAGCTGGAGCTTTGACCGTTGCATGATGATCCCGTTTCAGGACAGCTTGTTGTGTGGCTGGTGAGCTGCTGTGCAAATCGCAGTGTTAGGGTAGACATCCTGCTTGGCTGGGCACGGGTGTGAGAAGCAGGGTCGTCACCTCCGGAGCCCGGTGCTCCTGGTCGCAAGCCTGGAGCCGAGCTTTACCATGACGGAGTGAGGATGCACTCGTTTAACAAACCAGCACTAGGTTCAGCAGAGGTTGAGCCGTGCAAACCCCTTGGCCCCTTCCACAGACGGTCTTTGGAACTAGCATATATTTGCTCCGTCAAGCCAAATTTTGGCCAATAGCACAGTTTGTGGAGGACAGCCCTGCAGAATTCCCACCTTCTTGAATGACTGCAGCTCTGTCATTTCCTTCTCTCTTTGCTCTGCATTATAACACTTTTACTATGAATTTATACAACTGCACACATGAAATTCCCATTAGCAAAACAATTGGCACTCCTGTACAGATAATCCCTATCTCTTCTGCTTACAGCTTCCTGAAAGAATATTGATATAGGTGACAATTTTGTTTAATAGCGGTAATTTACTTGTATTCCTATTTCCGCATTCTCTGTTTTACAGAATATGATTCAGAAACAAAAAGAGTTCAAGACATTCTTTCTGGAATGGAGAAGCCACAGGTATGTTGATCCAGAATTATACATACAAGAAAATAATAGCAAATATGATGGATGCCTTCTGACCAAGGATTTTGTAAGGGAGCATCTCTGAATTTTTACTTGCTAGATTGCTGCTTCTGTATATTTTTTTTTATCTAATTCACTCTGCAGGAGTGTAGTCAGTGGGTGTAAATGCTAAGTATATTCTCTGCTGGGGGAATGTCTGGCCTCTGCCCACTGCAAAACTGCGCCAGTCATCTGCATGTAGGAAGGAACTCTCTGCATTGATGGTGGTGATGCTTGTAAAGCTCTGAAGCTGCTGTCAGTAATGGCTCAAAGGTGCAGGTAGGGAAACAGCACTCTGGAGCTGTACCCGACTCCCATCCCCTGGGTGGAAATGCACCTGCACTCCCTCTTGAGCGACTAGCTGGCCATTTTCATGGGTTTTCAAGTCTTATTTTAAGAAACAATAACAGACCTTTTGCAGATAGCTGGAGTTCATGAAAGGCCAGGGCTTTTGCCATATGCAGAATATACATACGTGTGTCCTTGGGAGTAGTCGTAGGGAAAAACATTGCAGTAGAACATTGGCAGGATAGCATGCCTTGAGCTCCAAGTCTGTCTGAATTTATGAAAAACAATTATGCAAGCGTATTTCCATAAAAATAAAAGAAACTATGTGTTCAGGGGTTCAGTTGGTAAATAGTAGTAATGTTTGTTAAAAGAAATTCCAATCTGGATCTGCTTATTATCCGGTTCTCTGACCTATTCTGTACACTATATAAAATGTAGATTTTTAGCTTCAAATAATATCTTTGTCACAACTAAATTTCTTCCTATATATATATGTGCACACATACACACATATGTATGGTATTTATCTTTTTGCTTATTTGAAAAATTCAGAATTTTTATAGATAGATAATCTAAGATCAGTTTTTGCTGGTGCAAGTTTTGAAGGAAGCATTGATTTCCTAGCAGCAGAAAAATGTGACTAGAGCAAGAACTATGTGTACTAGGATTTGCATGCTCATGTTCTTAATGAAAAAAAGGTTGGTACTAGTTAACCTCTTGTTTTACAACTTGTTTTTCGTATTAAGTTGAATAGAACTTTTCTTTTTGGCAAGACTAAGTGCTGCAATAAATAAAAGTCTTTTAACTTTGGAGAGCACAGTGTTGAAGCTAAGATGAGACACTTTGTGGTTTCACCTACTTGTCATTATGTTAAAAACACAGATTTATGACCTGCTTAGACAGCATGGGCTTGGTATATCAGTATTGCATTCAGCACTCACAGTGCTCTTCAGCTGGAAGCAATGTGTTTTCAGATGAGAAATTAAATATTCTGCAGCGTGCATACATCTAAAGATATCCAGAAGTCTGATTTGTAAGGAAGCAGGCTTTAAATCCCATATTCCATCCCCTTGCTAGAGATGGTGTCACGGAACCCCTCCTTGAAGCCGCTGTTCTGCACCTGCATGTGATGAAGGATGTTGCTGGCAATGAGCCTCCTGTGGGTTTAAGCTCTGTTAACCTACAGTTATTTGGACCTGTGTTTCCAGAGGAAGACCCATGGCCATGAGAGAGCTGCTGTGGTGATGGGGCTTGAGGTGTTTTCCGTGGTTTCCCTCCAAGGGAATCCTGGACCATCTCTCATTTAGACCCCCTTGCAAAGCTGCACCCCACAGTGATGACGAGTTATAAATGCCCCCTTTCTGTCAGGATGTGAAGGGACTGATATGGGATTTAATTCTTCATCAGCAGGTCAGACTTTTAATGCGATCCTTCCCTAGGCTTCTGAGACAGTTTAACTTAGCAGATACTTGAATTATTCAGCTTTGAATTACAGGAGGAATGGAATGAGTAAAAATGCCATTGTTGCCTTTTTCAAGGATCTCACTAAGAGAAGATCTAGGAAAATAAGTGCAGACAAGAAAATGTGTGGAATGAAGTCATTATTTCCACCTGCTTTCTGATAATGGCTAGAGCAGAAGGATAAGATAAAAATGGTGCAAGGAATACTTTAAGGAACCCTCAGGCACTAAGTTTCCATCTCTCTTTTGGATGTTGCTCTCTATATTCCTCATGTGTTAGATGGTTATTTGTTCTGTGAATACTTTTGCTTTGTTCATGACCATTTCTAATTGTACTTTTCACCTCTAGCTCTTAAATTTCTTGCTGTTTATAAGAAGTTCATTGTAAAGATCCAAGCAGAAGCGAAGGTTTTAAAGACAACCTAATTCTTGAATTTGAAGTAACTATTGTTTCTTTTATAGGTCACAAATATTCAAGCAAGAACAGCTTTACTTACGTGGTCACCTCCCACTGGCCTTTTAAATGCAGATAGACACAACAACGGTTTGCCTTATACCTGCTCTTACGAGGTTGCCTTATCAGATAAAGGGAGGGATGGAAAATACAAGATAATTTACAGGTAATGGTATCATTTTTACACTTGTGTTACTCTCAAATTGTGTTTCCATTAGAAGGAATCTCTTAGCTTTCAGGGCCCTTGTGGGCATCCCCATGCATTGCACGAATCCAAATTCCTTCCACTTTTCTCCCTAGATCCTCAGGGAGGATCTCAGTGATCATCTGAGCCTGTTTTGTGATCAAGTACATGTGGTTGTGCCTTTACTTTTTTCTCCTCTAACGATACCTAGGATAGAAAACTGATATGTGACTTTGACTCTTGTGACTGTTTGTTGTTTCTCATATTTCAATAAAATAGGGATGAAACCCAGCAGATACATGAGATGATTGTTGCTTTATTAAGTGTTGGCCCATGCTGTGTCTGTCACAACAGCAGCGATGCATGAGTCAGTCTAGTCTTTATTTAGCAGCAGATAAGTTGGAGGAACAAGAACAACCCTGAACTACAATGGCTACTTTGAAATAAATATATTTTGTGCTGTTGCTTCCTAGAATGTCTGAAAATCAGTTCTACTTTTCTTGCTGTGGAAGAGAGGTCTGGGTCTGGCTGTTGAATGGCTAATTGCACTTGTCCTTGCCATGGTCCCATGGCAAATGGGGTCTGGAGGAGAGAGGGAAACAGTGGTGCAACAAACTACTTTTTAGCTGTGAAGGTTGCCTCTCACTTTCGAAGGTGATTGAAATGGTAAATATGCAAGAAGTGCAAGGCTACTGTTGTATTTATTCAGCTTTTTTCAACTCTGAGAAGGTAGAAAAACACAAGAAGCTTTATGTGAGTATCAGCAGATGTAAGGATAGCCCTGAAGTTATCCCATAAAGTTAGCTGAATTTACAGCCTGGATCATAGCTTCTCTGCAGTTCAGGCTTTGTAAGGGTTTCCAGAAACCTGAAGTGCGTTGGCAGGTCAGTCAGTCCTGTATTTCTTACTATTATTTTTCTGTGGTGGATTTTTTTTTTTTTCAAGTCATAATATGTAGGAGTCCCTAGTCACTGGCAAATCAATAGCTGTGCTAAATACGATACTGCCTTTCATGATGTGTTTATGGTTTCTTTCTGCAGTGGAGAAGAACTAGAATATAACCTGAAAGACCTTAGGCCGGCAACAGATTATCATGTCAGGTGAGTCACTGTGACTCCGAATGTCACTTAAATATGGTCTGTTCAATTATATGAAAATAAATGTGGAAATTCTTTACCTAAATATATGCAGCACAGTTCAAGATTTCTGTGGTCACCTCTCTGGGATTTCTTTCATGCCTCCTGGTATTCGTTGATCCATTTTATCTTAGGCTCAAAGCTGTGAGAGAGCTTTTCGAACCCAAGCGTTTCTGTCATATTGTTGTCATTGCTAAAGGAAGAGTAAGGAAGTGTCTACATATACTTGCATTCATTACACAAGTGTTAACACATTCTGAATTTTGAGCCTGGATATTTTTAATACCAGCTTTCTATTGTCTGTTTTTCTTGCATTTTTAAAAGACTTTGCTTATGAACCAAGGCTTCAAATTCACATCCTGTTCACTTTTGCTCAACAGCCTTTAAAAAATTTCTTTTACTCCTGTCTATTGTTTCCTTCTGTTTTTCCAGACAAGCCATAAGTTTGGCAAACACTTTCTTATCAAGGCTGCTGCTGTTTGTAATGCTTTGGAAAGCAAACACTTTGCTTCTGAGCTCTTAAAAAGCCTCACTTTCTGTAATATCATAGCTTCTTTTTAAGAATGTTTTCTAATGCACCTTTCAAGGAGAAGCTCTAGACCCTCAATAACTTCTGAGTGAGTGAAGTACACAGATTCAAGCAAGAAAGTTGTAAAGCACTGCTGAGCTTCCCACTGTAAACAGTTGAGCTTAATTTCTAAAGCAAGCTTGCGACAGCAAAGTAGTACCCACGTACAGGGCACCGTGGAGATCTCATGCAATTCTTAATGGTGCTCAGGGTGTTTGCCCTATATCCTGGCTAACTTCCCAATCGGTCTGTTCCATCCACATAGAGTTCCCTGTATTTTTCTGCATGTTTGCCAAATTATAACTCATTTGTGAACACTTAGCAGTAACTTTAGTTTAGAAAGAATAAGTGACTGCCAGAGATGAAAGTCAGGCTTAAAAGCAGCAGCACACATTTGCAGTGGGGGAACCAGTATTTAAAAGCAGATAATGTTTTTTCTACTTTTTTGTTTTATTTTTTTCCCTCTGTTGAAACTCCAGTCTCCATTAACAGCTCTGCAGAAATAAATCTGCTAAGTAAATCAATTTGTGATGGACAGTTCCAGATCTTCTTGGGCCTCTCTAACCTTGGCAGCATCTCTAGGGGCTGCTTCTCATCACACAGATAAGCTGCTGGAGCTCACTGCTGCTGTTTAAGGCCCTAGGCGCTTGGGACAACCTGCTTCCCTATGGGATCCCACTTTGTTCCAGTTATCTGGGTGGTTACAAAGGTGGTTGTGCTCACCTTGTGGAGGGCCCATCAGTCTCTTTTATGCTTAAACCTTTAATCTCCTGAGAGGCCCCCCGTTGCACAAGGAATTCTGCCACAGGAATTCCAGAGCCGCTTATTTCCAGGACACTTGTTTTCCTTCCTTTTCAGGAGCTTGGATTACACCCCAGAGTAGGCAGTAGCACGGCAGTAATGAACGCTGGCAAGTAAAGCTCAGGTACCACGACAAGATCCAACAGACAGAAGCCAGAACACAGTTTCCCCTCGGCTTGCAGGGGATGTTCTTGTTAAACTCTCTTTTCTGGGGCTGTGTTCCCCAGCAATGTGACTCGGAGCTGCGCTGCTTTCTGGGACACATGCATACGGTGTAGCCAGTTGCCAGATACAGACTCCATTAATTAATTGCATTTGTTTTCACTCCTGACTGCTAACAGGAGATATATAAAGCAGCGCTACATGATATTTCCACCGACGGCAAGCAGCTCTTGTGAATTCCCCCCAAAGGTTTAATTCTATGTAGGTGGCCACTGCACATAAATTACTCTTATCTACTGAAAACAAATTAGAAATTGCCCTTTCTTCAACTCTACATTCAAGCACACAATAGCTGCAGCCAGCCCTGAGGTCACTGTCTGGGCAGAGTGCAAATGTTTTGTGAGTTGAAGACTTGCAACTCGCACTTTCCTTTTGCTGCGCAGAAAATGTGACAGGAAAAATAACATCATTAATTTTCAGAGAAAAGCACCTGATGAGGAGGTGCACAAGTACATTGTACTTGTTTTCCCATGTTAGTTTGCAGCGTATCTCTTTTTTTTTTTCTCCCAGATATTAGGAGATTTGCTTGAAATGAAGATGTTTAGTTTATCAAAACGGTGGTTTTGAGCTATTTCTAGTTAGCATGAGTTTTTAATTCACAGAGTTCTACTGAATATTGACACAGGGAAAACTTGGACCTACAGAAGGGCAGCAGCAATAGCTATCCCTGGAAGTGGTACATGCACATCAAATTTAAGTAGGACATTAACATTCACCCCCTTTCCTTGTGAGCTCAGACTTGCTGCTGTCTGTTGAAGAGGATGTGAGTGCATGAAGTGCCACCAGGAGCCATGGAGAGAGTGGCAGGGACTTGGTGGAGCCAAGGAAAAGCTGACGATAGCTCAGGTGCCTGTGGGAGCAGTTGCACAAGACGCTATCGTGATCATCTGCTGTGAACTTGGCTTTCTGCAGTAGTGGGTAGCCACTGGTTTGGGAGAAATCTGTCACTGGTGGGTGTCGTCAGGGATGCCTTGGCGGTCACTGCTGTGCTGGAGGTGGAACGTGCTCTGCTTGCGGCTGTCGTGCACGTCTATAATACCCGTGTGTGTGTGTGTCCCTCCGCAGGGTATACGTGATATACAACTCGGTGAAGGGCTCGTGCTCGGAGCCGGCGAGCTTCACCACGCCGAGCTGCGCCCCGGAGGCTCCCTTCCCACCCAAACCCTCGCACCGGACAAAAAGCTCCCTGACCTTGCAGTGGAAGGTAGGTAGCACCAGAATCAGGCACCCGAGAGAGGAGGGAGAAATCCACTTTACTGGCATAAGCACGGAAAATAACGGAAAGCCGAGAGAGCCTGAACTCGCTGTGCTCCGATGAATGCCTTCCCATGCGCTGACCTAACGCATGACTCTTAAAATGTGTGTGTTTCATTACCGGCAGCTTCTTCCCGTTAGTGGTTAAGAGGTTCCCAAGCTGTGCACAGACCCTTAGCTTTGGTTTCACTGCAGCCTGTAGTCGTTTGCCTGAGGGGGAAGGAGTTTTCTCTTATTCCCAAAATCGCCTTTTGTTTATTTTTGTTCATAGGCACCCATTGATAATGGTTCAAAAATCACCAGCTACCTTCTAGAATGGGATGAGGTAAGTAGTAACTAGTTGAAATAAGTACATAAATAAATGGCACTCGGACTTTACAAGGATTTGACAAGTAAAGAAAAATAATTAAATACAGGGGAAACTAAAAGTAAGAAAATGAAATCCTGACGACATTAGATAAAGATCTCAAAAGGCAAAAGGGCAGTGAGGGGAATACATTTCATCCAGTGTGTCTTTTTGCAGAGACAATATTCTGCATCCGTATGCTTGAAACTTAACGTTTTAGTGGTCATTTGGTGCAGTTAATTTGTTCAGTTATTTACCTTGTGGTGGAGCTTAGAGTGCTATGCCTGTTCTTCTTGCCCAGGGCACAAAATAAAACCCTGTTCCTGCCTCAAAGGAGATGAGGATCTTGCAGTCCTGGTTTTAGAAAATTCATTTGAGGTCCAAAAATTGTTGCCCTTTATGTATGGGCAACTAGTCGTCTTACAGACACAACGGAAAATAAGGTCTGTGCCCCGAAGATCTTGGTCATCTTCCTCTGTTTCCCTTACACCTTCTTTCCATTGCATGAGCCATATTTCTGCGTAAAGCATGAGTCAGTCAACATCATCTTTGAAGGAAAAAATATGTATTGGATGACAGAACTATCTTGAGCAACATGTTTAGAAAGAACAAGAATTGGAAGGATAGGTGTGGAAGGGTGTTCAGTTGTGCAGTCTGATCAACCTCTCCCGAGGTCTGTAGTGTTTTTCAGGTGGTGTTTCAAGAGGGGGTATTATTTCATGAATAATTTTCCATCGCTTTGGTAGCAGCAGGTTCCCAGACCGTTCTGCTGTGTGTCTGACATGGGGGACCGCACACTGTGCAAACATTTGGCGTATGTGGTGTCACAGCAAGTGGGACCGGCGTGAGGAGAAACCCGCTGAACTGAACCGAAATCAGACAACAGCTTAGGAATGGCCTGCTGCCCCTGTCTGAATAACACAGCAAAAGGTTGTCAAGGAAAAAGAAAAAATGATGGAATATGACATCTCAGGAAGGAAATAATGAAAGCATCTCCACAAGAGCAGGCCAAGTTAATCAGAGACGTGAGCCCTGAAACCTGCTGTACCTTCCGCGGCATCTAGATTGTGCATTTGTTTTCTCTTGCAAGGCTCCCATGATTTCCATGGGAAGATAATACCAAAGAGGACTGAAGTAGTGGGAATGCACAAAGGGAAAAGAAGCAGCAGAAAGTCCTGCCAGAAGAAAGACCCATAACAAACCATTAACACAGTGCATGTGCTTTGAGTGTTAAGTTTTCTGCTTGCAACCCGTTCAAAACCTTGAATTTGTTATGAGTTCCAACAAGGTGTCATCCTATAAAACCTTTCACATTTAGAATATCATCTTTGGGAGGAGTTGTTGCTGTGGCTGTTTTTACAAGCTAAAAGTAAGTTGTTTTAGGCTACCTCATTTACCCATAGGGAAAAAAAGAAAAGAAAAAGTTCTGGTTTTCAGGTGCACAGCCCAGCTACTTTAAGTACTTTATTTTCTCTGTAGCAATCTTGAAATTTGAGGCCCTAATGTTATGGGTACTGCCGAAGTAGCTGAAGTCACCGTGTGCAGGCACAAAAGACCATTTCCATGTTGTGCCCTTTGATGGGGTTATGTAAAAACCACGTAAGCAAAAGCAGCCCCTTGGTTCCAGGGCCGCCCTGTGTCCTGGTGAACTCAGAACAGAGACGTCGGGGAGGGGAAGCGCTGCCAGGCTGTGGTGGAAGCTCCGCCAGGTCTCAGTGAGCTCCTTAGCTGCAGGGCACAGGATAAAATAGAAACCCAGGGGAAAAGGTGATCAGAGGGAAACTAAAGTGTGCCTGCAATGCCGAGGGAGCTCTGCGGGAGTGGAGAACAAGGAATCTATCCACTAATAATATTAATCCACTAATAATCTATCCGCTAATAGTAATGCGAGGGTGTGATGTGTTATAGCCGTGGGATTAGGGGGAGTTGCAAGCTGGAGCAAGAGGACAGCAGCTAATCCCTTGGCGGCTGCAGCTGCAGAAGCCACGGGGCTGGAGCGTTTGAAATTCCCACCTGTCATTAGGGGATCTCGTTAGGGTGGGCCGCGATGCATCCCGTCGCATGCCTTGCTGCAGGACGGGCACGCAGCAACAAGAGCTGCTCCAAGAGCATGGAAGGCCTTCCCAAAGGACCGCAGCAGCGCGTCTAGTGCGCGTTGAGCTGCTGCTGTGCAGGTTGTGTGCATTGCTGTGCAAAGGCCGGTTGGATGCTTCGTTCCTGCAGGTGTTTCGGGAGCCTGTGCAGAGCCTGGGGCCTGAGCTGCCTCCTCGTGGCGGTTGCGGAGGCTGGGAACGGGATGTCCGTCAGCGAGAGGGATGGGTCTGTGCAAAGACATTTCCCCTTGGAGTCTTACTGGAGATAAGGCTCAAGTTATCTCAGCAGTAATTGGCTTGCTTGGTTTCTGGAGTTTGTTAGGGTTTTATTTCCCCTCTGTGATAAAAATCCTCATTGAGCTCATTAGCTGAGCTTTAGCAGAAGCACACGTGAGTTGTGTTTCTTTGTTGCAACACATATCTTTATAGTATGATTTGCTTTTGGTGAAGAGACTGTTGCATTTTGTGAGTTTTACTCAGCTTCTTTCTGTTCTTCAGCTTAGCCTAAAGTTGTTATTTTGTTTTCCCCAACCTGCCAACTTCATAAAATAGCATGGCAGAAATTCCTGCCCTTCTGTCCTCTCCCCTCCCAGTTTAGATTAAGTTGCTTGTAATACAACCAGTGTTAACGTTTTATTTAGAAGATGCAAAGGTGACTTGTTTTTCAGGCCCAAGTAGGTCTTTGAATGGCTCTTCTAATGCCTCGCTAATAAACTCTTTCAGATTAAACTGCCTGAAGAACTGGGGTGGGTGAACAGTCTTCAACAGCAGAATAAAAGACCAGTTTAGTGACTGGTCGTCCAGTGAAATGGGTGTACAGTATCTAAGTTTCCGTGACTTCAAAGGCTTTGGAAACAGCCCCTCTTCTCAAGTATTTTGGAGGTCGGTGCGATCCGGAAGCCTCAAGTGTTTAGCAATGGTGCGGCTGGCAGCAGCTTTGCTTAGAAGTAGCAATTAAGGAAATCTTCACCTTCTGCCGCTCGCTTTTGTGTGTTTCTCTTTGAACCTACAAGCTACGAGTGGGCACTTGACAACTTTGTGCCAATATTGATCAACCGGGGTAAATAAAAGCCGATCAGAAGAAAGTATATTAAAGAATACCTAACGGAACACATCACTGTAGAGGATGTGATGCTTTCTCCTGAGCGCAGTGTTCAAATAATCCGCTGCTTAGAGCTGTAGTGTGCCCCTGGCTCTGGTGCAAGAGTGGGGCCTTTGTTCCTAATGAGATATGAAATGATCTCTCTGTGGTTAAGTGCTGGTACATAAAGGTTTCTCCTGGGTGAGCGGGTAACGAGAGCCTGCTATTCATTTTCTGTGGGAAAGTGGAGCGCTCCTGAGGCAGCGACGAGGACATGTGTCTCAGGCAGTGTTGTGCTCTGTGTGTAACTCAAAGGTGGATTTAATTCTGATGTGACAAATGTTCGTTTTCATTTGCACGGGATTGATGCAGATGTATTACCAGAGAACTTAATGGTTTGGTGGTGAAAAGTTAATAGTTGAGTTTATATATTAATATGTGGAGATTAAAAGGCTTTAAATTTCTCGAGACTAGGAGGAATATGTTAACTTACACTGACAGCCTGGTCCATACATCTTCGTGATGATCCATCATCATTCAGAGTTCCCTCTCACGCTCGGGCTCGTATTTGTTTGCCCTTCAGGTCTGTTCTCTGGCTACACCACTGATACTAGACATGCAAGAGGGGTGTCTCGGGTTGTATTTAATGCCTAGGGGTGTCTCACAGGTCCTGTTCTGTTTTATGTATATATAGAAAAAATAGTTATTTGTTTAAAAAAAAAAAAAAAAAAAAAAAGCCAGTACATGTTTTGCAGTGATATTAAGGTGCTTTATAATAACCATTGGCAACTTGTTCCACAGCTCTGTGTCAGATTGAATATCAGTCTGTTGCTTTTTATTGCCAGTGGGAACCAAATAGAAGGAGCTAATGCTCGTAGGGCCTGGAAGACATTACCAGCTGGCCTGGCGACGGCCGTTCTGTGCTGGCAGCTTTTACTCCCTCTTTGAGGGACCGTGCTCTGCTTCTGTATCCGCTCTACCTGCAATGGCTTATTCTTTATTTCGTGTTTACTGCTTTGTCTGCTCTGTGGAGCACAGTCAATAGAATCTGTTTAAGATCTCATAACCACTATCTAAATTTGCTTTTGGATAGTCTCTCCAAGGGAAATGTAAGCACCCTGCTTTAAGGGAATAGTTAAAGTGCAATGGCAGGCAAGACATTTTTGTCGATACTGTGTTATAGTATTGTGCAAATTCGAGTGGATTTGTGGAGCTGAACTTGTTTCCTCAGACAGGTCCTGATTGTCCCCACAATGTCCCCACATTGAGTCTCAACGAGACTGTGGGGTTGGGGAAGGCAGGACAAGAAGGAAGCCAGTGTCTGCTTTCCATCTGCAACTTGAGGATCAGAAATATTTGAGGAAATGATAAAGTGTATTTAAAGCAACTTAGAAAACATTATCTTGAAGGATTAAAATGTGGATGCTGAGTATACAAAGAATAAGAGAGGAAGGATTCTGGGAAAGCTGCAAGAGTCTTGGGTGGCAGCCAGTACCAGCCTGCCAGTTGCTCTTGTCTATAATTATGCCAGCATTAGAGCTTTCATAAATCTTGGGAGGGAAGGAGTGGAGAGACTATTTCCAGGCTATTAATGCCAGGATAATTAGAAATATCGGCCAGCCCCTCCAATTAGTGCCAATAGAATCCAAAATACCAGCCAGTCTGAGTAACTGGAATACCAGTCAGTCTCTGTGCGAGTCTGGGGAATGTACAATATCTGTGCTCTAAGAAAAATAGATATAAACATTTTTGTTTTGTTATTACTATAAAGCTGAAGATAACGTAATTATTCGGGGATCCTTGCAGAGATTTAACCCACCAGTTTGAAAATCTGGAATTTTTTGGTGCCCTGCTTGTATTTTAGGCACCGTAGCCTAAACGGTGATGCTTCCACGGGTGATGCATCCACAGGTGATGCTTCCCTGGGCTGTGCTCTTCAGCCAGCCCTCACAGCACATCTGTTTTATCAGTCCATACACCGAGCCTTTGACCACCATCGTTCACTGGGGAGGGAAGGCAGAGGAAAATGATCAAGTGTAAATGTATTCTTTAGCAGAAAGCAAAAAGGAAAAAAACTTCTGTTTTCAAATACTTTAAAAATAAAAAGTCAGAATGGTTTTAAAGAGTTAAGGAGACGATAAATCATGGTATCTGAATCTGTATGAGAGAGTGTATGGAGAAAAAATATTAGTTACGCATTCATCCGTGGATATTTTATTAAGACATTAGATTGATAATTCTGTTTTGTATAACCTGGGTATTAAATATATTACCTCAGAACTGGGGAATGCTGTCACCCATTACTTCCATTCAAAAGGATTTCTGTGAAATAACTGTGTGCGCAGGGTTTAAGATCTGATATTTTCCCGTTTACAAAGAACTTTTTTTTTAGGATTAATTGCTCTCTTCCAATTTTACACCTTAATTTAGCTGCACTGTGAAGCAGAGTCACAACCAGACCAGGTACAAACATTTTAAAAAAAAGTGTATAAAAACAAGTCCTAGAACGAATGTAGAGTATTGCTGTATACATAAAAGTAAGTTTTGGCTCTTTACCAGTGCACTAAATGCCCCCGAGGTGCCTCCAAGTGCAGGAGGTAAACAATGGTTTCTAGCTAGGGAAACACATTTTGGAGATTTACTACAGACTTTTTGTGAAATTCTTGCTTCTGTGATGCAATCTGAGCGAAAAGAGGTGGAAATGGGTATGGGCTGAAGAATGCAAAAAGTGTGTTCCGCTTGGACACTTTTGAAATCTTTAAAGATAAAGTGATATATTGCCTGTGGAAGAAGCAGGGTGCATGGGAGGCAAGACAATGTTCTTGGACGCATCAGCGTATTAGGCCTTAGCTACGTTGGAAGGGCATCTCAATATATAATTCTCCTGATAGTCAGCCTAGGAAAGCTGGAGCCTTCTGTCAAGCTGCTGTGTCACATGAATTGCATAGTCTTGTCCAGTCTTGCCTAGGCTCTCAGGACCTGAGTTTTACCAAGATAACTCAAAACCTGTAGAGATGGGTGCCAAAAAAAACATCATTGCAGAGCTGCTTAAGTCCAAAGAAGTTGTAGAAGTGACCATTAGTTTACTCTTGGGGGCCCATTTGAGCTGTGGTTATTCTTTGTTAAGTAGATTTTTCATCCTCTCTACTTTTACATACTTCTACTTCATTACACTATTGTCTGTTACTTTTTCATTTCAATTTTAAATTTAGAGACACCTCTCTAATTAGCCCAGGTCAATTCTCAGTCCTAAAGGATTTCAAAGCAAGTATTTCCTGTGTGTGAGCAGTCAGACACAGAAGATCAACAATTTCTCTTGGACATCTGCAAAAAGCCCAGCTGTGTTTTTATCCCGAATAGACCATACAAAGTTGGGCTGGATTGAAAAGGATTTTACTGCCTGTTAAATGTTGAGGAGAGGGGAGAACTTTTGGATATTCCTGCCCTTAGCTGTAAGGCACTTCATGTACCTTAGGAAGGACTTGGGAGCTGGAGAGGTGTCTTGATATCATTTCTTGCTCTTACACTATCTTGGCTTTATCAGAGCTCCTAATAGCCCCAGGTCAGATTAGTGGGAAGCTCCCACAAAGAGGCCCTCTTGGAAAGCCAAGCTTCTTAAAGATGAATGCTGTCTAACAGATCCTCTCAGCTTGTCCCGTGCTGCTGGATGTGCAGGAGCAGCTGGGCAGAGCTCCGTGTTGGCCCATGGTGAGCGGCCCGTTCTGCTCCATGGGCTGCAGTCCCGCGGGCTGTGCCATACGGAGCCGGACACTGCTCGCCCTTCCCGCATGGACATGGCTGGAGTTGGTCTGGGGCCGACCGTGGGGAGCGAGAGCCCTCTTGTGGGATAAGAGTGGTTTTGAAGGATTTACGGAGAATTCGCACTGCCGAGAAGCTTTGGTTGCAAGTTTTCTGTGAGCATGTGATTCTTTCAGAGATGAATTTCACATTTGGCTTGTAAACTTTTTGTCTAATAAGCCGGATAAATTGCAATTCAAGTGAAAGGACGGGAGCTGAAATGCATCTCATGGAGATAGGTATCTGGTAGGAAAAGGAATCTGACAGCAGACTGATTGTGCTGATAAGTCTCATTTTAAATAACATAGCAATGCTGTCAGCAACTTGCACGTCTGCACAGAGCTTGTATAAAAGTGTCAAGTTATAACATGACTCGGCAGTTATTTTTCAAAGGAAGAAACAAAATAAGCAATGCATGCTTTCATTTTGTAGCTCTCCAGTTATGGCTCATTTTCTTTCTAGGGAAAAAGAAACAGTGGTTTCAGAGAATGTTACTTCGGAAGCCAGAAGCACTGCAAGTTGACCAAGCTCTGCCCAGCTTTGGGATACACCTTCCGATTAGCAGCTCAGAATGACATCGGTACCAGGTGAGTTATTCCTAAGCACTGTGCAGCGCGCAGAGAAGAGGTGACACTTAAAAGGTTTAACTCACAGTGACAATGTAAAGTGCGACTTCAGTTTTTTCTTCCTTTTTATCTGTTTTTAATGCAAGAAGAATACATCTGTTATGTTAAATTCCCACTAGGGACCTCTGCGAACCAAGAAAAACAAGCAAGAGGAAGCGGAGTTACAGATTTTGAAAGGAATTTGGATGTATTTATTTTTTTATTTTCAATCAATGTCCTTCTGTCTTTTTTCAGTAGTACAGCCTCTTCTTCCTTTGGCAGGGCTGGCAAGTAGGATGGGAAAGCAGAATGTAAGAGCCAGGACCAAGACAGGACAGACACAGCACAAGGACCCTGGTTCCCTATACCTTGTTTTGCACTTCCCTCTGAACATAAACATCATATGAAAATGATGAAAAATCAGATTTATCCCAGGTCTCATGAATTTGAGATAGTGCTGTAGGTAGCGCTGGGCTGAAATGTTATATAGCTAAGGATGGAGAAAGGAAGTCTGGCAGTGAAGAAGCTGAAGTAATTTTGAAACAGTGTTTTTGTATTTGTCCTTAGCTAAACGTTATGCAGTAATAAATTGTTGCACATTGGGGAAAGAAATACTCTGGTGTAGCTATTCCCAAAGATCAAACTCCTAACAAAGCTTTAGCTCCTAGCTTTAAAATGTTGCTTGAATTACTTGTTTGAAGGAAGAGCAATTTTATGCTCAACTTCAAATGAATTTGGAAAAGTTAGGTAGGTAGCGAGCCAGCCTGGGTTGGTGGGAGTTACCAAAACACTTCAGCATGGGGCTGAGCGTGCATGGTCAGGACTGGCTAAGTTTTCCTGGCTTTTTTTGGGGATGGAAATACGTGGGAGTGAATTAGCTGAAATGCTCAGCTTTCACAGCTATAACTTATCCAGAATTTGTATTTTGAGTTTGTAAAAGGCAGAAACTACCCAACGAGTCTGTCGAGTTCAACTTGACTAATAGTTGTAAAATTTCTAAAAGTTAACAATTTGGGCTTTGTGTATTAGTTCCGCTTTGTAAAATGGAGTTAACCGTTCTGCCTCACAGTTAATAGTTAATATTTTTGAGACAATCAGATAGTGTATTTTCAAATATTGTTGTGATTGTTGTGATCCTGTATTCATTTTCATTCTTGGTTCTGCTATTTCTTATCTTTGCTTGCTACAACCTGGGCAATTTTAAAATTGTTTAGACCTCTTAAAATATTAAATATATATCTGACTAAGTGTATTTTTAATGTTCCTCCCTCTCTTTCTCTCTCTCTGACTCACTGTGCAGTGGCTACAGCCAGGAAGTGATCTGCTACACTGCAGGTAATATTCCTCAGACGCCTTCTGCGCCAAGACTTGTTCGAGCTGGTGTCACATGGATCACGTTGCAGTGGAATAAAGTAGAAGGATGTACGCCAGAGGAAGTGATTTCTTACACCCTGGAAATTCAGGAAGAAGATAATGTAAGTACTGTGTTACAGATGAGCAGCTCAGAGGAGGTTTTCAGTTATTAAATTTATTATTAAACTTATTTATAATTTAAAAAGTAATTTATTAATTTATTATTGAAGTCTTGTGACCTAATAGATTACAAATATAAAAAAAAGCCACTCCATTTTAATACATTTGATAGAATGTCTTCTAGCTGTGTATCCTAATCTAGAGAGCACTTATTCAAACTTCCTAGTTATGGCAATGTGTTTATTTTTGCTTTTTTCTAGGATACTGTGTTTCACCCAAAGTACACTGGAGAGGAGCAAACCTGTACTGTGAAGAATCTCAGAAGAAGCACACAGTATAAATTTCGGGTAAATTTAGAGGAGGTCATTTTCCTCTCATCATTCAATAGTATTTTGCATGTTGTTTGTTTTTTTTCCAGGCCCTGGAGCAATCCTTTATTATTATCTGCAAAACTGAGCCATCAAATACAAATTCTATTAAAGATATAAGACTGGAAAAATTAAAATGTTAGTCTTATTTTAACCACAGAAGTTCCTCATTGCTTCAGATTTTCTGAAACAGGCATAGTTCTTGGGACTGTGTCCTATAGAGTTCAATCTTGCAAAAACATGAACTTGGTTCCGAGGTGATACTGGATTTTAGTCAGCTGTATTTCTCCCCAAATGGCTGCTCTGTGGTTACAAGACCCATTTCACCCCCATACAATTGAGAAGGACCCTGAAAGGAGCAGTACGTCACTGTTCCTTGACTTGGGGCATAGGCTTCACCTGGCACGTAGAAAACCAAGCTTTCCCATGAGAGAGGTGACTCTTAGGTGTGCATTGGGCTTGGCTTTGCTTTACTTTAGCGGGTGTTGATATCTCCTGCTCTGAGTGCTCCAAAGCAGACAGGCCTCCCATGCAGATACTTTGAAATCTATTTCTGCATATGCGAAAGTCAGAAATGTGCCTTATTTACTCCTGAAGCCATGCAGCGCAGCAGAAATGCTGCAATGGACTGAAAAAGAAGTGTGTTTTTTTACGAAATGCGGCGTTTCAGAGCTCGGCTGGCTCCCTGCGCCGCGTTTGCAGAGCCGGGCGGTGGAGGGCGTGCTGCTCCCGCAGATGGAGGTCCCAGCGCTGGGCAGCCCGGCCTTGCTCCAGGGTGGTGCCCGGCAGGGCTCTCGGCTGCTGGGCTTGCACACGTCACTCTTAGCAGACAGCACGGCTGTCCGGGAACAGGGCTTTGTGGCTCAGGAGTGGCACCGGGAGAGCAGGATGTGGTAGGTTTGGATCAGCTCAGGAGTACTTGGCTCTCCTCGATCTTAACACGTTCAGTAGCAACTGATTTGTTTAAAGCTTGAAAAACAACCGTGTGTAAATTGCCTTGTGAGACAGAAGCCTTGTAAGGTTCTATGAAGAAAAAAAAGAAACTGTATGAGAACTAATCTCGTGGCAGTATTTTTATACTGGCTGTTTCTTGGCTTGTCTTTGAACCTTGCCAAAGTGGTGGGTTGACTCATATGGGACTTGGGCTAATAAAACAGGAAGGGGAATGTAATTCCTGCCATTCCATTCATGCTTTTAGAAGATGTACCCTGCTTAGCTAGCATTTTTGATGAAATTAGTTTGGCTTGTTACAGCGGTAATGGAAGCATAATATAACTTGTAAAATGGCCCATTTAATATAGAATGAGGATTTGACAAAGAAGGATAATCATAGAAATCTTAATATGAAAATGTGCAGAATCCATATTCCCTGAAATGTTTGGAAGTTCAGCACAAAATGGAGTCCCCAGTGGCTGTTCCCAGTGCTGCTGTACACTGTTTCGTACCCTTGAAGCAACCTGGAAGGAAACAAGGTTTTGTTTCTGGTGACAGGATGGAGGAGGGCTCTAGGCTGGGGAAGCAGTGACTCTGAGAGAGTGTTAAATGTTTACGAAGAATTTTCAGTTCATACGAGGCTGGTATAATCTTTATCTATATAAACAAGGTAATTTATAAGTTTAAGAAATAATGTTTCATTGGTGTAAAGAATATTTTTATTGCATCTTTGTCTGGTACTGAACCCTAGTGGTGTTGCTTGGCTATCTCAAGTGTCTGGTGATCATCCTAGGGCTTCTTAAAGTGGAAAATATTCAGAGAAGAACCGAGATGAGTAAATTATTAGAAAAGACTTTTTTTTAAAAAAAATACTACAACCTCAATTAATTTAATTTGATTTAGGAGGTAGACAAGTCAATAGGGATCTCCAGAATGGATGAAACTTTGATAACTCGCTTTTCAATTTAGCAGGTCAGAAACTGTTCATTTTCAATTGCAGAAAATTATAGGCCATGCAAATTCAGGTGTTTCAGGAGGAACACATGGATGGTAATGACTGCTTGGTTCTTTCTGCTGTGATTTTTTTAATGTTGAGATCAGATACAAATTAAAATGATATGTCCTAGTTCATACAGAAAGGAATATATTCTTTAGTAGCTTTATAAAGCAAGAGTATGGACTGTGATTCTAACATGACTGGGTGTGCTCAGTCTCATGGCCAGGTCCTAATGTCCTTTCCTAGCACCATTCTCACTAAAGCCAACAGAAAAATATTATCGAATAGATCCAAAATTTTGCCTGAAAATGTTTATTTTGGGTGCACCCTGCTAGTTTCAATAACTACAGAATAAGTGCTTGTTATTGACTGCCATTCTACCTAAGTTTCTGATTGTGTGGTACTGGTATTCTTAAGTATTTTTTTAAATGATGTTTGAGGTAAATCTGAAATAAAAAGAACAAAGTTGCTGTCGTTATTTGCATCTTCTCTGACTATTTTCTATATGAATATTTGACATCTTCATAGAACATGTAGAACTACAGAGGGTAAAGGAGAAAACCGCTGATTCTCATGTCCAGACTTACCCTGATCTAGTCCTGGTGGAGCACTAGCAAATTCCTTGTGGCTTCTGAGGAAGCAACACAACAATCAGATATTTAATATGAGAAGCTGACACTCTATGGGATTTGACGTGCTTTCTGTTTTACTCTTTGTGCAACTGTTAAGGGAAGTCTTATGGAGAGCTATCAGAAAAGGAAGTAATATAATTTTTGCTGTGTTTTTCTTTCAGTTGTTTGCTTCTAATGTGGAAGGAAAGAGTTCTCCAAGTGAAATTTTGGTCTGTACCACAAGCCCAGACAGGCCAGGACCTCCAACCAGGCCCATAATTAAAGGGCCGATAACATCCCAAGGCTTCAGTGTAAAATGGGGTAAGCCAATCCAGTTTATCATGCTACAGCTTTTGCAGACCATTATATACGCTACTGATTTCAAGTAAAACTGTGTAGACAAATCATATAACTCAGATTTTTCATGCAATGTCTCAGCTTGGAGAGCTTCACAGCTGTAGTTGTTTGACTACTCTCAAAGCACTAATGTGTGAAGCACTTGTTTGCCAAGGCAAAAGAATTGTTTGCTTTAATTAAGTTGCACTTTCACTTAACTGCCCTGTCCCATTTCATTTCCCTTTTCATGGGCACGCTGCTTGTCGTTGTCTGCTTCATTCGGCAGGGATGCAAACCTCCGTGCTTAGCAAAAACCTCTCTATCTTTTTGCAGTCGTTTTTCCATATGCTTTACCCGTCTGAGATGTTATCCAGCTAACTTATTTTGACTCATTCTAAAAAAAAAAAATAATAATTTGTACTGCCAACTTCTGCTATATGACTTCCCTCCTGAAGTTAGTGTGGGGGAGTTTGTTTGTGAGGGAGAAGAGCAGAATCAGAATCGGTTTCTATTATCTTTACCTTATATTTTATCCCTAATCTGATGTCATGATGACTTGCCTTGTTTTTCAGATCCTCCGCAGGATAATGGTGGTTCAGAAATTCTAAAATACCTATTAGAGATTTCCCAAGGAAATTCAGAAGGTAGGTTTGACACAATTTTATCCCTTTCCGCTCATAACAACTACCATAACGGAGTAATAGCCTTTTGGGTTATAATCATTTCTTATGCTATTTTTACATGATTGTCTTTAAGAACTGATTGTATCAAGTATCCTTGGTGACATTTTCAGCTACTTACGCTGGCATCTTCCCAGTACTCTGTGAAATTTACCAAATATGAAATAGAGAACTAAAATTTTTGTTGAAACAGAGATGATGTAAAGAATGAAAAAAATCTTCATGTCCTAAGTCATAATAGCCAGTGTTAGAGCTCCCTGGACACAGCTTAACCAGGAAAGTAAACCTAGTACCACTTAGTAAGTTAAACACTACAAATTTAGAGGATTGTTGTCATTAACATTCTAATGCTACAGGTCTGAGTAAAATGTGCAGCCTTAAAATGTCCAGAGTTCCCAGGGCAGTTTGCATTATGGGAAGGAGGAGGAGGAATTTACTTATTTATTCTCATTTTCTATAAGATGGGTTGAATTTTAGACTGTAGGGCTGAACTTACTGTATGACTGTACGTATATATATTTATAAAATGTTTCTATGTATATATGTATATCTTTAAGGAGGAATATTAGCAGTATAAATACTTTCCTAAGATAAGTTATGGGAAACATCATTAAAGATTTTTTTTTTCCTCCTAGACATTAGTAATCATATATTGCATTTTTCCTTGTCTAAATGTGCATATACCTTATATTTTAGCAAATCAATGGGAAGTGGCATATAGTGGATCAGCTACAGAATATACCTGTACTCACTTGAAACCAGGCACTTTGTATAAACTCCGGGCATGCTGCATCAGCACAGGTGGACACAGTCAGGTAAGGAGTTTTTAACAGTCTGTATCTCAAGCGGTAATCTCAATCTGTGGATACATAAATTTAGCATGGGAAAGACCATAATATTTGATCTGACTGCTTGCTTGAGAGGCTGTAGAATCTCATCTACTGTAGGCCTGTACTGCCCTAATTTGGTGATATCAGAAGATATAGTATGTATAGCTTGCTGTAATTTGGTTGAAAACATTTTTACTTATGTTTTCCAGACACCAATTCTTGTCATTCCCATCATTGTATGAGTTAAAAACGTTTTAGTACTTATATTTTTATTCCTCTAAATAACACTTTTTAATGGGAAACTGAAGAATTCTTCAACTGTTCTTCAACTATTATTTAAAAAACAATGAAAACTAAAACGTAGAGCCACACACAATTTTCCAACAGAATTTTCTGCATTTGTCAATAATATGTTTGGTAGTATCTCATATCCTGCATTGTTTATGTAAATTCCCAATGTACCGCTATAGTATTTCAGGAATGGCAGCGGTAGGAAATATTTTTCCATTACCGCTTTCCAGTTGGTGCAGGTGGGTAATATTGTTGGAGCGTTAACTGCAGCTCCTGTTCTCTTCCAGTGTTCTGAAAGTTTACCTGTCCGCACGCTAAGTGTTGCACCAGGTCCCTGCCGGCCACCGAGGATTCTAGGGAAGCCGAAGCACAAAGAAGTTCAGCTGCAATGGGGTGAGTGGCTGGAGCATGTCCCTGGGCAACAGCTTTGGTTTAGGCTGTTGGCTGCTAAGCCTTCGTTAGCTTTTATTTGTACTGCTGGGTTTTATGAGAAGTTGCAGCGTGTTCTGCCCAATTCCAGTAAAATCTGTGCAAGTCAGAAGTAAAACTCTTCATTGGCTTCTATGGCTCTGTGTGGACCTCTGAACTTGGTTGTCTTTCAGTTGCCCTTTGGGCCTGAAACTGTAGTCTCACTGTTGTTAATTAGGACTTCTCTCTATGTCAAGACTTAAAAAATAGCTGCTGTATTGAAGTGTTTTTCCTTTTATCTCAAAAATACCGTGTGATTCACATCCTGATTTAGTAGAAGCATTTTACTACTACTAATTTAAAACTGCATGCAGAAATCTGAGTCAGAACATCTTGGGTGGTGTTTAAATCTCAATCCACAAAATAACACCAAAAGAATCATTGGAAAGTTGTAATTTGGACAAGTAAATGGGCGAATCGACATGACACTAAAACATCAAAATGCCTGTTTTTCCAAATACAAGATTCTTTGATCACTATGATAAACTTACAGCAGCCAAAATTCTTCTTTATATCTTCATGTTCTTCAGCATCATCTGTTAAATTAAATATTGGAAGTGTCTACTAGAGCATCACTATTTCTAACAGACAGATACATTTCAAAATTTTAGCTGTGGATTCGATATTTTATGTTGTTTATTTGAAGATCCTGTCTTTAGGGTGGAGCGCCATTTTTCAGAACTCCATGTGGGGCTTGTTTTGTGATGCTGGCTTAAGATCTGATATGAAAATATTACTAAAAGCATTATTTTTATGGTGAGCAAAGTGTCCACAAAGAATGAGGTATGGGCACAAAAAAAAAGTTCAGTTTCCAATTACAACTCAAGTTCAAGATTTACATCATTGTATAGAGATTTGGATCCTCATAAATATTTTGTGGTATTTTATTGCATGCAGAGTGACTAATAAATGTTGAGGATGGCAGTCGCTTGTATCTTTGTTAGGTGTTATTGATGCCTTACCCGAAATCCCATGTTTAAGCAGTAAATTTTGAGGACCTCTACTAACATGTGTCCAAACAAAATGAGCAGCCAAGATTACATCAGACAGTCACCATGTGCTGCTCCAGGAAGAATATGTTTAGCATTAGCCCCGTTCTTCGGGCGTTTTTCTCTCCCCTTTCTCTCTTGTGACTTACCGACCGACGTGTAATCCGAATTGTGTGTGCTATGGGGTTTTCTGTTTTGTTTCTGTCCACACATCACCACCTTTCAGATAGGAAACTGTAACTGGTTGGTAGTAGAGGGGTAGCTACTGTTTTCAAGTAATTGAGGATTTGGGGTATTTAACTCTGCTTTTCTCTCACAGAGGGAGATCATTGCCTTGGAGAACTCTTTGCAAGTCTTTGGTCTGACCATGTGAATACTTAGGTTAGAATTAATTAAAGGTGTCTCTCAAAGGGGAAAATAACTATGACATGTGAGGAGTCAATCTTCCCTACATATGTCCTAATGCTGTTAATACAATAAATGATTTCTTTCTAGATGCCCCTTCATCAGAAAGTGGCTGTCCTGTCTCCGAGTACAGTGTAGAAATGACAGAACCCGAGGAAGTAATTTCTGAAGTGTATCATGGTCCCGATCTGGAGTGCACAGTCAGCAACCTCCTTCCGGGCACAACGTACCGGTTCCGAGTGAGGGCCCTGAACGACGGCGGGGTACGTGCGGGCTCCTCTGCCGTTGGTGCCCTGGAGCTTGTGGACGTGATGCTTGAATGCGTGGTGTTAGTGCTGGTGGGCGGAAAGATGGTCAGGCAGACAAGTATATAGAGAAAAATTCTTAAAGGAATTCTTGATGGGAATGGGCAATTATGAATCCAATACACTTTTTAGATGTGTGATTTGACTGGCCAAAATCATCTGAATCAAAATATGCTAAATCTCTCCTGATAGTCATATCTGCTTATGAAAAGAGGGGCCTCTAATGCTCTTCTATTGCATTCCTTCAGTTTTCAAAAATCTTAATTATATAAAAGCAAACACTTAAATTTCACTAAGATATTGGTATGCTTTGAGGAATGCTTACATTGTTAATGCAAATTTTTGTTTTAGGTTGAAAAAAAAAATAATGGGCTTTCTACTTGAGGGTTTTTTGTTCTTATGGTCTCTTTATAAGATAGACCCCTCCCACATTCATCAGAAATTCTGATCTGATGACCACTGAAAACTGCAGAAATATTCCTGTTGATATGGGTCCTGCTTGTCTTTGTGAGAGTGTCACTCTGGTTTTTTTGTAATAATTTATATGGCCATGACCTAATTCTGAACTCTGATAACTGGCCTTGAGTGTTGAAAACCTGCTTTATCTTGAGAAAATTTGTTGCATTCAGAAAGATTCTATGCTTTATATCCTTAAAAAGTATTTAAGGGGCGAGAGGTGTGCGTGCTCTGATGTTAACATATATGTGACTGTCCCCCCTAGTACGGGCCGTACTCTGAAGCCGCAGAGATCACCACGGCAGCAGGACCACCCAGCCAGTGCCGAGCACCTTCCCTCTCCTTTCTGTCTGACACACGCGTACTTGTAAGCTGGGAGGTGAGTCAACTGCCCCAAACATTTCATTTTTCTCTTGCTTATCCAACCTAATTTGGTCATTACACACTTTAAAGCCAGTTCAAGAGCTATTAACCAGTTTAGTTTTATTTCTTTAGAAAAAAAGCAGAAAAAACATATGCACAGATTCTGCTATTGTAGAAAAACATCTCCTCTACTTTTCTCTGCAAAAAATAAGGTGAAGTTGATCATAAGTCATCCAGACCTGGCATATGGACACATGAGACCTCCTACATTGGCACCAAAAGATAGACCGTGGTTCTGTTTAGACATAGACTCTCTGCAGGCTCTTAGTATGTCAGAATGTTCTGGGCTGTAATTATGAAGCCAAATATTTGATTTTTGGATGAAGCTGGTCTCTCTGATATGAAGCTAACTCTGCTCCAATGCTTATGTTTCAGCTTTGCTTCAGAAACTGTTTGTCTCTTCCCCAAATATTTACTTTGATTTAAGTTTGTATGTGTTCCCTTTCCATCCTTTGAGATTTTAGACTTGGATTTTTTTTTAAATAAATCATATCTGAAATCCTGCCAGGTCAACTGATGTCATTAAAACAAAGCATGTTAAGTAATTAAGACAGAAGGCAAAGGATATTGTCACACTTGAAGCTCTGATATGGAGCTGTGATTCTGCCAAAAACTTTAAACTTTCTTTGGAAACCAACTGGGTCACCTTCCAAAGGATGGCTCTTAACATGGGCAATATTGAGAAAAAGGCTACTAATGTTAGTGAGATACTTCAGTATATGGATTTGTACTGCCAGCATATCCAGATACAAGTGTAATCTGAGTTTTATAAGTAAAACAGGCACAATTTTGTGCTGTTTTGGGGAAGGTTGTTAATATTTCTTGCAGCATTTTGTGAAGCTAAGATAAATTTGTACTGATCTTTTTAATGTTACCTTTTAATTGAGTACATGAACAGATATTTGCTTTGCCCAGTCATGAGTGAACGCTGCATTGCTTCTGGCATGCCCAGTAGTTGTACACAGGATACATTTGTTTAACTACAAATGAAGCTTTGGAGTGGTTTGCAATATTTAGGTTTTCCTAGCTGACTAGGATAATGAAAAACAGCAAATGACTGTTGTGATTTGAGGACTGTTTCTTTCTGGCTGCAGAATTTTAAGGACAGCATCCCATGATACCTACCATGCAGCCTACTAGGCCTTTGTTGCACATCGGTTTAAAATCGTGGCTTTTAAGTTAAATTTCAGTTAAAGTAGTCATACTTTTTTTCACAAAAAGTTGCAAATGCCAAGATGCTCCTCTCATGTCTTCCAGCTTAGCAGTTCTCAGTATTCCTACTGAAATAGCTCGGAGTGCTGAGACGATGCTAGTGAGCGCTGGGTCTTTCTTCAGGGTGGTCATTATGGTGTGTAGTGATGCTCTATATCCTTTTATTGGACATAGCCTCCTTGTGGTGGAAGTTTCATGTGCCTCCTCTGCCGAGTCCATCATTTACCCTTGTTTTCCAAGTAATGAGTAGTCACGCTGACAAGTTTGCAGATGAAGTGGATGGCTGTTTAATTTTCTCAGTTACTAGTTTGTTTTGTTTTGTTTTCTCCTCAGTGGAGAGGAGAGAACCTGTTGCGTGCTGTAATTGCTGAACATTTATATATCCCAGAGTATGGTTTCTAAAGTGCCTGCAGAGCAGAGATTCCCAATCTATGCAGTGCAGAACTAAGCAAGATCTGTGGGTTTTGGAGGGAGCTATGCCTCCATGCCTGCTCTAGTGCATCTCCAGCAAATTCAGCTTCCCATGTTCCTGTAGACTGAAAAACAAGAAAGGATCTGTTGGAGATATGCAATTCCTGTAGTACTTTTTTTGCAGGTATTAAGGTATGCCGATCCACGTTTCCATATCCCGTGCTTTGACCCTTACCTGGATAGCTGACTTTCACCAAAAGCCTGCTACAGGCTCCTCATTCACTGTGGCTTTTCTTTTTCCAGTACCGTGAGGAGCTCCTTAAGGCTTTTGCAGGCTGGTTCTTCCAGTTGTGCTTTAGATCACCCGTGAGGCTAGAGGAGATTGACGAGGTTGGTGTCTCCATACTGGGCTTCTGCCAAGGCAGCAGAGAGACAATTTGTTGCTGAGTGTCCTGGTGAAAAGCCAAGTAGTGCTAGGGAACCAGCATACACATTCTCATTTCTGTGAATTTCTTTCAGGTAATTTTTGTGGAAAATTGACCTGTTTCAGTATCCTATTATACACAGCTGATGCAGCCTGTGTCCAATTGCTGTGGTAATTGTGCATTAATGTAGTATTAGGTGACTTTATTCCTTATCCAGTGAAACACAGTAATGTGAAGTGTCCGCTCATGAGTTGAACCACATAAATATTTGTGTTGCAGAGTCCTGAATGTTCCGGTGCTGACATTTCTGAATACATATTAGAGTGGGGAGAAGATGAGGAATCTCTAGAACTCGTATATAACGGCACAGAGACCTGTTTTGAAATAAGTGAGTTGTCAGCGGCAGCACATTACTGCTGTAGGCTCCAGGTATGGATTTGGTCAATTTTTTGTCTGTGAATTTTTGCAAGCATTGCAATCCAGGCTGTAAGGGCAATTTTCTTCTGCTGTGTTTTTATTTTCATTGTTAACCACAAGAAAATTAAGTGCTCAAGACAACAATTAGTATATTTTAAATAATGCAGACTGCTCTTATCTATATAATCAAACACTTTAGGTTCTGTGCAATTCAAAGTGAATGGTTGATGGGACTTTAGCTCTCAGAAATTGCTTTGATACATCATGTGCTTGGTCCTTAGTGAATACTGCTGTTAGCAGCTACTAATGCACTGTCCTTTAATATTAAAATAAGATTATTATGTTCTAGACTCTTTCCAGAAAATTATTTTTTCTGGGAACTGTTAAGTAAACAACAGCTATATCCCACTTTTCACAGGATGTTGAAGATTGCCCTAACTTAAGTAATATACTGCAACATCTGTTTCATTTATCGGATGAAGCAAACCAGTTAGTAGATTGCTATGTACCTAGCTGTAGCTGCCAGAAAGCATAATCCTCATCTTTAACATTTTGTCTCTTAGATTTGCAAAATGTGTGTTTTGCTCCTTCATGTCTGCTGAAAAAAGTAGACAGGAAGTAATGGGAAGTAAATGGGAATGAAGTAAAAAACACTTTTGCACAAGATACTCTTGCATTCTCTCTGTGAGATTTATTTGTATGCTAAGACAGAATACCACCAGTAAATCCATCCGAAAGTTCATGTACGCACCCAGCTGGCAACGCAGGGACCACCCAGACTCATTGCTTTGATCGGACAACATGCTTGTGTCAAGTGTTGTCTTCTTACATTCTGTTAAACAGGGCACTCTTTTTATTTTTATTGTTATTATTATTATTGAGGTTTTCTAGCTGTTGGCCAGAAGCCCAAGAGTGAGGGCCCCCCACGTGCGAATGAGCGCATTGTGTTTTCTACCCATGGCCGTGTACCTCATTCTGGCAAGGGTAGGAGGAACCAACTGAAGGAGCGTGTGCGAGCGGGCTAAAGGGAGAGCTGGAGAGCTGGAGAGAAGGGCAGCAAGGAAAATCCACCGGGCAGGACTAGATGTGACCGTGGAGCCGCTTCTATGGCCAGTGGTGGGGACCTAGGGGTCCAGATACTCTTAAGGTATCTTTGGTCTTTGGAAGGGACAGATATTTGTAGTAGGTGGTTTAAAATAAGCTCCATCGGACTACCCAGGTCTTAAAACATCAATTATAATTTAATGTGTAAACCTGAGGGAAATGACATACACACCACCACTAAGATATTTTAGTCTGTTACCATGCAGTGTTTTCTAAAGGGCTTCATCCTGTAAGTCTGAGCTTTGTGTTAGATACAGAAGCATTTGGGAAGCCCTGTTAGCAGATACACTGATGAGCATTTGAATAAGATACATTTGAACAAATTGGGGAGGGAAAAAAAAAGCAAAAAGGAATGAGTTGTGGACGAAGAAGGAAAGTTAATAGGTTTCAGAAATCTTAGGGTTTTTGAATAACGTGGAGAGGATAATATTATAATATTCCTTTCTTACCCGTTAGCAACTTTAACAGAAAATCCCTTTTTTGCTCTTAAAAAATAAAGATTCCCCTGACTTTGACTTCTAATAAACACAACATTGCTATCTCAATCCACAGTAACTCAATAAAAAAAGGGAAAATCAAGGAATAGGGTATATAGAACTGCAGGGGACACACTTTGTTTTTACTGTTGCTCAGTGGCTTTTCGTGTAATGACTGTTCCCATCTACAACTGCAGCTCCTACAAAGGGAAATATTTTGCTGTTTGGGGAGGAGAAATATCTACGAAGCGAAGACGAATGAAATTCCCATCGGTTATGATGATAAGGTTGTCCAATAAAACAGTTAAAAGCATGACTAAAAGGGCGTTGCTTGGAGCAAGAAGCAGATTGCCGGCCCTGGTTTGGAGGCAGGACAGTAGCGTCATGGGCAGATCGCGGGGCAAGGCGCGCTGCTGAACGGCTCTGGGAGCGCTGCGCTGGAGAGAAGATGTCCCTGGAGCAGGATTTGTTTTGAAGGGCTTTTTAAAGGGCTGACAAATCTAACTTTATTATCTCTTCAGTTGCATGAAACACCTCCTAGAACAGCAAACAAGGCTGTCTATTTGTGCTGTGCAGAGCTGACAGGATGATTTCAGCCACAAAGCATAAGCCAGAAGCCGAGCAACTGTTTGACATGTCCTGTTCTCGCTGTCCTTGTCCTGCTGAAAAGATTGTAAACCCCAGATTTCTAGGTCAGTCATGTTCTAGAGGGAGAATTTGGACTAACTTTCCTGGCTGCCAAAGAAATAAGTGTGATGAATGATGCAGGGCAATGTTAAAAGCTCCTTTTGGAGGCCCATATCTTCGGCATTTCTCCAATACAGTAACGTTGCAAGCTTTCCATGTTGGCCAACATTGTAGTGGGCTGTATATCAACCTGTGATCACAGGTATTTAGACCAAGGAAGCTGCTCGTCCCCTTTTTTTGCCCCTTGTGGTATCTGGAATACCGTGTCCAGTTTCACTCTAGGGAAAGGCTGAATGGTTGAACTTGAACCGTTTTGTCTGAACAAGATAGAAAGGAAAAAAAAAAAAAAAAAAACACTTGTCACAATGAGAGTAAATAAGGATTGTAACAGTGCCCCCAAAGGGCTGCAGGTTCTCCACCCCTGGTAGTTTTCAAGATGCAACTGGACAGAATCCCGAGCACTGGTTGGAACTCAGTGCTGACCTGCTTGGAATAGCAGGTGGTACCAGGCGATGTCCCAGGGTCCCTTCCAACCTGGTTGATTCTGTGATGCTGTATGCTAGCATATGTAATAATCATGTCGTGTTGGGCATTTCCCGTGCCATTTCAAATGCAATATACACAGCATTTCCCACATCTGATTTAACACCATGCTGAGTTAGTATTTTCTTTTACCAAAAATTTTTGGTATGAAATTAGCTCTTAATTATTTAAGTTAGGAACTGGTGTAGCTCTTAGCAAGCTAAGTGCCCATTATGTCTGGGGTGCCCTGCTCATATAAATTGTGTGATGCTGGGCTCTGTACAAGGCAGAGTTCTTGCATACAGGGCAGCACGATGACTTGGTAGCCAGTTTGGTGGACAACGTGATGCCAGTGGTCACCCATAGTGTGGTGACTGGGACGTTTTCTCTTACCAAGCATGGTTTGCTGCTGTTGAAAAGACTACTGTTAAGTTAGACTAAATAGCTGCTAGGCCGAAGGTAAATGTTCTTGAATTTGTCTAAATGACGCTTCTGAACAGCAAAGGAAGATATTAGTTGTTCTAACAAGGAAGGCATAAATCATTTAAAAGTTGCTCATTGTCTAGAGAATCGATGCAGCTGTTCCTGACTGCAGAGTTCACTCCTACAAGCTCGACTGACATGCAAAGTAGAGAATCTGTCCCATTAAAAATGGTGTTTTGCCTCGCAGGCTGTTAACCAGGCGGGAGCTGGACCCTACAGCGACCTAGTCACCTGCAGGCTCCCCGCGGCTGTGCCTGATGCAGTCTCCGTGCTGTCCGTGTTGGAGGACGAGCCCGTGGATGCCTCCTCCCAGATGTCCCCCTCCGTGTGCCTTGTTCTGAGCTGGGAGGAACCCTGCAACAACGGGGCCGAGATCACCGCCTACAACATAGACCTTGGCGACAGCAGCATTCCCGTGGGAAACGTCACCACTCACGTTATCCATGATTTGCTGCCGGAAACCTCATACCGGTGCGTAGAATTTTTTTATGTGGTGCAGAAACTCAGGGTGAGATTGCACAGCTTCATGTTATATGAGAAATGTTTATGGGAGGTCAAAAAAAGGTGAGCCTCAGTCTGATACAGTTCCTATATGGAAGGTCCAAATACTAGTTTTTTATTTCTCTTTTTTTACTCTTCCCCTCTCTCTTTCCATTGCCTCTCCTCCTTTTTTAATGGTGCTTTACAGGCTACTCTGGTAGATACATCAAGCCCCAAACTAGGATAGCTACAATTAGAATGCAGTGTCACCTTTTCTCAGGTGATAATCAATAAAATCCCAAGGGTCTGTTGTGTTAGTATTAGCTATATTGATTACTCTGTGTGAATAGCAATTTGCATGCTATGGATTTTTATTTGTATGTGTTTGAATAGCTGTATTTTTTTTATTTTTAGCATATGAAAAATCAAATGAAAATCTGAGTTTAAAATTAATTTCTTCAAATTAGTCCAGAGTCTAAATTTTGTTTCTAAATAGCATTGCGAAAATTTTATTGGTACTTTAATGTTCAGGCATATATAGTGGGGGTTTTTTCCCCCTAACTGCTAACTAAAGCACAAACTAAATGATTGGCAGCAATGAACAGCAATACAGCAGAAGTCTTGTCGGGAGAAATTCTGTTTTGAGCACTGTTCTGATGAATACTGACATCTGATTGCACAGTTCTAAAATTAGGCATGGCACAGGCCAACAATAAAACTCTGCTGATATTCAAGGGTCACAGTCCTACAGATCTGGTAGAATTTAAATAAAAAGTTCAATTCTCAAATTTTATCGTGCACCCTAAAAAAACTTCTTGTAGCAAGTGAAATACAAATATACATAGTAGAGGTTACTTAAAGCAAGAGACATGCTTTCATTTTGTGTCCTTACAGTGCCCAGCACAGTGGGTTCTGATCTCTGCTTAGAATATCTGGGTTGTTAAAACACATGTATTTTATTTAAAAAAGTAGATTTCACAGTCTTTGACTGTGGTTTGTTTTTATTGTAAATGATCCTAACGTTGGTGCAGGTTCAAACAAGTATAGTTGTCAAAGAAAGTAGTCCCACCCTCTTGTTCCTTCTCCTCAAGCAATGTCCCCTCTTGTGCTAGCAAAACTTTCTTGCAACATTAAAGACTGTGAAAACTCATCCTGTTGAAAACTAGCTGTGTGTTTTACTTTTAAAGCAGGTGAGAACAGAACCACCTTCCCTACCAGTTGTCACACTTCTGGCCCATCTCTGCCTCCACCTTTCCATGTGTTCCTCCTACTCTCCCTTGCATGTGCACTGGTGCTTCTGTGACCTTCTGTTAAGCCAGATTGGGGAGCACAAGTGGTTGAAGACTAATCAAAAACCTATTATAAAGCTACTAAGTTTGGCTGTTGACTGACTTACCCAGCTGAGAAACTGCATCCTCTTTGGACAGTCTGTTGCTCGCTGCCCAGCCAAAGGCCAAAACAGTTCATGCAAAATAAGAGCCTTGAGCAACCCACCGGAGACAAGCTGAAGGGAGCAAATATTTTTTTAGGACTAAGCTAAAAACTATAGTAAGAGCACAAACCAGTAGATGACCAGTCAGGAGCAATAATATGTGACAGACTTCTGTTTAATAAAATAAGAAAAGTGAGCTCCCAAGTCTCGTGTCTGTCAGGCAGGACCAAGTGTCTGAAGCCAAGCTGCAGTAGCACCTCCTGTAGCACTGGCTGTGATTTGAAGTATTTGTGTGCTCATAAAAATAGACACATTGAAGAGAGCTCTTTGTCACCAGATTGATTGAGAACTCCTTGATTTGTATTTCTTTGTAAAGTTTGTGTGTGCCACCTTTTAAATCTGGAAACATCTGTGCCCACATAAATGTGTCCGTAAATAAAGACATCCCTTTGCACATACACACACTCTCTAGATTTCTGTGCTATTTCAGACTCCAAGAGCCACATGAGTGTAAGAATATTGTTAGTTTTGATTAACCACCCTGAATAGTTTCCTTCAGCTGCTCTAAAGTGGAATTGCTGGTGCAGAAAATGGAATAAAGTGGTATGGTAAGAATATGGGAAGCTGCTGATAATTGTGCAATCTTAGAGATGCAAAGGTATAAAGCCTTTGGAAAACAGGCCTGCAATGGGACTCTCCGTCATGAGTGAGTGTCAGGCAATTGCTCTGGGAGTCAGGATGCCACGTATTTCCTATAAACACCATTATTAAGCTATTTTTAAAAATTTGCTGGAGGTTTCTGTCCTCCTTGCTCCTCCTTTTCTGTCCTCCCATTGGAATTGGAAGTGTATTTCAGAACGGCGCTGATCTCATTCTCCAAATTCGTTCCCCAGCAGTTTTTCTTTTTGTGTCAACTTCGTTTAACACAGCGAGATCTTCTCTCTCTCAAGTGCTTGTTCCCTGCTGTGTTTAAAAGCAGCAAACATGTTTTCTTCCAGGCTTTGTTTTTCCTAGACTAAACACAAAGCCAAACACTACTGGTTTTGAGTCTCTGGAACATGTTGCCAAAGCCATTTCTGGATGGGTAGCAAGTCCAGCCAGCATGCTGCGGGGAGGGTTTGCATCCCCACGCACACTGGAGGCCTCAGAACTGAGCTGTGCATCTGCCAGGCAGCTGATGGGCAGATGATTTTGAGGGGACACCTCCTGAATCTGGTACAAACTCTTGTAAAAGGCAGATGTTTTCCAGAAGCCACAGATAAGCATCCACTCTGGCCCTGGCTGGCTGCAGAAATACATAGTGTGTGTGTGTGTCTTGTAATCCTTCCGTTTTACTGCCATAGTCAGGAAGCTCGGATAATAAAGTGGTAATACTTGCAACAGTTTTCTGCAAAATGGAAGTGAGTTAATGCATATTCTGCAGTAAATAAGTATTAAATAGCAAGAGAAATATCAGTACTCTGTTACACTCTATTCCCAAGCTTTGCTGCATATATTCTGTAGTTAATTATGCTGTACTATTATAATACTTTGCTGTAAAACAACTTTAAAGAATGCTGCTTTTAAGTTAGTAATAAACACAGTGGCCTTATTAAAGCTTAATAGCACCAGTTATCTTCAATTTGTTACAGGAATAAAAGTTTTCAGCCGTTTCTAAGCTGGGTTGAAGGGAAGATCTTTCAAGATGAGGAGGGAGCTCCTGGATACTGGAGCCAGCAGTTAGCACTGGGTTGTAAACCAGAATTTATGTTATCTGGGTAGGGATTTGTGAGGCTGAGTAACTGTCACGCGCTGTGTGCAGGCAGGTGGTGGGGGAGACTGTGCTGCCTCTCCTCCCTTTTGAAGTTCGCAGCATTTTAACTCGAAACTCAGGCTTTTGCAGGCACTGTGCACTTAGAATGCCACCAGTTGCACTGGGCTTATGGGAACGAGTGAATCAAACTCTTCTCATGTCGAGTGACATCAAATTAATTCAAAAGTCATTTTTCAGTTTGCTGGAGTAGTTTACAAAGGACTTGATGACTGAACTGAAAATAGCATCCTGTTCAGTGTGTTTATTTTCCTAGGTCAGGAATCTTATAAGATAGAATAGTTATGAAAGGTCATTGAATGGTTTCTAAATTTGCCTAGTCTGATATATTTTTAAATATTGAAAATAAGCAGTCTGATATTCTTTTTTGAGTTGAAAATAAGCAGTGGAAAAATAATACTGTCTGAGGCCCACAGAATTAGGTAATCTACCTAAATTTGAAATTTATATTTTGACTTTGAAACTGTGATTATCAGATCTGAAAATGACCTTTCCAAAGCAGTTTTTAGGATGCTTTACGTTACAAATCTTTATATGTCAAAAGGAATTCAAAAGTGGATTTAACTGCAAAGAATTCTGCATGTTTATACCCTGGTTTTATATAAGTATGAGATGGTAACCAAAGCCTGGGTTTCGCAGCGTCCGTTCTGTGAACAGTAATTGGCTCCACTTAACGTGGAGAGTTTCCAGCTTCCCGCTGCGGGCTGTGCCCCGAGCTGCAGCGCGTCCGCGGTGGGGCAGCGACGTGAGGGAGGTGCTGCAGGGCAGCCAGGCGGCTCTCTGGGCTCCGGAGCAGGGAGCAGGTTTGGGGGAGTGCGTGCACGTGTCACCAGTGGGTTTTGGGGACTATGTGCGTGTCACGGGGAGGGAGCACAAGTAGCAGAGCAGGTGAATGCAGCAGGAAAGGGAAGAAGAGGAAGGCATTAATTTGAACCGTGTGCCCACGGCTCGTGTGGGGAAGAGGAACAGAGGTACATGCTTATTCATGCACGTGTCTATAAGCATGTCTGTCAGCATATACTTAAAAAATGAGATGTGTTATTTAGGAGAGATCCATTTCAAACACTGCTTTTTTTTCCAAAAGTGATAGCTACCGTAAGAAAGGAGGGAGAGCTGCTCAGCTTGAGGACAGGAGTGGTTTTGGTCCTGTTGAGAGACTGGATTATACAGAACCAAACAGCAAAGTCATTGAGCATGTGCTGTAGAGTGTGTTGCCCTAACCAGGCATTTTGTAACTCTGGTATCCCTGCTCAGGTGGGTTACCAGCTTGTGAGCTGCCAGCATCCCGGGGAAAATATAGGCTTCTTTTTTTTTAAACTGAAAAGGCTATTGAATGTTAATGTAATGAATTTTCAACCTGAAGCTAACCAAGAATGTAAAATGAAATAACATCAATGCTTATATTAATTACGCTGCTGATAATGTTAGGGAAGCATTCTGTTCTTTTTAATTCACTTGCTTTTATAAACCTTTTATCCCTACTATTTCTTGTTGCAACTTTGAATGTAATAACAGTGTTAATAGTGATGGTTACTGTTGAACTTTACAGAGTTTAGGGCTTAGTTCTCACCTCACCAATTTTCCACCAGTGATTCCTTCTCTGTGGGTGAAAATGTCTGTATTGGCTGTCATGGGAATCATGACATCATAGGACTGCTTCACATCTTCCTCCCTGCAGCCATCTAACAACATTGTCAAGAAAAACTCTCTGAGCCAAATTCAGCCCTTGTGACACCACTTTGAATGAGATGAGCCCTTTGTGAGCATGAATGGGGGGTGGAATTTGACTCTCTTTCATATCAAAAGGGTTGTTCCATCTAGAAGCTTGCTTAGACTGCTGAAGTATTAAAGGGAGAGGGATCTCTGCTAAGGGTATTTTACTCCTATATTAATTCTGCATAAGCTTTTTCTAATGGTAGAGCTACATATTTACTCTTCAAAGAAAAATATTTAATAAACTATTTGTGTTCTGTAATCAAAGTAAGTATTTATGTTCATGCCAAGGCAGTTGTAATGGCATACCAGCTTTTCTCCCTTCTTCCTCTACCCCCTTTGCCAGGGATCTCCTGACTTCCTGGTGGCTAATAATTTTTCAGAAGCAGCACCATTTATTGTAGAGGGTCTTTTCCCATGAGAAAAAGTTAGGCTGCTGTGCACAGGAGGTTCAAAGTCAATGGCATCTGTCCAGGTCTCTGAACTGGCTTGCTGTCTAAAAAGCCTGTTAGTTTTCCCAGGCTGTTGTCTCTTATTTCTGCTTTGATTTAGCAAGCGCTTGAAATCTTTTAGGGTCATCTGTATCAGTACTTGTGTTTCTGCAGAATCTCCAGCTAAACTGCTCTGTCCAAATAGATATTTTGCTTTTTTGTTTGTGGTGTTGCTGTTGATGTTACCACAGTAAAATACTCCTGTGCTTCACTCGTTCCTATAAGCAGGAGTAATCCTGCTTATAGGCACTGTGCCATTACTAAACTGTGGTGCAGAGGAATAAGCAAGTGACAGAAGAGAAAAAGCCAGGAGTCATTACCTTAAGAAATAAGTAGAATTTAGAAGTTCAATTTTAAGAATGCTTCCAAATTAAAACTCCTATGACTACATAGATGGTCCATTTTTCTCATCTAAAGGCCCTTAATCTGGTTCAGATGACTTTAGGGAGCTTTTGTCCATCTTGTAGGAGTGACTTTGCTCTAATGTACAATTTACTGATGACGACTATATCCAGTTTGTGTAGGACTCCAAAAGCTGCTTTTCAGGTGGTTAAAGGGTCTGCTCTCAGGCTTGGAGGTTGCTTTGCCAGATCTTCCTTCCTCTGCCTGATTGCATTTCTTGATATCTTCATTGCTGTTCTTATGATATAAACAGGATGCTAATAATTGTTGTGTTACAGAGCGGTTCACTTTGCCAGAGCAAGATGCTGATTACTGTGGGTGGACACAGTGTTTAAACATGGACCGGTCAGCTCCAGAAGGCTCTTTGGTTTCTTGAGACTTCCCTGTCCAAGCACATTGTGAAAGCACCTTATTTGACATTCCCCTTTTTTCTTGTTTACCTCAGGATCAGGATCCAAGCTGTCAATGAAGTTGGACCTGGACCGTTTAGCAACTTTATTAAAGCAAAAACTAGGCCGTTACCACCGTTACCTCCCCGGTTAGAGTGTGCTGCAGCAGGTCCTCAGAGCCTGAAGCTGAAATGGGGAGACAGTGGTTCCAAACTTCATGCTGCCGATGACATGGTCTATATCTTGCAGATAGAAGACAGAAATAAAAGGTAAGAGATGCAAGATTCTTTTCATTCACCATGTTAATGAATTAATTTTGAGTCATCATAAAATATTTATTAATCACGGTGGGGAAAGAGTTATTTTCTTAGTTATCCCTAACAAACCTAAAAATTGTAGCCTTAACAGGGATCCTGTGCTTTTAGTCAGAGCAGGCAAATTAAATAACAAAGCTGTTAGACACATTATAGAGCAATTGAAATCCATGCTGTACTGCTGATATTCTAGCAAAACACTGACCCCTCTGTCTGTATTGAGTTTCAACATTGTAACTACTTTGCCCTTTGGAGTGCACAAAACAGAGATGCTGCTCCCAGGGTACCGTGTATATTAATAAAGCAACGGGTGACAAAGCTGCAAGTCTGAGAAAAAAAACGAGCAAAATAAATTCCTTTGGGCGACGCAGTAGTTGTGTAATTTTGCAGCTCAACTCTTTTGGAGCATTATCAAAGTAGGGGCATTATCAAAATAGGAATGCAAGAGGACTCATCCACCATGTCTTCCTCCCCTAAAATTTTCTTCAAAGCCATGAGAGCTTTGAATGTGCAAGAAATTCAAAATCAGACATTGTGAGAAGTTTTTCCATAAAGATTTGTTAAGTCTCAAATTCATCAGAGAGAGGAGAGGGGAAAAAAAGACAACATGAATGTTGCCTAACAGTCTGATCCCTTCAATGAATAAACATCATAGTTGGCTCATAATTTACAAAGAAACACTCACTATCAGCTAGTTTAATTGCATAAAATAATTGATGTAGCAAGTAAATAATCTTTAGGGGCCTTCAGTACAAATCACAATTTGGTGTAAATTAGCATGTTTTCTTTAATTTAAATAAAGCTGTGCAGAGTTTATTCCAGCTGAAGAGCTGGTCCAATAGCTCTAATTGTAAGCAATAAAACCACCATGAATAATGCCTAAATCCCTCCGATCCCTCCCAGTGTCTCAGCTGGGAATGATGCAGAGAGGGTACGTTCTCCCTTGTATTAATAGTGAGAGGTGTTCAATGAATATAAATGCCCATTTGAAAGTCTGACTGATAAAACAGTCTCTTCGGAGTGCGATGATGCTTGGCAGGAGCCCATCACCTGCAGCTGCATGTGATCAAGTTGGCTCTAAAGGAACACCCAGCAGGCTGCTTTTGTTTGCTTTCACGTAGCACTGCAGGTAGAGTGGTGAGGGGCCGTAAATTATTTTAAACCTGTTTTTATGTTGGAGAAATAATAAGTTTCCTTGTAAGAATAAAATGTTACCTGGCAGCAGAGAATGAGAGTTTTTTCTAGCGTCACCATTTGCTTTTGCACAGACTTTTCCTATTGCAAATGGTCTCTAAGAACTGTTAATTAGGAGCAATTATTGCTCTTTGCATTTGTCTTTCTCCTAGCTCTTCCAAGCGCTTGTTTTGGGCTATAATACATGCAAACTTCCAAAAATTAACAGCAACTACTTGATTTCCCCTGTATTGCGCTGATTGCTTCCTTTGCTTGAGTGGAGTCCTTGCATAAAGTGGTTTCTATTGCTGATTGAGATTGCAGCAATTAGTGCAATTAATGTCTGAAATGAGCCCTAGCCCTGAGAGTGGGCACGGCGTGCAAGCAGATTTGGTGTCCTGTCCCTATTTGAGAAGAGTTGCAATGGGCAGGTCTTTGCAATAAGATCCGTTTTTTGTTCCCCCTCTGGTAGGTACAAACAGTAACACAGACAGGAGTCTGCTCTTAATCCACATCCATAAAATAAAGTCCATCACAGCTGAGCGGTGTTTATGCCTGTGAAAAATCCTGGAATACATCACTGGCCTCTCTAAATGTGTGCTGCCATAGCAGGTCAATGCAGGTAAACTGTGGACATGTAATGGAAATATGTAGGGCCAGGCACTAGCAGAGAATGACTCAGTAAAAAATAATATGGAAAGGTATTTGGGGATATTTCATGGCATTGAATGAGTTGTAGAAAGATCTCTATCTACTGACGTGACTTTTAGGAAGACTCTCTGGATAACCTCCTCATATCCCTGGTTGTATTCTTACTGTCTTCTATGTGAAGAGATGTCTGAGTTTGCTTTTATCGGCTCTGTCCTAAAAATCCCTTCACTTGCAGTGCAGCTTTCCCTTCTGTAGAGTGTCTGTGCCTGCAGCGTTAATATTGCAAAGTTGCTTATTCGTGAGGGTTAAAATATATGTTAAATTATAAATGCCACTGAAAGTTTTCACAAATACAGAGTGGCAAAGATGAGCGAATCCTTTTCGAAAAAACAATAGTTAACAGTAAGTCCGATTTCAAGCTCGATAGCCTTTTTCTAGAGATACGCTCTTTATTTTATACAGTAATAGTCAGCCAGTGCTCTTGAATGTGTCTTGGTCATTAAGAAATGTTTTTAGCTTTTCCATGCCATAATGAGGCGTAACTGGCAGGTTGTTGCAGACTAAATGTTTCATTGATTGCAAGACCCTGTGAAACAAAATACTTGGAAATCTCCTGGCACTGATTGATGTAGGGACTGGAAAAGGTGTGCGCATCAGAATTGCACCTGAATTATCCATCGTTCGCTCTTCAGTGTGTGACATTTAGGGAGATCAAATTAGCATCTCTTGTCCTTTCAATTATGTGTAGCATTAAGGGGAAATGAAAAAGAATCTTTTTCTAGAAAGCACGGTACCTAGGAGAGTTAGTTGGGAGCAGTTGACCTTTACGTGGAGGGGACTGTGAAATTTCTTTGCTTTTTTTAAATAAACTATCTGTTGCGACTTCATTTCCTAACTTAGTTGTGTCAAGAAAGTAATGTTAATCATATTGCACTGTTTTCCAGATCACTGTGGATTTTTCCTCTCCAAGTGAAACAAATGAGCCTAATTATAGTAATGCTTTCCTTCCCCCTCACTTGTAATTAGTCTTTAGTTGTTCCTACAACTAATTATACTTCTTAGTGTCTCAAAATGCTTACAATATCCAGCCTCCAAAGGAGAATTAGCAAGCATTTAATTAGCGGGTCATTCATCATTTGTTTGTGTTTCTTTTAGACAAAGGTATCTTGCAGTTGAGATGATTTTATGCTTTGTGTGTGTATATAGAAGTCCAAATAAAAATATGTTTAATTATATTTTAAAGTAGAATCCATGGTGATGTTGGTTAAGAAGTAATTTAAACATACTCTAAAAATATCGGTGAATGATTGCTATTCCTTAGAAGGCTGCTTTTGCAAAAGGGTTGTGGTAGGTGATGTTTGTTGGTATTCTAAACTGTGAGAGCTGCTGTTATTAATGAATAAGTGAGTTATGACCCCATACTCAATACAGGTTGCCCTGGAAAATTCTGGCTACTCCAAGGAGGGGAGTGCAAGTCTCAACCAGATGACATAATACCCTGAATTATATCTTTCTACCCAGGCAGTTTTGCCTTAGTGTGAATAGAGGATGACCTTTTCTCGAACATAGCAATAGCTTTCTGGAGCAGCTGCTCTGAAGCATTTCTTGCAGGCTCTTACCTTGAGATTGCCAAAGATTTTTATTTCAACAGAAGAAACTTATGACTTAGTGCTCTAATTTATATTAAGATGAAATCCTGCAGCATTGAATCATTTGGAGATTTCACTCATTCACTTCAGCAGGCCGGGCCTTTTTCCCGGTGCTGTTTTCAGATGAAGCTGTGCACGGACAAAGCTCCAGCAGTCACTTTCCCAAAGCTGTGGTAATAATTTGGTATGCGGGTGGGTAGGCAGAGAGCGCTTGCAGACGTTTCTTCCATCTAACAAAACAGCAGATAGACCATTTCAGAAAGCTGAGCACTCTCAGAGCCCAGAGACTCTCTTTCTGAGTCGTTTTTGAAGGCTGGTCCGTTTGTTTCAGGAGGCATCACCCATAATGTTCCTTGGCCAAGGAGTGCTCTGTCATCCTGCTGCAGGCCGTAGAGGACATCAAAGCTATAAGCTTGATAGGCTCAGGCAGCTTCCCATGGCTCAGGTTTTCTTTTCTTGTTCCTGTTTGCTAAGTGCAGAATAGAGACTTTAAATCTTGAGTATGAACAGGACAGACATGGAAGTTTTGGGGGGGGTCTGAGGGAGATGAATTGGTCCCTCCGTTTCAGTGCCTGCTAGCCCAAATGTAAATGATGCTGTCAGACGTACTGTCTTCTCAATTGCATGGTAAATGATTTTACAGAAATCCTATGGGAAGGAGAGAAAAGTATCATAAAAATATATGTTCTTATTTTTCGAGCTGAGAGGAACAGAAAACACTTGGTGTTTTCCAAGAAAAATTAAAACATGCTTGGAAGAGAACGCAGCCGAGCCCCAGCAGAGGTGCAATGGGCTGGGCTGGTTTTCCTGCAGAGGAGCTCAGCTTGCACAACCCTCTGGCTCCTTCCTGGGATTCTCTCATCCTCTCCTCTGCCTTCCTCACCCAGTGGCATTGGAAACCTCTTCCTCCAATCCTGCTTAAATGTATGTAACAGAAAGAACTAATTTTCCCTTCCTTCCAGAGCAGTTCGTCTGACCTAGTTACTCCTCAAAGGAGTATAACAAACACGGGAGGACCCCAAAATAAACCAGATACTGCCCATCAGAGCACCGAGTGCAGCATTCGTAGCTATAGAAGGGGACCGTCATATCTGATGCTTTGCTCTAAGCCACAGCCTTTGCAGAAAGGTTAGTAGCAAGCCCAGTCGCTGTAGGAAGCAGCCCTGCTGCTGCTGTGTACCAGTCTCAACACATGTGTTTGACCTGCTGTAGCAGGGAGGCAAAACAGAAACGGGGAGATAAATCACTAAACAGTCTCTCTGCCTGATGACTAGCATAAGCATCATCTCATTACCGCCAGTTTCAAGCAGTCTAATTAGAAATTTGTTTACACTCATGATTTGATCAAGACAATTTGCACCCATTTTATCAGCAATTACTGATATGGATCTGGCCTACTGGCTTGTAAAATTCTATTAAAATATAAGATTAGATACATTGACATATCCTTGCAAAAACCTGCAGGAAAAATAATTCTCATATTGGGTAAACCAATGATGAAAGGAAATTAACAATTAACACGAAGACATATGGCGTGCCGCAGTTTCTACTTAGTGTGGCACGCACAGTAAAGTTAACATTCAGGAAAGTCTTTAAAATAGCCTATACTTACCTGGTTAGTATGGATGCACCTCCATCCATCATTGTATGGATGAGTATCACTGTTAATAGTAACAGATATAAGAACATCGTGACTGGATACAGGGGCTTTTCAGAGGGTAGGACAAATGAAAGCAGAGAAGACAAGAGCTGGTTTAAAAAAATGGTAACTGTGTTTAAGCTTGTTCCTAGAAATGGGAATAAAACAGGATTTTCCGTGCATACAAATCACCTATCCTTCTGGGACAAAGTGAGGGGTGAGAAAGGCATGCTTAAGGTCTGAGGTAAGTTTGTTTGGGACTTTAGTGAGACTCAAAATTAAAAGCTTTTCAGTAAGTAGATTTAAAATTTCCTTGATTTGTTGGGAAATTTGGTGGATATTAATATAGATTGAGATGCTTTTGAGTGATTTTTCTCTTGTATCTTCATCAGTACATGCCTGCTGCAACTCCCTGCTTCACTGGTGTAGCTGGTTATTCATCATCTATAAGAAGAGAGTGGGGTCCAAAGACTATCACTCTAATCATGCTAGGTTTGTGCATTTGTAACAGCCTGTGAAGAAAAACGATGCCTTGTCCAGCAATGACAACTACTTGATATTTTGGGATCTGGCTTCCAGCGAGGAGCACGTTGGCTCATTTTCCTTAGAGGGCACATTGCTGCCTAATTTCTGCCTGTTTCTTTTTTACTGTATAGATGATATAGGCCACTGGATGCTCTCCCAATTTCCCTTGAACCTTTCAGTCGAATGCTGCTAATACTCATTATTTGGGGCTCAATACTAGTTTTTCTCTGCCTGTTCCTTGGCCTGCCATGCAGTTCCATGCAGGACTTGTTTGTCAGACACACTGATTTGCCTTCGATTTTTCGCTGAATGTGCCCTGAAGCTGTTGGGATATTACTCTGTTTTTCTCAGGACTTGCTGAACTCAGTATTAAACATTTGTTCTCTCTCTCATCCTTAAATTGGATGTTCAAGGTGCTTCGTTGCCTTTCTTCCATAGTGTGTGTTCCTTCTCCCATCTCTATAAACCAGCAGGATTTTTGTTGACTCTGTGCGACTTGGTCATCGGCTTGCAGGAAGTCTAAAGGATCCTAAAGCAATCCTAACACCTCTGCACTGCAAGGCAACATAACTGTGCAAAGTGGCTAATGTTTTGGCTCAGCGTTTTCCTGGTCTCTGTATGAGAAACTTGTACAAAGTCGCAAGCCATAAATCCAAGCTGCACTCTACCATACAAACTTCAAGGCAGGGAACACATTTGCAGACAAATACACATTTTAAGGTACTGTTCAGAATGAAGACCCCACTGGTGCCTTCGGAGAGAGGGCAGTGCAGAGAGCTGAGCTCGTGGATGCAGTGCGTGAACTTGGGTGCAGCGGCGCTCAGCAGAAGACAAGGACTTAAGTTGAAGTGCTCCAAAGAACTGAGTGTTCTCTGTCCCTTGTGTTGAATTAGATGTTTTTCTTTTGAAGCCTCTGCTTTCCTTTGTACCGCCTCCTAGTGCAGGGGACTGCTGTTTGGGAGAAGAAAAACACATAAACTAGCCTGTGTTTTGTAGTACTTGTTAAAGAGGCTAAAGAGTGGATGGGGGGCACTAACAATGTGGAAAAAGGGCATGTTTTCTACTGTTGTGATAATATTAAAGTAACTGTTGATTTGTGATATTCATGTACTTTAGTCTGAAGTTATGCAGTTACTTGCGTTTTCTGAAAAGGTGCCATAGGTGACCAGGTTAGATTGTTGGTGATCTGTAATGATAAAGGTTTCTGTCCAGCAGCTCAGCATGGTTTTTCTGGGAGAAAGCAGAAGATGCACTCAGGTTGCTATTTCAGCCATTGTACTTGCCTTGAAATTGCTCTTTCTCAGTGCTGTGCATTAGATTTTCTTTCAAATTGAGTTGTTGTAAGAACAATTGTGTTACTGAAGTATAAACAAACCCAAAGAACTTGAAAAGGAACCCGATGATTAAAATGTGCTGCAAACTAATGAATGAAGGTAGAGCGAGTAATTCATCGTCTTCGCTCGCCTGGGAGTGACTGAAGGGAGGAAACAAAATAGCTACAACATGTAAAACATTTCCAAGAAGATCTTGATTGAGAATAAAAAGGTATTGATGAAAAAATAACAGCAGTGGTATCTCCCAAACAATCGTTCTAGGACATGATGTTCTCTTTCCTCCACTGTGTGCAAGTAAATGAATGATCTGTGTCTGACATGAGACAGGCTGGAAAAGAGAGTAATTTAGCTTGTTAAAGTGAGAGGAGAAGGGAATATGCTCTGGGGAGTGTCAACTTCCTTTTTTTTTCCCCCCAGATTTTGCTGTCCCTTAAGTGGAGAGGAGCAATATTGTAGCATATTAAATTTTAAAAGTAGAGACTTGCTTTCCTTGTGGAAAAAAAAAAAAAAGGGGCAACTAATTAAGAATTCCATTAATCAGTAAAGCTGGTCTTTTTTCGAAGAAGAAATTGTCAGTTTTAGTATGTGGCCTATTGTCTTTAGAGTGAGACAGCATTTTAGAACTCACGGTGTCTTGGTGCATTGCAGCACGTTTCCGGGATTGGCAATGGGGTTGGAGCCTGCAAACATGGTGAGATGCATCCTGGCACACGTCGTGTTTTGTTTTCTCCCACCTCGGAGCACAGAGTGACAGAAAAACACAAAGTAAATACACCTCTATTTCTTAGGTCAGGGGCACTTTTAGCAGAGGTGCTTGTTTAAACCCCTTGCATCCCCATGCTATTCCCAAAGTTGTACCAATGCGACTGTTTTGGCATAACATTGAACCAGGCTAGGGTGCTATTCCAACATAAAAATAGCCAATTTATGTAGCTCTTTAATCCATGTCAGTTATCTCTAATTTGTATCACCATTTAGCCTTATAAATGGGTGCATTTATAAGGTCCCTGCATGGCAATGCTTTGAACAAATTATTTTACTTGTCGCAATTTGCAGTGTGTGCTGGCACTGCAGTCGTAGGCAGTCGTGTTGGTTCAGTGTGACACTCCCTGCAATCCTTCCTCAAACAAAAACTTGAGAGACTGGAAAGGGATGGTAGGATGTATTCCTTTGATTCTGTAGCAGGCTACATGAAATGGGAGCTACTCTGCTTTTAAAAATAATAATATAAAAATAACTATGGGGGATTTTCAAGTGCCTGCTTTGGGCTTGAAGAAAATACTATGTTATTACCAAAATATCACTTGTGTTTTGAGTTGAAATGTTTCATCTGCATTACATTTCCTCTTCATGATACGTATCTCCAAATATAATTATAAAGGATTATTACTATAGAACAACCTAACAGCAATTTAATTTGATTGGCTTAATGATGAGCCTTTCTTCTAAAATTGGAAGAGTCACCTTTTGAAGGAAGGTGACCCAATGTGCTTTCTTTCTTTGGTCTTGTGTTCTGAGTATGGTTGCAAGCTTTTCTGGAATGCTTTTTGCTTTCCTTATGGATCTTCCTGGAGACAGAGATATAAAAGTAAGAAGTGGTGGCTGTGGATGGGAATATTTTTCCGATTCCCAAATGACAAAAGGAGCTGAAGTTGCCAGACCACCGTTTCAATGTTATGAAACCTTGACTGGCCACACTGGAAAGGGGAAGCTCTAATTAGACAACTGACATACATTGCTGTTCTCTCTACCCATATGTCTAGCAAGGGCACCATGAGTCCAAAATGAGGTAGAAGTTCACATGTTTGTTAGCTGGCAAGGTGTATTTATCCTACCGTGCCTACCTAGGTGATTGCAAGGACAACATTAATTGAAAATATTGCATTAAAATATTGCATTAAGATATTGCATTGCATCTATTTTGTTACCCCCAGCCCTAGATGAGGCTGAGGGACAAGGCTCTGTGCTCCTCTGAGCGCTGCAGTGGTCCCAGAGCTCGTGTGTGATTGAAAAAAGCAAGAAGGGGGAAGGAGAGGGGCTGAGCAGTCTTAGTTCCATCCTAACGCTGTCCAGAAACGCTCATGCTCCGCTCATCACGCGGTGAATCCCTAGAAATCTCCCTCCTGCACCGGATCTGCTCCAAGGCTTTTGAAACTCGCCACCGGAGCCTGTGTGAGCCTCCAAGCATGGGCTGGCGGGCAGCCCTACGCACGGGTGTGCGGTGGCAAAGGGTCGCCTTTAGGAACAGGCTTTAAAATCTGCTGTTAAAAAATTGTTGATGTTGACCTTGGATTTGTAGCCCACGTGAGGAGCTAACTAAAGCTCCATAGGGGCAGTAAGTGAAATTAGTCCTCAGAGTACATTTTCGGCAGTTTAAATGACCTGAACATTTCTGTTTAGTACAGATGATTCCTGATCTCTCCATTTGTACTTCTGTGGATTTCAATCATAATTTAATATGAATTGATTTCTGACCTGGAGAGCTAACAACAGTCCCAGTTTCCCTGAGCTGCTTCAATTGGTTTTCCTGTACATCTTGTGCGAAGCCAAAGGGCTCAGGACTCATTATCCAGGGCAGAGGTAGCGCCACGACATGGAGGTCAAAAACAAATCACTTACTGCCTTCCTGGTGATTTTGAATCAGCTAAAATAGTTCGCGTGTTTGAATGGATGTTCTAAATCATCAGACGATGTCATCCTGCGTGGTGAATTTCATATTCTCCGGATTTGGGGCTCTAGCAAGTGTGACCTTGCTCTCGAGCAGAGGCTACGTGGCCTGGTGCTGGAGGCTGAGTGCTTGCTCCCTGTTAACCCTCATTCCCATTCTGCTCAGCAGCTCAGGAACTGCGTCTCGGAGAGGAGAAGCAATTAGAAATTGCTGGATAATGTATGATTTATTAACAAAAAATAGCAGAGCAGTTGAAAAGAGAAGCCAAGGAGCCAGACTCTCTCTAGCAACCTTTTATCTTTTTTTCTGATGCTGTCCAAGAAAGTGTTTTGGGAGCTGCTTCCTTAGTGGTGCATCTTTGTCCTCCTCCTATCCATATGTCCTGTTTTATGTCAAGTTTCTGTGGTTATAAGATGGTATACACAATAGTAAGGTCTGATGCGGCTCTTAGCTGGTGAATAAGAACCAAGTCAAGTAGGAAAAGACTTGAAGTTCTGTTTTATGTGTATGTGTGTGTATATATATATAGTCCCACCTGCAGTGTGTGTGTGTGTGTGTATATATATATTTTCTTGAACTAGCTGCATTCTCAGTGTTTTGTAGCAAAACCCTGTTAATCCTTTCTGAGTACCAGGTAGTAGGAAACGTGTTGATGGAAGATTTTCCACACAAATTCATGCAATCATTTTGCAAGGTAAATTTTAGTTGTAAAAGATACAATGAAATACTCATTTCCCCAATAAATACTCCCTGCTTGTGTATTGATAACATATTATTTTTATACTTAATTTTAACAGCATTGCAGAGATGTTGTGACGATTTTCACAATATGGGTGCCCTGATGCACTGTGCATAAGCTCCAGAAACGTCCCTGCCGCTCCAGTGTAACTTGTTTTCTCATTTTTGTTGTTTCCAGGTTTATTCCAATTTACAGGGGACCAAGTCATACATACAAGATACAAAGGCTGACAGAATCCACCTGTTACTCGTTTCGAATACAGGCCGTCAATGATGCTGGGGAAGGGCCTTTCTCAGAAGTTTGCACCTTCTGCACAACTAAGTCAGTCCCACCTGCAATCAAAGGTAGAGAGTTTATTTTGGTGTTTTTAACATGTTACAGATGCAAGAATGATGTCATTGTTTTAGTAATTATGTGTGAAGCCTGTAAGGGCATACCTAAGGGTGGAATAATCTGCATAATAAATTGGTGCTTGCGTATTACTGTGAGTAGTGAAACTGCATTATGGTGGGAAGCTAAATTATCGCTGAAGAAAATCTCAGCTGAACAATGTAAATGTTGTACAAACCACTCCTGTTCTACAGGAGGTGTTAAAATTGCTGCCGCTAACAGGAGTTCCCAGGGGATTGCTCTCTTGCTATTGGTTAGTGAAGCACTTAATAAGGGGTGTAAGTGCTATAGTGCTATGTATGTGTACATGCCAACTTGAGCCAGTGTGCACTGTACTTGCATCCATGGCTTTTTTGGTTGGAAATCTACTTTTAGTGTGGTCACATCTCATTTAGCTTTTTGCTTTGTTTTGGACTCCCTTTCTGCTCAGATATGAGTCATGCTCTGAACTAAATATCAAGCAGGTAAGATACAGTGTGTCTATAAGATATCCTGGGTTGTGTATGGGATGGAGCTGCAAGTACATGACGAACCAACGGCTCCAAGAGGAAAAAAGACGCAACAAAATCTGTATTAGCGATCACTGTTGCGAGAAAACAATGCCACAGGGAGAAGAGATCTGTTGAGACAGGCAACAAAATAATTGTGTTGACTCCCTTCAGTCCTCAGAGCAGTGTAAACTTTGCCCAGGTTTCCATGCACCATGAGCATGTGTTTATTCTTTTGCAAAGTATCCTAATGATTAGATTACTGATGCCAGCTCTAAAATAGCGTTATTGTTCATGGCAACATTTTGTGGACGTTGGGCAAAAGTCTGCACATGGCAGGAGGGCACCTGGAAGGAGAAGGGAAGGGGTGAGGATGCGCGTGGCAGCCGCAACAAAGGCTGCTGTTATCAATCAGCACAGGCAGATGTGCAGGGAGAAGTAAATGGATATTGATTTCATTTGGGCCTGCATGTAATTCATGTGTTCCTCTTGGGTGACAGCGAATTAGTCGGAAACTCGTGTAATGTGTGCGGCAGCAGCCGCCTTTCCTTCCTTGGTAACCTCCGTCTGGCGTCTCGTTTCATGGGGTTGCAAAGCGGTATTGCCTTTAACAACCTGGTGTCCTTGCACGTGTCCTCACTTAAAAATACCCTAAAATTACATCTGCTCATCTGAATTTGTCTCAAAATTAGATACCAGTGCAAGTTTTTAAAATTTCCCTTGTAATTCTAGTTCATAAGTGGGACTTCGTCTCTAATACAGAAGATTGTTTAGCTTCCCTTCTCTCATCCCTTCTCCCATCTTTTTCCTGAATGAGCAGTTTGACTTCAGTGCTTGCTTTCAATGGCATGTGATCAGCACGGGTTAGGCAGCTTCATGGGTACAGGTGTTTGCTCAGAATTAAGGAAATTTCTGCTTTTATTAATGCAAGTGAAATTTATGAATTGGCTTCTGGTTAGAATATGTATCAGTGTGTGACATTGCAGTTGGATTTTTAAAGTTCAAGGTTTTTATCACATCTTCCCAGTTAATGCAGCTGACAGATAAGAGAGTCTCTACAGCTTTGTTGCTTTAGTTTGAAGGAATTGAACTATGTCCTACAGTAAAATTCTTAGATTCGTGTAAAGCAGGTCTAAATTAAGTCCTATTTTCTGCGCATAGTGTTTGGTACAAGAATCCTGAAGTACTTCATAAGGCAAGACTGCCTTGTAATAAATGGCAGTCATGACAGTGGAGTCTTTATTCTTATTTTGTAGCCCCTCGAGTGACCCAGTTGGAAGGAAATGCCTGTGAAATCACCTGGGAAACAGTCCCACCCATGAAGGGAGATCCTGTTGGCTACATCCTGCAGGTGCTGGTTGGAAGAGAATCTGAATATAAGCAGGTAAGAAAATACTCTGTTTTTAATACTGCTAAACAGATGGTAAGATGGAAATATTTTTGAACCCTGTCTTTGCTGCACTTTTTTTTTTTTTTTTCTGAATTGGATTGCACCCTGTGTTAGTGCATGAGGTGAGTGTTGGTAAAGGCTGGGTCAGAATTAAGCACTCTAATGTGTTGCTTCTCTCCTGGGAGATGTAAAACCATCCTTATCTTTTTGGAGTGATTTCCACTCTGTGCTTACCTACTATTGGTAACTGAGCTAACCTTTCAAAAAGCCACCGTTTGGTCTGCCCACCATTTCTTCTGCTGCTTATGTGTTCTTCTGAACTCGCTGGTAGTGACTGCTGTTTGAAGATGAGGTGTTGGACTGGATGGATTATCTTGCTAAACCCCATCCAGTTCATGAATTTCCAAGGTAACTCTCAAGAACTTCTATCAAGGGTTTTGTTCAAACACATCTGTAAACTGGTTGTTTCAGCCATTTCATTCCTGTTCGTGGTTTAGACAAGTCTGCACATCTGCTGCTCCGCAGGAACTCTGTGTACTTGCTTGCATTTTGGAACCATGAAATAAATGAGATATTTATTTTATGAAGAAAGCTCTCCCATCTTTCATTTTGTGTTGATTAGAGATCTCAAGTGGACATGTTCCCAGAGCAGCTGAAACAGTGCAACTAATTCATAGCTAAATCCTTTATATCATATATCACTTACATGTCTTATTTATAATGCATTTCATCTCTGCCCTTTTTCTCCCTCATGTGGATTCCAGACAAACCCAAAATAGAGAATGAGCATAGGAAATGAAATAGGAAATGAAAATCTTAAAATGGGAATAAAGTGGTACTTTTTTACATCTGTGCCTTTGTTCCTCTTAAGTTGTTTTTTGAGTTTCTGCAAATTAAAGAATTTGGAGAAATAACATGGACATAAGTACAGAGCGGTTCAGTTGGTGTTAAAGATAGAAAGCTGGGTGTTTTTGTCAGGAAACATTCTGGGCCCTGGTGTGGCTAATAGGAAAGCCATGTGTCCTGTGCTCTCCTGTTAATATCAGTGATAAGTGGATAATTGGACCCATTGCTCTGTTGCCTGCTTTACAAAGCAGCCCAAACGTACAGCCACCGTGTGCATCCTGCATCGGGCACAGCTTCGTGTTCTTTTAAGGCAGGTGATGACATGATCTCTGCAATGGAGAAATCATGGTATGAAAAAGAACAGCAGTAAGGGAAATTAAAAGATACCTTCAAGGTTTTTATATGAAAGATTTTCATTACTTATAAATACACATGAAGTATGTCCCTGACATACTGAGAGGAATTTAGCTTGTGTTTTCACAAGGGACTCACTTGGGAAGCCTCCTGGCAATGGTTCTCAAAGCAGATACTTCATGTTCACTAGTTGGACTGGCTAATAATAACCTGTTGTAAAGAGGGTGAATGCTACTGTTTACTGCCCCAGAAATTGGTTTCACTGATCTAAATAATTTTTCTTCATCATGAAGTGGGAGTTTGCTGGGCACTTGGGCACACAGTTCAGTTACTGTACATGTAGCTGGGCTGCAGAAACCCTGTGCATGCTTTTAGCTTGGATAAGCTTTGTCAGTAATTTTCTGATTAATGCATTTTTTACTTTATTATCTGCTGTGGCATAAGGATGCATCTTTGGTCACTTGCTTCTATTTAGCAATTTCTAGTGATATGTTAATTAGGTTTTAAGCGCAAGTCTTAAATTTACTTTTAAAATGGAACTGGTGTACATGTTTTGTGCGTGTGTCTCAAGGGACATACCACATTACCCTTTTGCCTTCATGCAGCCTCTTGAAGGCAATTTTGATTCTCCTGCTCTGAGACTTGCTTTACAACAGCCCAAGCCACAGTGAGAAGAGCTGTGGTGGCCATCAGTGGCCATGCTAGGACAGTAGTAGGTGCTGGACACATCCAGCCGTGCTCCCAGTGTGGCTTCTACCTGCAAGCTAGGAAGACCTGTGCTGGGGCAACATGGCCTGTTGAGCCTGTGTCTACTGGGTGGTCCTTGGCTGAGAAACCCGAGTGGGAAGGTGAAGCTCAGCGGTGGAAGGAGGGAGGAGATCTTGCTGCAGGACAGATCCTGCAGATGAACAGGTGAACAGAGCTGCTGTTGCAGCAGTAGGATGTGTTTGGTAGGGTGGATATTTGTGTTTTGCTTTCTGCTTAGTTTTCACTTAGATTAAATGTGTTTTTAGAGAATGTCATTATCTAAGCATTAGTCAAGGTCACTGGGCGTGTATGTACATACAGAACAAAAATTAATTTCTGAAAAATTCCACTTACAGAAAAAAATGGGAAATTTTCAACTAATGCAGATATGAAGCTCTTTCTTGGCAACAAATCTGTAGTCCTGTGCACATCCGGATCATTCTCTTTGCAGCAATTTAAAGGCAACTATTTCATGGCAAGGTCTTTAGAAGTCTAACTAGGAAAACCTGCTATAAATCCATTGAACCACATCTACTTACCACCTGTCGGGAGGTTAGCCTCAAATGAATATAGCTGACCTAAATACATTTCTTCATTTTAACGTAAGGCTCTGATTCGTACTTTCAGTGTAGAACTGAGAAATAAAAGGTTAGGAATAAAAGTTCATGCACAGGTATCTCCTGGAGTAGAACAAACCGATTAGACTGTAAAGCAATAATATCTGTGGAAAGTAGAAATCAAGATGATGAGGCATGTGAATCTTGGTTTTGCACTGTAGAAAGGAGAATGTTTGATATATGTCTATGTTTCTCTCTCAAGAAATTTTACAAAGTTATTGCTATGCTGCAAGCTTATTATGAAGGTGTCAGTGTGCCTTTTATGATACAGGATTAGCATTCATACTGTGTTAGGTATTTAAGGCGGGCGTTTTTTCTTCATAAAGAATGTTGTATGCTTTACACAATAGATTTGAATCCTTCTTTTCACATAAACGCTTGGAAGAGAAAAATCCTGTCATCATGAACACTGAGTTAAAACTTTTTAATGATAGTTTATGTTGGACTGCTCAAAATGCAGTTAAATTGCGCGACTGTTCAGAGTATTGCACACGAGGTGGAGCAGTATCAAGCTCCATGGACTTGATCATGCAACACATGTCCAAGTTCTGCAGTTGGGAGACTTGCTTCTGACACCTGGACAACTTTAACATCACAGAGCAAAATCAGGATAAACCACCTGGGCACTTTGTGCTAGCTGAGCATAAAGTGCTCCACTTCACCATTTCTACAGTGTTCTGGCAGAGTGGGGAGCAAATGGGAGTAAGTGGCCATTTTTCACTTCTTTTTTTCCTCAAATGAAAGGCATCTGTGTTAGGGGCACACCAGTATATGAGGTACCTCTGTGCTATGCATAGGCAGGATACTGCTAGAACAACTTGCTCGGAGTATTTCCTCTGCCTGCTGATGCCAGGTTGTGTAATGAGAGCACCAATATTTGATTTTTATTAGGGTCACTAAGTACAACCTACCTCCTGGAAGTTTATTTTAGCGACTCTTATTTGCCCTGCTTAGGTGACAAGGCTTTTATTAATTATTAAGTGCACTGGTCATTGCAATGGAGTGCAACAACCAGGTGAGGTTATCTTTCCAGTGAGCTGCCTACAGAGCAATTGCAGCTGTCATTTTTGTTATTTTGGGAAGATGGAGGGTTTCTTTTTGGAATTCTTTAATGCTGTCTGTGAAGCTGAGGCACACTTGCCTGCAGGCCTTCTCTCAGCTGTCTGCTTTGATCGATAATATCAAATGCCATAAGAGGCTTCAGCAGCAGTGTATGACTGCTGGTGATTGCTTTCACTGAGGGAGGCAGCAAAAAAGCTCACGGTGTTTTTATTGCATTTTCAGGTATCTATAACAAAAGAGTGGTTTCTAGGATCTGAAAGTCATAAATTAGCGCCTTTGCTCTGACTTGCCACTGAAGTATAATGTGCTACGTAAAAAATGCATTATAAAATGATATTCGGTTTAACATTTGTTTAGCAAATTGAGAGACCTTGGAGATAATTGTCAAATGAACTTTTTCTCCAGGTTGTATGTGAAACCTGTTCACTAAACACAGCTGCATTCACAGCCAAGCATCTATCTTTGTACTGTGGTGTCTTTGTACTAGCTCTTCTGGCTCGTGGTGGTCCTGGAGATGTAAGTGCTGGCAAAATTCAGCTCAGCACGTTTCCCACTGGAAAAGAGGTTCTCCAGGATCCTGCTGCAGCTGACGCAGTGGCTACTTTCAAAAGGGAATGATAACCGAGCATGAGGGTTGCTTGCCTGTCGTTGAGATAGGACATAGCTCCATTAGAGCTAAATATTCATCAAGCCCTTGAAACTGAAGCATTTTGCAGCACCTCCATAGCTCTAGTGCATGAAATGTTTTGTCTTTGTTATTCTTGAGCATTGTGGAATTAATGCGGATGTTGGACTGTTTTCCAAACTTTCTTTCAAGATGCACTCTTCTCTCACCAGACTGGCTTGTTTTGAAGTGCTATTGACTGGCTTGCTAAAGTGAACTGGGTCATCTGTTTATTAGACTATAATGAAGGTACAAGTCTTTGATTTAGCAAAGCTTAGCCTCCAGTTACATTGGTATTCACCACCCCGACAGAAGAAATAGTAATTCAATTAACTGAATGGGTTTTATATTACAAGGACAACTTAACTATATCCCATCCTTAGTATTTGGTAAATGTAATTTATGAAGTTTAGATTGTAAATTTATTATTAAATGTTATTGTATCGATTTTATTGGTTTTCTGATGTTGTCTGCAAAGAGTTTTCATATGACAGACACCTGGAGTTCTTTTGATACATTTTGAAAATGAAATGAATAATTACAATAACCACCGCAGGACATCCCTTGCCTACAGCTACATTGCAAGGATACATTCTTGGAGTTGTGATCTCTCAGAGTCTAGAGAAATGGAAATTAGATAATCCTCAAACTAGAGTGTAGTGTGTGGAAGCATGTACCTTTTCAATTTTTTGTCAAAACTGCATTTATAGTCAAAATTTATGCATTTTCGTTGCATGATGGTTTGTATTTGTGAGTATTAGTAGCATCTAAGTATGTAGCTTAGATCACGGTGTAAGAGGAAGACAGTTGACCACAGCAGGTGAGAACCAGAAATGGAACTACTGTCTGAAAATGCAGTGGCAGTGATTATCTTGGTGTCGAAGGTACAGCTGAGGTACACTTCACAAATAAACATATCAACCTTCACATTATTGCTACAGACAGCTAGAGCCCTCCTAATTTTCTGTTTTCTGTGATCTATTACTTTAGCCCTAGCTCTTGGTTCTCATTATCTTTGGACAGAAAAACAAGGATTACAAGACATAAAAGGGGGCATAGCTACAGTTAAACACAGATATATCCAGTAGGAATATGATGTGTTTCTCTGTAATTTGAGTTCAAGTGTGCCTTCCTATGAATGCTGAACATACTTAGTGAAGGTAAAATAATTTTGTTTATATGTTTCTTCTGAATTTACATCCTGAGGCCAAGAAACATAAGTCTAGTTGGCTGAATTCCGGCTGGTTTGGAAACTTAAAATAACCATCACTCAAACTTGTTTTGGAAAAGTTGTCAAAGACCTAAATAAGTTTAAAAGGAGGGAGAAGGAAAAAAAGAATGAAAGGAAAACTTTAGTCTTTTGTCCCAGATCTTTTCAAGCAATCAAAAACTGGCTTCCCAACAGAGAAGTCTCAGAGGTAGGAATGGACAAGACAGTTGGATTATTTCAGTGATGTTTAACTGAACATGTCTCTTACTTTGATTATTTTTTCTTACTCTAGAATAAGAAATATAGCAAGACAACTGAAGTCCCCTATGAGTTGTAATTTTCCTCTTGTTACCCTTTTCCAAGACCTTCAAGAGAATAGAGCTGTTATTATTACTTCCCATTCCCACTATGGGAGGAGAAAACGAAACCATTTAAATGAGAAAAGAAATAAGACTTTCTTCTTTCTTTTTCCAGGAGATACAAGCACTTTGTGACACAATGTTTTTCATTTCATAAAATACCAGTTTCAAAAACTCTCTATTATATAAATTGTTGACTGATTATTTGTTTTCAGAGTCCCTAAATGGTTCCAATGTGTTTTGTTTTGTTTTCCCTTTAAAGCGCAAAACTCTCTCTTAGATACTTGGTTTTCTCTTCTTTCTCATATTATGACTCATGCTTTCTTGAGTCATACATTACCTACATTTTATTAGCATAGGTACATGATTTAGAATGTTAAAAAAAGCCTAAATACAGTGTAGCCAAGAGGAGCTTTTTATACTCGAGTTGTGTGGTCTGTCTTTACGTATATCTAGTCTGGTGAAAGCTTCAGTTGGAGAGCTGTCACAGCTGGACTTCTCTCATACAACCCTCTAGACGGTGGTATTTTTCTGAAACCTTCATTGACGTGGTGAGCTCCTTCTCTTGGAGACTGCAGAAATGTTTCCTCACAAGATGTTTATCTGACCTAACTTTTCTGTCCCATATCTTTGCAAAACTGCTCTACTTCTAAATTTATTCCTACTTGTGCTTGTCTGTGAAATGCAGACTCCTTTCAGCTCTCAGCTTCTCGTTACCTCTGTGCAAAAAGGAGTATTTTCTCTCATTTTGCTCTCAAGGAAAGTTCATCTGAGACTTATTTTAAAAGTTATATTACAGGGAAAAGGAGGGGGTTGCCTGGGGGCGTTTTCCGTATTTAACGACGTTCGCTCTTGGGTTCTGCAGGTGTACAAGGGGGATGAGACGACGTTCCAAATCTCAGGCCTTCAAGTCAACACGGACTATCGGTTTCGGGTGTGCGCGTGTCGCCGGTGCTTGGATACCTCACAGGAGCTGAGCGGCCCTTTCAGCCCCTCCGTGGCCTTCGTGCTCCAGCGAAGCGAGCTCATGCTTGCAGAAGTGGGAAGCCTCGATGACCCCAAGATCAAGAGCTTGATTCCTACTGATGAACAGTTTGCAGCCCTCATTGTGCTTGGCTTTGCAAGTTTGTCAATCATATTTGCCTGTATATTACAATACTTCTTTATGAAGTAGAGAATTCGATGGAAGTTTGAGATACGAATTTAACTAATGCTACGCATTATAATCCACACATTTATTCAGATATTCCTTTTTGAAAGCCTTTTGTTCTACCATACATTTTATATACTTCTCTTGTTTTTACAGTTCTAGCTTGAAGAAAGATAAATCAGTGTTTTGATGCACCTTTTTGAAATTCAAAACTAGGAAGTGGTCAAACTGGAGAAATCAACAAACCAGATACCAAAAGCAATTCTTTTTTTCCTTCACAGTTTGAAAAATGTCACCAATTTGCTTTTTCATTGTTTTTGTTTTCACTGAAGTCTTTACAGTCTCTTACGTTACTCTTTAGGAAATTTTAATCATCAGTCACTTATTTTTTTGTCGTTTTTTTCTCTTAAACATTAGTCACAGGTGTGTATAGTGGTAAGGCTAGAATGCAGTGTTAGTCAGCAGTACCAGGTTTTCATTGAACAGTATTATCAATGTTGCCTATGGTTTATTCACTACAGTACTTTTGCCCCATTTTTCAAGGTAAAATGTACACTTTTATTTTAACGGTTTAGTGTGTTTAAATCAGAAAATTATCCTGCAGCCTAAAAACGTTTTTATCTGACACTTTTACAACACTATGAACTGCCTGTATAAGAAATCAAATAACCAAACTGCATATAAATTATGAAGCATTATAGATTTTTTTTACCATTTTGATTCCTAGCAGTAATTTTAAGTAAGAGGGCATTGTGCAATAGTTAGTTATTCCCATGTTCAGCTATTTAAAGCTGCTTTAACTTGTTTGTTTGTCACTGTATATAACTATCTTTAATCTACTACTAGATATTATTCTATTATGTGCAGCCTGATTTATATGATTAGAGCTGGTGACAGCCTACTGCCTCTACTGAATTAGGTAAGATTTACACTTAACACAAGCAAATTAAACTGTCAGTTGATTTTTTTATTATTATTATTATTTTGGAGGGGTATCTATTTTATACAACTTTTGGAGGTATCGGAGATGTGCTTGCTCTAAGTACCTTGAATGGGTGGTTAGGTAATTCCTACCACAGGGCTAAACAAAATGCTTGGTACGTTGCAAAACTCAGCCAAGAGCCCTGCAGATGGGTAGTCCTTGCTCTAGTGGCCGTATTCCCACCCGCCTCCTGACTGCCCCTTCCCAGACACACATTTTAATCCATCGAGATACTAGATTTTTAACTCTTGAGTCATTGGGCTATTTATATTAAGTCAACAATGTGCGAGTACCTCAGGGACTTTAATGAGCTGGAGGTGCAAATAGATTCCAAAAGGGTGCAACAGACACAGTGTATTTCCCTGCCTACTGTTTTTGTATATTTTTGCTACTCATTTTTGCTTTTGTCCTAGCTCTTTTGTGCTCTGTCTCCATTTGTCTAAGATTCAGTGTCCTGTACTAGCATAATATTCCCTTAACCAAAGTAATGGGGAAAAACAATATTATTTTTGTTTTAGGTTTATTTATACTATATACTGCATACAGTACTTTAAATACCAATTACAGTGCAATCTTTTATTTATTGTAAAAAAAATAAAAAATAAAAAGTGTACTTATGTACTAATCCCCTTCCCACCCTCCCTGTAGCATGTTATATTTTGTCTGTTTTATACCATTGTACTTTAGGTCAACTTTTTACCTGGCAGCATTCCTAGTATTATTAATCTTCTTACATTTTCTTGTGTTTTTGAAGATGGGAGCATCTAGTACATTAAATGCCAAAAAAACATTATCAGTGATTCAAACGTTTACATGTATCCAAAAACATAATCATCTCTGGAAAAAAAAAGTGCTAAGATCAATGAATTATTCTGTGTGCCTCTCTAGATGTAGCAAATATTAGAAATGTTCTGTATTTTGTTATTGACTATAATTAGTTTAATTTAGCCTTGCAAACTAATGGCATTGAGCTAAATATATATTTTTGTTGTTGTTATTTTTTTGCCAAAGTCACAGCTTGTCAAATTTATTTACATCTTATTTAAATTTATTTGTGATGTGAAACTTTGTGACCTTGCCTCTGTGTTTTGTGAACAAAGCATAGACAGCTGTTTTCAATGGAGGGGGGAAAGATTGTATTTTTTAAAACAATGAGAAGACAGCTAGTTTGGAAACCCAGAAATTTGAAGAATTCCCTTTTTTTATTTTTTGAATATTTTACAGCAGTGCTGCTATGAAGTCCAAGCTTGACACCTTTTTTTTTTAAAAAAAATAATAATTAAAAAAAGTACATAATTTGGTCACTTCTGAATGTTTGGAATTTGTAAAAATGATGCTACAAGCAGCAAGCAGGAGTGGAAGGAAAGCGGTGTGTTCGTTACCCTCTGAGCATCTCTGTTTGTTTGGTGCCCCTTTTCATGCTGATGAGAAAGCCAAGTCCAGCTTTGCGGTTGGCCATGACCATGTTCTGGAGGAGCTGGGACAGGCCCTAAGCCAGTTCATTTGACAGTCTTTTAGATGGCCTATTCTGTCATAGTGATTTGATTGCAATTCATTTATTAACAAAAGGAAAAAAAAAAAGAAACAATCACAGATCTTAAATCATTCCTGCTTTGATTCCCACTGCCACTGAATACTGCCCTTTAGTGACGTCCTGTCTTCCTCCAGGTATCTTGGTCTTTTGATCCAGTAGTATCAGGTGTTGAATCAAATCTAAGAACTCTCTTCTCAAAGAAAGTATGAACAAATCAAAAGTAGAATGAAACACTAAATATTTAAAAACTAAAGGAGATTTTTTCCTATCTTTTTCTTCATGAACTCAATATGTTGTTTTCTAACTCTGTTTGTTGGCTACAGTAGATCAGTATTCAGTGTCACAATTGAAAAGTGCCCTAACTGAATGTGTATGAACCTTATTCTTGCACAGTTCTTTAAATTGAAAAAAAAAAAAAAAGTTTTTACCTCACTATGGGAACATACATTCCAAGCTTTTCAACTTTAAGAGAAAAAAATAATCATAAGTTTTCTTGTATTGTAAATTTTAGACTATTTCATATGCATTGTATTAAAACTGCCATACCAGTTTTAATGTATAGATTTTGCAAATACTACACTATGTATGTAAGACTTAACTGTATCTGTAGTGTATATGTAATATATTTATGCCCAATAAATGTTTTAATTCTTTCTGATATTACCAGGGATTTTCTTACCGTGGGCCTCTCAACCTGTGCACGCTGGCCCCCTTCGAGTCCTGTGGTTTTGTCAAGGTCAGGATGAGCATCTTGGCCAACTGGCCAGTTCTACCAATCAATAAATCAATCAATAAAAATAGGTCAAGAAGAAATTACAGTAGTTTTCTTCTGTTACTAGCTGCTTCTATTGTGTAAAACCCATCAAGTGTTTCTGATGAAGCCAGTGAGGAGTAAGATGATGGAGGGAATTAATCCTGATGGTAACTTTGGCTTTTCTTTGTCTTTCGCTTAGATGGGACTGGAGCTATTGGCGTTTTTGTCACCCATGTTTACGTTTAATGCAATCTTCCATGCAGTGCCAGGGATGACTGCAGGAACCAGCTGGGGAACTGCGTGACAGGGAGGAAGTGTTTCCTTGTTTGCAAGAGGGGCAGGAGCGGATGGTGCTCGAGGCTGCAACTCGTCCGTGCGACAGGTGGGTCCATGCAGGCGTCCAGCGAGGCTCTGGGCAGCGGTACCTGAGATCGAGCCTGACCATGGTCTGCTCTCCATCATGGTGCTGAGTCAGTCTCCAGTGCCTAGCAGAAACTATTTTAAAACCACATTTCTGAGGTACTTTAGTCACTTTTCTTCTTGCTCATGTGAAAGCACGTTGTTAAAAGCATACCCAGATTTCTTCTCTATTTGTCATTAGCTGCTTGAAAGATGGAGCTGTGCACTTATTCTGTAATTACGTACGATGAATTCAATGGCTCATCATGAAGAATTCATCTAACAGCTCACGCCTTGATGTACGGGTTTGTTGACAAACACAATGGTTTCCTTTTTAGTAGGCTTTTCTTCCTCAAATCAATGCATCAGTGCACTTTTAAAATTACTGCAATTTACAATGCAAGGTTTTTTCTTTTCCGATGGAAATGTAATTTTTCACATTTGATGGCTCAGCTTTTTTTTTTTCATTTTAAGCAGTGCTGGCCAAAGCAGTCTCTAAATCTGTTTTAAAGATGCCTGTAGAATAGCAATCGCTGCTTTGACGTTTGAGGAAATGTCTGTTTTTTAATTCCTTGGTTTGCACCGTTATCCCAGTGACAGCGGAGGCAATGGAGGAGCCACGTTTGTGTTGAGGGATCTCCCTACTTGCTCCAAGTGGTGCTGCGGGCACTGAGCACTGTGCAGCCGTCCCTGCTCCTCTTCCTGACCAGGGCTGTCGAGGTGGGTTAAACAACAGGGAGCTTCACTTGGGCTTCACCAAGAAATACAGAGCAAGTTGTGTCCATATTCGGACAGTATTGCGTAAAGCAACTTGTCTCGCGTTCCCTTCGGGGCTGGGAGGAGAGTGTTGAAGTGGAGCTCAGGCTCTGGGTGCTTTGGCAGGCTCGGGAAGGAGCTCAAGGCTCGCTGCGTGTTGCTGGAGAGGGCCAGAAGCAAACGAGCAGCCCCTGGTTCCTCTCGCGACCGAGCGTGGTCTCCAGCAGACACGGCTGCTGGCTCTGTAGCAGCAGCAACTGCCCCTCATCGCCACAGTCAAAGAGCCCACGTGGAAATGGAACGGGCAGAATGTGTTCTGCTCGTTGCTGGAATTTTGGAGCCTACCCGTGAGCTGAGCCCTGTTTGGGGAACTAAGTGTCCACGGGGCATGGATGCATCCAAGGATGGAGCAGTGGGAACCTCTGCAGCGAGGGAGGAAAGGTCAACCCAGCACTGCAGCTCGTCCACCTCCCATGGAGCCTGAATTTCAGGAAAGTAAAATTAGCTTCCCTATAATGAGAAAGCACTTGATTAAGCTTAAAAGTGCAGAGCTCTTTGAGGGCTTGAGTGCATCTGGTGGTATTTAGGAATTTGGGGGAATGCATTGATTCCCTCCGTACCTATTACACAAACCCTGCAGTTTTGCTTGACCCATCTGTACCCAGAGGTGCTGGAGAAAAGCTACACAGAAATCACCATGGAAATGTAGTGGGATGTGTATTTGCTGTACAGATCTTTTCTAGAAGTTATTGAATTATTACAGAATTCAGGATGTGTTATGATTTATGGAAGAATTGCCAAAATTGCATTCTGTGTCATAAGCTTTCACCTGCCTTGCAGTGAAGATATAAATGTCATCTCTCATTCTCCTCAGAGCCAAGAACTGCAATTAAGTGAAAAGGAGGAGATGGGTGTTTTGTTTCAATGTTTTTATGGATGAGCAGAAAGCCAGATGAGATCCTTTGAAAAGACCATTTTATTGCTATTACATTTAATAAATGTTGAATGATTGCATATGCTTCTGCTCTTGACAATTGCTCTCTCGCAACGTGCAGGTTCTTGGCTGAGTACAATGACAAAAGGAACTTGTGGTTTCCTGAGATGCTTTCAAGCACAAGGGGCTGGCCTGCTTTCTGCTTTTACTTAGGTTGAGTGTGCTGTTTTAGTTTGGATACATGTGTTTTTGTCCTAATTGCTAGCATGAATGGTCCTGCATGCAAACAGAATTATTTTTAGGTCTGCTAGCATTTTGCTAATGAATAGCTCCTTGGGTCAGCATGCTCAGTGGATGTCACTTGGTAATTTTATTAGCTCGTCTCCCTCACTTTCTGATCTATGAAAGATGTTATTTCCCACAAGTAAAGCCAAACAAGCAGCGTGGAGAGTTAAAAGACTTGCAAGGATGGAGAAACTCCCCATAATCCTGAGCAAATACTGTGTTTATTATAATTCATAGCTCAAACACCCTTCTTTTCCACAGTGTCTGCAAGCTGGTCACACTCGACTTGATAACTACCCAATATTTCATATTTTCATGTCTCCTGGCTTAGTGCCACTCAGGATAATGTTTCTGGCTTTGAGGATGTAAGTGCAATTTGGTTCTTTTTTAATGAACAAACCACTGCGGTGATGTGAGTGTATCTGAAATTGTGCTGCTCCCTTTGGCACCAGCGTTCAGCCGGAGATGCTCAGATAGCAGCTCCTGCCGTGCTCCCAGTTGCCTCCAAACCAGCGCGCCCTGTAAACCCCACCAAAATACAGAACTTGCTAACACTGATAGCTCAGGAGATTGCACCTTCCACATCCATTAACAAATATTTTATTGCCAGATATGCTCCAGCAGCCCAGACCCTTTCAGGCAAATGCTCCAATGGCCAAAACAGGAGATGAGAAACCAGGCAGTCACACTGCTCTAAAGGAGAACCAAGCCCAGCAGAACTCCAACCCTTATCCCTGAAATGCCCAAGGAAACAGGGAAGGAGACTGGGGACCAAATGCTTTGCCCTGGCTGCTTTGAGGGCACTGTATTTAGCTTCTATTCCACTATCAGTTGCTGCGTTTGCTCCTCAAAACTGAGGTAGCTGTTGCAGGCTTAGGTGTGGAAAGACTGCTGTTTTAAATAGGGCTTATGCAGTCAATATTTGACACTGACTTCAAAAAAATTCTAAATAACAAGTCAGAATTCGACAGGAAATTTTTGATTGTCCAGAATCATTTTATTTTTGACAAGAGAAGTACAAGAGGACATGATTTTTCTGCCTTGTGCCTCCATCAAGGCTACTTTTCTGAAGTTCAGGACAATTTCCAGGGAAGAGCTTTTGATCTACTTCATCACTGGTCTAACATGTGGCCAAGACATAAAAGGCAGCTGGATTGCTCCTGTTTAGTTGTGACACTGTGGTACAAAATGTAGAGTCACAAAAGCCTTTAAGACATGAACTGTCTAATGAATGAACCTCCAGTGCAGCTGAAACATTAGTCCCACGATGGGGTTTTCTCACACAGAGCAGTGAGAACACGGCTAAATTTTGATCCATGAAGCTCTTATACTTTTCTTGTTATCTTAATTCCAATCATTTCCCCTACCAGAAATGGTAAAGGAGAAACCTGCCCATCACCTTTCCCAGTGATGCTCCCTGGAGCAAATCCATTATATCCAGCTGGGATTGATTTCACCCATCTATGCCTTCATAGAAAACAGTTCTGCACTTTTGCCAGGCAGCTTTTACAGGAAGCTAGCTCTTAAAACCTCGATTACACTGTTACTTGAATAAAGAAATAATTGAAGCATCACAACGTGGGCGATAACTTGCCCTGGAGAGGAGCAATCCCCGTGGGCTGGTTTAGCGGGGCTGTGGGGTTATATATGTTACATATCCTCCTAGAGGTATCTGACACTGTTGTGCCACCACAAATACCACGAAGGGTAGGGAAGGATTATGAAGGTTCTCATAACTTTATTTCGTTTTCCTGTTCACATGGAATAGCACAGACAGAGCCGAGGTTTGAAACACGGAGGTGACGCTGGGCGCGCGTTCAGGTCCTCTACGGGGCGAGGCGGCTCGTGAGCTCGCCGCTCCACAGCCTTCCCGAGCCTCCCGGGCTTCTTGTTTCCCTGAGTTTTATGGTATCTGCCGTCCGGCCCGCGTGTCCATCAGCGAGGAGCGAGAGGGTAAAGGAGGGTTGAGGAAAGCACGGGCGGCGCTGGGGAGGCAGAGGGAGAGCCAGGTAGTGGCGCTGCTCCTCCCGGCAACCCGCCAGCCTGGCCAGGGTCACCAGCAGCGTCTCCTGAGCTGGGCCCTTGGCGTCTTGGGGTGGTCTTGGCTTCCCCAGCTGCTCTTACGTTTTGTCTCATACATTTGTGTTCAAAAAATACCATTGTTGGGGAACAAAAACAATTCAGGTGCGTGGTGCGAGCCCGTAGCCCTGACCCAGGCTGCGGGCCTGCACCTGAGCACGGCCTGTCGTCAGTAACAGAGCACCAGCCTCTGTTACGTGTTGGGTAACAGACAGCTCGTTCTGTGGAGTTAATTGGGGGCCAGTCAGTAATAAATACCAGGGCAAAATAAATAGGAAGTTGCTATTGCACAGGCGTGCTCGGACGTGGCAACTGCTGGACCGCAAAATCTACATGTCGATGTGATGACAGACGCGATACGAGGCATATGCACCAGCATACAGAACGGAAAGGCTTGGGTTTTTTTTTCTTTTAAATAGAATATTTAAGTTACAAAAATCAACTGAATCGGATTTTCCACGGCTCGAGGATGAGAGCGTCTCTGCTTCCGCATGTTAACACATTTTTTTTTTTCCATTGCTTTCCCAGGTCACGTTTGCTACAGATGTTCCCCAAAGCCAGCAAGCACGATTTTGAAATTAATCAGGCAGCAAGCAGGTATGACCGACCCCAAAGTCAGTGCCTGCGAAATGCACTCAAAACTCCATAGTTTTTAACCCAAAGGAGGGTCCTTCCATGCAGGAGACTCCCCTTGCTGACCAACCCCGGAGGAGCACAGTGGGCAGCAAAGGGACAGGAGCCATCGCTTCGTGGGGATACCCAGACGCCTGCAAGCTCAAGCACATCGAGTTGGTTGCAGCCAAAGTGGACAGCATGACCACGGATGACCGAGCGAGTGGACAGAACGCCTTGGTGGGAGGTTGCACCCCGTGTCTCTATGGCGTCGCTGCAGCTCTGAAGCCAGCGCCATCCTGTCCCGCTGGTAGCTGCCTAGAATCTATTTCAGCACAGGTCGTGTTCTGAGGCATTTCTACAAAGGGATTTTTTCATTTCCTTTCTACTCAGGCAAGGTATGGAGATTGTTTATTTTTCAGGAGTATGTATAGAAATTATCCATTTTTATTCCTCTCTTTCTTGTAAAGAAATCATTTTCCTCTAAACGAGGAAAATTTTGCCTTTTTTTTTAAAAAAAAAAAAAAAAATCAGGATTGAGAATAGTATATCAAATTCCACGTTTCTGCACCGAAAAGACAATTCCATTTTCCTCTCTTCAGGGTCTGCTGAAACACTAGCGAAAATCCTTCGCACAACTACTGTTAACTCTGGAAAAACATTTATCTCGAGCGGGCGGCTCCCCAAGGGTGTGGGATGCCGCGGGCAGACGGAGCCACGTTCTTTGCTCCGAGTGCCAAAGCCCAGCTCTCTTTCCACAATCCGTATTGAAAAGGGAGAAAAACACTGTATCACGTGGGCAAAAGCAGCTGAAAAAAATGACGCCTGAGTCTTGCTGAGTTGTGCAACCCCTTGCCTCCTTTCGTCCTCTCACAGTTGAGATTTCTGATAATTTTTTTATTATTTTGTTGCTAGCAGCCTCCATTGCAGCTTGTCGGGAGTCCAGCAGCTCCGGCGGCTCCACGACGATGCTCTGGAGCCCGGGCGCCGTGTCAGGTGAGGACGCTGGGCTCGGTCCAGGCGCGGGAGCTTTCCTGCTTGGTGCTCGAGAGCCTCTTGGTGGGGAGCGGCCGGAGGCCGAGCAGGCGGCAGGCCGCCAGGCGGTACTTCCTCGACATGATGTTGTAGAGGATGGGGTTGATGGCGGCGCTAAGGTAGAAGAGGACGAAGGACACCAGGTTGCAGTACTGGCTGATCACGGCTATCTCCAAGGAGCCCGCCTCGAAGGACTTGGAGAATAAGTACCGTCCTACGTGAAAAGGCAACCAGCAGAGTATGAAAGCAAAAACCACCACAACTACAATAAAAACAGCAAAAGAAATGGAGTTAAGTATGAAGGTTGCACGATGGCTGGTTTACATATATTCCTATAACTTTCATATGAGTGAAAATGCATCCTGATTTCTTTTCAGTTTTGTCTTTCTCAGATGCATTTTCTGACAGTTTAAAATAGCTATATTTATTACATATCTATCATATTTAAACAGGCTGTGTGTCTGCTGCATTGCTAATTTAATATAGCATTCTTTTCACTAGAAAAAGAGAGAATTAAAGAACCAGAATGGCTATAAGAGAGCATAAACATAGTCTATCAAGTGCAGTATTTAACAAAGTCACAGATAATGTGAGACACTCAACACTGTGGCTCATAAGGAAGAATGCAGCTCCTGTGAAGCAAAATGAACTAAATGGCCCAAAGCAAAGTAAAGGTATCAAGACGAGTAGGGAGCATATTTCAAGGCTCATACTCTGCACCTCTAGATTTTCACTTTTTTGGAACAAGAGTTACTTCAAGAAAAGTAAAACAATATATAATTATACAATCATGATAGATGCACACATAATAACATATATCGCAACCACAGGAATGCTTGCATTTCTGAACCGTCTGAATTTCTCTTCTAGAGAGGGGGGAACCTTTTTCTGATGGTTTACTGTGTGCTCTAGACCTGTATTCAATGTAGTGTTTCACGGTACAGTGAGTGGACCTGTTAATATATCAGAAAAACAGAAAACTCAAGACAGGGCTCTTGACAGCCTTAAATGGTTTTTACCAGTTATCTCTTCTGTCTCATTAACAGCCCTGCTCGTATTAATCCAAACCCCTGTGCAATGAATTAGTGTTTCCCAACAAATCCAACGGGGCAGGATTTCAGACTGTGTCAGGTCACAGCAGAAACAAGATTCAAAGAGCTAAGCAGGGTAAGAATTCTTTCTTTAAAACTTTCTTTAAAAGCTTGAGGATAAAGTTCCCAAATTTAGACGACTGGTTTTGGTGAACCTAATTTCCAGCTCCTCGTCACCTTGAGCCAACCATTGCCACTTTCTTCCTCATTTTCTCCCCCTGCAGATTTCAGGCTGTGCTTCCCAAGCTAGCAAGGGCACCCTGGAGTTAAACCCCCGTAACAAACACTGCTGTTATTGCACACAGCATTTTAAGCATAGCCAGTATTCTAATGTGTGAGCACGGAGAGCACGGATACCCATGATATGCCTGGTGGATATGTGTATATATATACATATACATACACGTATACACAATCTTGGTAGTAACGGGGAGTGATAGCTGCTTTGGAAGTTGTGCTGTGCTCTTAGGGGGTTAGTTATGGACCTAAAGCATAACCTTGCCGTACAGGCTGAAAGAAGTATTGCTGTTGCTGCCATTTACCTGGTGCTGTGCGACTTGCCAGGGACTTAGGAATTGCCTTCAAAATTTTAAGCAGAAAATTAAAATCAATGAGAGCAAAAGGCACTGAGCCTTCCTGAACTGCTTTTCTTTCCATTCAGCATTAGGCCACTGCTATTCGGAGGATGTTGCGTGTCTGTCAAAGGACAACCTTGTCCCTATCCTGCTGCTCTGTGACCTTGTGAAAGCAAATAGGTGTTTGAAACGTGGATGCCTGTGGCAGAAATAATCAGTTATTGCTCTGGAGTTCTTTGTGGTGAAGTATTTGGAAGTGTAAGCATGGGAGGAGTATGCTCACATCTTTGTTACAGTGAGCACGGGTTCATGTTTCTGAGGCTCTAGGAGTGTAAAATGAGGAACTACCTCCAAGGTCACGCGTACCAGACTGAAGTAATTCTATTGATCATAAAATGAGAGTGAAAGGACACAAAGAACGCTGCAGGTTTTATTACTCTTGCAGCCGTTGCATGGTAATAAAACAGCATAGGAACAAAAAAATCAGCTGGGTTCCCGTTCACTAGCTGTGGAAGTTCAGACCCACCAGCACCTCTCCATCCAGCTCGTTAGCCCGGCAGGTTCCGCATGGTGGCAACGAGCCCGGGCGAAACCTCCGCACACGGGAATTTCACCCCCGCGCACGGAGGGGATATCTCCAAGGAGGTAAAATGTTCCCTGTGAAGCCTGCGCTGGTCTTTCCCTAACACAAAAATACAGCGTGGTTTTCATCAGCCGATAGAGCCTCGCTTGTGAATGATCTCCTCTTTCTTAAAAACCCCATAATCACCCCATTTAAGACTAAGTGCACAGCATCTCCTCTCTACTGAGGCTGCAGCTAAACTTTGGCACTCTGGGAGTGATTAGCTTTGTTTGACAATCAAATAAACTGTCCTTCACTGATTAATGGGGGTGTCCACTGCCAAAGAGCAAGAGCGTGCAGAGATCTCCGGGGCGATGGCTAATCGCATCTGTAGCACTTGCTGTTGTCAGTGATTGTTACGAACATCTGCCGGAGCGTTTCAGAGCCCCAGCTCACGCCAGCTGGACATAAACCTAGAGAGGGAGGAGAGTTACTCTACAAATACCTTAAATTGTAGCCCTGCGTATGGAACATTTTCAATAGGAGCTTCCCTTTAGAAGCGATTTTAACGAACTGCCAGCGTTTTTCTCTCACATGCACGCACCCCCACTCTGCAAAAATGGAGCAAGAGGAGTCGTACCTAACATCTTCACAGTTTGCTTGTTGTTCTGGTCCCTGATGGCAGTGTTTGGCCCAATGTTCTTCCTCTTCCTCCTCCAGAGCTTCCTCCCAATCAGGCTGTAGAGCACCGTGAGGCAGAACACGGGGAGGAAAAAGAAGATGCTGGAGGTCCAGACCATGATGGTGAGGAGCCCCGACCGGATGGCGTACTCTGTGGCTCGGCACTCGTTGGTGCTCAGAGGGTTGGTGCCGTTCTCGTGCTCAACCCCGACCAAGACGAAGATGGGCCCGGCGCTAATGAAGGAAACGGCCCAGAGGAAGAGGATGACCAGCTTGACCTTCCCTTTGGTGATGATGACCTTAGCGCGGAGCGGGAAGCAGATGGCCACGTAGCGCTCCACGCTGAGGGCCGTGATGTTGAGGATGGTGGAGTAGGTGCAGCTCTCGCTGACAAACTGGAAGAGCTTGCAGAGCAGGTTCCCAAAGTTCCAGGGCCGGTACTGCCAGAGGCGGAAGAGGTCCAGGGGCATGCAGAGGAAGATGAGCAGGTCGGAGAAGGCCATGCTGGACAGGTAGAAGTTGGTGGTGGTCCGCATGTCCCGGAACCGCGACACCACCAGCATGGTCATGAGGTTGCCGATGACGCCGACGACGAAGAGGAGCACGCAGGCGGCCGTGATGCCGGTGAGCACGGGCGCGGGGAAGAGTTGCAGCGGGGGCTCGGGGCCCGTGCGGTTCTCGGCGCCGCGGCCGCCCGTGCTGCCCTCCCGCATGCTGCCGCCGCGGGCTGCGCATCCCCCGCGGCCGCAGCTGAGCAGAGCCGCTGCCGGCGCCGAGCGGGGCCGCCGGGTGCTGCCGCTTGCCCTGAGCAGCCCGCGGCCCCGCGGAGTTTCCCGAGCCCTGGCGGCTCCCGGCTCTAGTACCGGCGCTGGGGCTGCGCGCGTCGCCTCTGCGCGCTCCGCTCGGCGTGCGTCGCCCTCGCGGGGCAGGCAGGGTGCTCACGCTGCCCCGGTGGGGACTTCATTTCACCCCTCGTGCAGGTCTTCTCTCCCGCCGCTCGGATGCGAAGTGCCTTGGATGCTCGCAGGATGTTTAGTGGGAACTTGGGGACGCGTGTAGAGATGCAAGGACAGTCCCCGTCCCTCCCCTTTCTGCGCCTCTGCTCTGCCCAGGCGCAGCCAGGAGCGCGGAGAGGCTGCGCTCTGCCGGAGCCGCTCCAATCACCCCTTCCCTCTGATTCACCTGCGATTAAGTTGTGTTTCCCTGTGTTTCTGCTGCCCTGCGCTCTGCCCTTCCGAGCTGCGTTTCCTCAGGCTCCCACCTCCCATTTCCCGGCGATGTTGCAGCCCTGCACCCTTCGCTAACATGAGGGCAGTGTAAATTGGGCTCTGAGGCAGTGATGAGGTGCCCAAAACACCCATAAATAAGAGCATCTCCCCATCTTCCCTTTCCAATTGGTCCCTGCAAGAGGGCTAAAGGGAGCAGGTCATAGCACGGTGACAGCCCCACTCCCCCGCCCTGCACCCCATCTCCTGGGGGCAGCCTCCTCCATGGGCATCCAGCTGCACCCACCTCAGGATCAGAATTTTCTGCTATTTTTGATTGGTGTTCTAGAGGAAAAAGACAAACCACTGTTGCCTGTGGTCAGTGCCGGGCGTCCCGGGCGGGCTGTGCACGGCGCGGTGGGACACGGGGCAGTGTAGCTCTGCCCGTGCCTGGTCTCCACCAGCCCCTTCACAGCGCTCCTTATGCTGGCACACACATTGCTGCCTCCTCCCCGTCCCGCTCCAGACGAGGTGTTTTGCAGCTTGCTCCGAGTGCCTGTTCCTCATCACCATCCGCACACCGGGAGTCAGCTTCTGCAGCAAGTTACTCAACAGATGATAAATTTTATGGGGGATGACTGCAAATTAATTGCAGCTAGGGAGAAGAAAGAGGCTAATGTGCTACTCAGTTTCTGTTTATCCAGCTGCCTGTATAATTGCTTTACATGTTTTCAAAGAAAAAATCATGTGTCTCCAGTGTACAGTTATTTCATTTTACAATTTTTTTGTCCAATCTAATTTATATCACACTGCACTGTGTTATAGGGGATCTGGTGATTTTCTCTGCATTTCCCAAATGCTTTGCATTATTATTATAGAGAATTTGTTCACTCTTCTCCCTGATATATCCTCAAACCAGTGGCATTAGCCGCAGACCTTTGATATTTGCCAGAGAAAATGGTCTGTGGCTGCAAATGTGACTTTTCTTTGCAGCGAGTATTTTTTGTTCTCATGAAATTCTTCCATTTTTGCCAGGCTGAATCTTGTCAAAAATGGTCATTTCCCTTTCCCCATGGAGAGCAGAACTTGTTATCTAATCTTCAGGAAATTATTGCCTCCTTACTAAAATAATACTTGAACAGGGGTGTATGCAGCGAAATCGTGCAGTGAGGGCTGAGGAAACTCTGGACTTACATATTCCTGATGGCTTGTGCGGGGAGGAATTACTTATTCCACTTAGTTCGTTGGGAGCTTGCTGTGCTGACTGATGAACCATGGGGATGGGAAGTTCCCATCTTACTCTGCATCCCGCAGCACCGATCCCTGGGTTGTTTAAAGGGTGCTGCAGCTAGAGGAGTCAGCAGAAGGGCAAAAGAGGAGCAGATCCCGTTTTCTGATTCAGAACTGCAGACCAAATTTTGATAGGGTGTAAAGAAGTGAAATGCCACCAACTTTGCATTAAAAATGAATTAACGCCTCTGCTTCGGGTTTGTGAAAGCCAGCGGTGGACAACCCTGTCACTGGCTGTGACAGGAGCTGGCTGCTCCATCCAGCTACCTGCCCCTGGCTGCAAGCACGGTGCTTGTGTGTTGCCTTAACAACAGACAGGAGTGAAGTTACTCATGTTGTGTGGAGGAGACAAAAAGGAGCAAGAGAGGAAGAAATTAATCACTTTGCATTCACAGTTTACCCACTAAGTAGATGTATGACCAAAACGGACATCCCGAGCACAGCAACCAAACAATAGCAGGTATTCACCTTTCATGGAATTCTTAAAAATTGGTGCTTCTCTTGTGCAACAGGGAGGTTTATCGAGCACTTAAAGAGAAGGTTGGAAGAGGGTTTCTGTTTATGATATTTTGAAATCTCTCTCCTATGGTCCACTCTTTCCATTTTCTTTCATGCAATGAAGTTTTAATTCTTGTTTATATCGTTGTTTGTTGTCATGGAAATGGCTGAAAGGTTTGACTATAGAATGATTATGGTTTTATTGCGGAGAGGTGGAGGAAGTGGAAAACAGACTTCAAGAGAGAGATCTCCCATGTAAAAATGATGCATCTCCACCAATTCGCAGAACAGCAAATTCAATTATTTGATTATATCCAGGGGCAGAAGATGTTACAACTTTTATTACAAACGCTGCCTTTTAAGAGCAGGAGGGAGCATCTGGTGTATGCTTGCAAAGGTTACAGTTCAATAAGTATCACAAGTGGATGCTGCTGATGAAAATAGTGGTAATCTGACTTAATCTAGAAAACAGAATGTCCTCAAATCACATTGCAGTTGTTTATATGGAACTAAATATCCGCAAGCAGACTGCAAAATAGTGCTAATTGATCATCAAGGCTTTGCTTTTTCATTGCAGATTCAGAGCATCCCTCTTCAAGTCACGTTTTCACCCGGTGTCTGCCTGTCACACCCCTGTGTTAACCTGTCTCTTCACTGCCAATTCGTTAAGCAGAGGGAACACGGTTCAGCAGTTACAGGTAAGTTTGCTCTCAGTTAAAAGTATATCGAGTTTATTAAATAATTTATAGTAAGATAGTAGTGGAAGACCATTATTCATTTTTTGTGAATGCCCTATGACATTCTGGATAAATAAGATCCCCGGTTTTAGACTTGATGTCATTGTGACTGTGGTTCTGGAGGCAGCAGACACTTGTCCCTTGATTCCCAGAACAGACTTTAGCTATTAGTATTCCTTATGATTTGAACTGTGCTGGTGCCCAAACATGCAGGATGGGGCTGGATAATTAATTACTCCTGGTCCTATTTTCCTATTTCCTTTTTAATGCTTCTGTGCCAAGTATGAAATGGGAAGTGTTAACTTGGCTGAATTTGGCAGCAAATCAGCAACTTGACCTTCCACCAGTGGATGTGTGAGATAAATACGGACGACTCAATACAAGTTGAGAATAATTTGAGTTGATGAAGTCCTGTCAGATGAAACTAGAGGTATCTTTAAGATACTAGAGGTATCTTTATTTGTGTCTTGGTTCTGCTTTGTTTAGATTGTTGCTTTTGAAAAGGCAGTTTGCACAACTTTGGGTTCCCTAATGTTTGCTAATGCTCCAGGTGTCATCTGTGTCATGTGCACAGGGCAAAAAGCGTGTGCGTGCCAAAGACAAGAAGCTTGAGGTTTTTTAGCTGTGATCCAACTGCCCACAAAAAAAAAAAAAAAAAAAAAAAGAAACTGCTTAAATGAGGAGCTTCTGCCCAAAGCTGCAGCTCTGGCTCCAGCGCTCCTGTCTTGGCCCCATGACCCAACTTAAAAAAAACTACTGGGAATGTCTTTATAGTTTCTGGTAGTAAATGTCTAAGCAAACAGCCTGGTGGTATGAGGTAGCTGTGGGTCTGTCTTAAACCATAACATTTAGATGTCAACTGAAACCTTAAATATGTGGATCTCAAAATCTCAACATGGGGATCGGGCTTTTTAGCTAGTGAGCAGCAAAATACATCCCCGATTCTTTTTGGGCAAGTGAATACTGCCATAATACAACCAATAGTCATGACATCTACAAAGAGAAGCAAAGAGATATAAATCTGTTTCTAGAAAGCAATGGAAAATATAAAAAGAGCAAGTTAGCTGATGTGGAAACACCAGAAAGTCAAACTAAACCAAACAAAAGCAAATGTGGTAAATGTGTTTACACTATATATGACCATTATTGCCATAACCATCCCTTGGTTAAACGTAGGTATGTATGTGCTGTGCTTAAACCAGAAACTTGAGACCTCCAGTTTACTCCCACTTTACCAGATGTGTGCAAATGGCCACCTATGAATTCAACAGATCATGTGCTATAATCCAGTAATAGTAAGGATGTTTCCATGCTAAACAGAATCATTGTAAGGATGAGATGTGCCCAGTGTTGTGTAGACTCTGGTCTACAGCCAGGACACCTCCCTGGGGGCACTTAATTAGTTCTATCTCATATCAACCTGTTGGAGGAAAGATTTCAGACATTGAATTGAGACCAGTAAACACTGCAAGACCAAACAAGTAATTAGTAAAAAGGTTTTATAGAAAACATAGGTACAAAAATTACAAAATCTGTATGCCCTGCAACCTATACCCACGTATAAAAATTTGCTACATTCACCATTTGGCATAAAGAAGTGAGATGAAAAGGATGATTTAGGGTGCAAATCTGCTGACTGAAGCTGATATATCTTTCTATTTATCTTCCAATGTGCCCTGTCTGATATTGCTTTACAGTCTCTCCTCAGGATAATCTCTGGCAAGCATGGCTTGGGTTTATTCAGAAATAAAATACGGTTATTCAGTACGATCCCAGTTGGGCTATGCTCTGCATGCAGACACCAAGGATATGTATATCTACATAAGAAAGAAGACCATGCCCAGAAACATTTCCTAAACAAGTCATCATGATGTTATATATAGGGAGTTGAAGAATGACAGGAAGCAAAAAAAAGCTGTGTATAATAGGCAGTTTGTCTTAATGCGAGTGTTTAGTTTGTGTAGTTTCCCACATTTCCACACTTTCCTTCCAGTCCTTTTTAACAGAGTGCGACTACTGGATAATAGAAGGAACTTCTGAGCCTTATGGAGGGTTCTCATTCCAAACTGTGACTGATAAATTTGCTTTTTTTTCTTTCAAATGAGCATATAATGTAACTTTCTTTTTTAAAAACAAATTAAGCTACTAAATACACTCAATGACTAGAGGATTTGATGATAGGAGTCAATCCTGTGCTTATACAAACAGCCTGGGCTATTTGTATAGATAAGCATTTGCCAAAGTCTTTTCACCAAGGAGTGATTCAGCTCTGCTGGGAATGGTTTTGTATCACCCAGCTTTTTACACTGGGCATGCGATTTCTGAATTAAGTAGGAAGGAAAACTGGAGAAAAGTTTTGTAATTATATTTTCAGTTTTGTGTGGAATTAGATAAATTGTGAATAAGCCAAATCACAGCATTCCAGTTAAGGATGGAGGAATTCACACCTCGACCACCACAGAAAGCAGCAAAAATCAGAAAACAAACAACAACAACAAAAATACAAAAAAAACCCAGCAAACATTGGCTGAAGTCCCAGTTTTAGCTGGAAGGCAAGGAGCACTCCTTTGCTCCAGCCTGTGAAGAAAAAGGCATTCCAGACGTCCTCCTCCTGCTGCTCACAGGCAGCGGGTCAAGTGAACAACAAGGTGACGCCTTCCTGGGCCACAAAAGTAAGTGGTTGTCCTTTGTTTCCTCTCATTAAGAAACAACGCAGGAAGGTGAACAAGGCATGTTTTTGCTCCCGAGACCCATATGTGAGGGCCATAAAGGGATTTGTTCATTATCATCATTTAAAGGTTCCCAAGGCAACCTTCATTTAGCAGAAGGCTGACCAGCACCTTGTCCTCCTGGCACCGCTGTGCTGAGTGCAAGCAAGGCTCGTGGAGCAGCTCTCTGCTATCCCTCTTCTGGTTCACCACCTTCTTCTCACCATTTTCACTAAAGCCAATTAAAATGCACACACAGTGCAATCTGGCATCGCTCCACTGCCGACATTGTAGAGGCACTGGTTTGTGCAAATACAGGCATATACAAATGTATATGTATACACTGTATACATATGTATACACAAAATAGTCCTACTCATACAGTTAACAAATGCAGTGGCTCATGTAAGTTTAAAAAAAAAATATATATATATATATACCTCTTCTTGCAAATAAAACAAAAATCAGAACAGAAGGACCTAAACTGCAGCTCATGTGAAAGTAGAGATGTGTATGTTTTCCTTAAAATGCCAGTTATCACGGTGCGTTATTCTGCGCTGCGTCCTGCCAATAGCGGGCAGTCCGAGCAAGGCTGCAAGCAGCATGACATGCTCAGTCTGTGGCAAAAGTCTAGGAGAATAGTGTTTAAAGGGGAAAAAAACTTCTTCTGGATGACACCCTTGCTGTCGGCAAGCACAGCAGCAACTGTGTTCCTGAGCCTAGTGCCGGTCTAGTGAAACCTCTGCAGGGTGTTGACTGAGTGAATAGGCGGGACCATGATGTCCTGGCATCTCAAAACACAGGCCAGTTTGAAACCTTCTCTGTACAATTGCATCAGGGTGTGATTTTTTTTTTTTATGTACAACATACTGATTAAGATGGATTTGCGTTTGATTCTGAAAAATGCCTAAGCACGTATTTAATTCCAAGCACATAAACACACCCTTGCTAGCAAGGCCATTCATGTGCTTAAAATTAATTAGGCACTTAAGTGCTTGGCTGGATTAGAGCAGAGATGCAGTGCTGTGTGTCTGGGCCCTTCGCTTCTGTAGAACTGAGGTTCAGATAGGAGCTAAGTCCTGTTAGAGCAACCCCACCGCCATCCGGTGCCCTTGGAGGCACCAGGACGCTCAAGGCAAGGTCCAAGTACAATCCATGAGTGAAATCTGATTTCCAGCTGCAGCCTGAGTGACTAGTGGAGCAGCAGCCCCTGTGTGGCTCAGCAATGGTCTTGGGCAGTGTTGACCTGCTCTCACCCGAGGTGGCATCCTTGTTCTTCCCCAACCCGTGATGATGCAGCCACTCTTCCTCCTCATCGGCTCTTCGAGCCCGTTTCCACACGGCCAGACCTCTTCCACGAGCCGGGAATGGGGAGTCCAGTATTGTGGGTGCTGTCTGCTTTCCACTCCCGATTTTACAGCATTTCCAGTCGGTCCTAATTGGGCAGTTGGTTTCTTGTGGAGCATGGTCAGAACCTCCTAACTGATCATAAAGGCTCCGAAGAAGCTCGCCTCTTTGTCCATGTCGACTATATCCCCGTTGCTGACGGACACGAAAATCCTGTCATCCCTTTTCAGCTGGAAGACGCCCCCTTGGTAGATGGAGTGAAGCCCGTACTCGGCCTTCCTCGACCAGCAGCTTGTCCTGGCGCTTTTCATGAGCAAAATGGGCTCCGGGTAGTTGGTCAGTTTGTAAACGTACTGGACCAGCTGCTTGGGGTTCCTGATTTGGGCCAGCAGCCCCGCGTCCTCGTGCTCGTTCTCGCGGAAGCGGAAGTACGTCTGTGAGTAGATGTAGTAGAAGCCGGTCTTGGGCACCACGAGCTCGCCGTTCCTCAGCTCCACGTTGTAGAGGAAGGAGTGGCCCTTGTGCGATGACTCCCAGCTGTTTATTTTTTGGCCTCTGCCTCTTCTGGGTGTGGAATCTACTGCAGGAAAGCAAAAAAAAGAGAGGAGATGTTAAGTTAAAAGCACTTTAGTAATCAAGCTTGGGGTCTGCTTTTGCTAAAGACGCACATAAATTGGCTGCTCCCGTTGGCTTCAAAGGGCAGCTCATGAGGCCTGTTCTGTACAAACAATTTGAAGGTCCGTATGGGGGAATTCACCCTTCGCATTGGCAGGTTTTGCCCTCCCAAACAGGTGCCAATCGTGGTGCAGTTTCTTAGCAGCACAGTTAAAATAGCCACTGGTGTCCTGCGAGGGCACAGACACCCCACCAGACCCTTCATAGCCCAGCTCCGACATCCCATCTTCCCTGCCCATGCCTTGCATTTCTAACGTGTCTCTCATGTTAGAATATGTAGAATATATAGAACAGCAGCTGGCACTCACACTGGCAACAGAAGGAAAGGAAAGTGAAGAGGAAAGCTCAGCACTTTATTTACTGTTATTTTTTTAGTTGAAGCCTCCAGAAGAAAAGTCAGAGACACATCCAGAGCCAAAAGGGTTTTTTCCTGTGCTACAAGAATGAGTTGGGAGAGAAAAACATTCTCAACAGGACACAGAGGCATTTTGGTGCTTGGTTTCTCATTACTAACTCAGTGCAAGCACGGAGACCCCCCCAGCTAGCAAAGGGGGCAGAAATGGCTGTTTTTATCCTTACTGCGTGGGGCTAGAGAGTTCTTCTTATTGCTGCTGCCCGTGAGATGCGCTGCTATTCGGTCGATGGGACTCGGCTGCGGCTGCTCGTTGCTGCTTGGAAACGCAAGGGCTCTCTCAGCTAAACGAGGGGAGAAACAAACTGGGATTAGGGTCGGCGATGGCAGAAAGTGCCTTACAAATGTGGCTGTCGCTTTTCTTAACCGACTGCAGTGTAGACAAACCAGGTTTATACAACAAGGCTCATAATTCTCTCTTGCTCCCTTTCCCTACATGCCTCTTTGCTTGCCCTCCTCCTTTTCCTCTCCCCATATTCTCTGGGCACCTGGCTCTAAATGTTTGGCCTTTAGTTCTGGCTCTCGAAGAAACACCTCCTAGTAACACGTTATCCTTTTCCACTAACTTGCCACACAGAAATTGGAGATAATGGAGAAAAATCTGAAGTCCCTGTTTACTGTGCTTTAAAAAGCTCTCCCAAATCATGATATATCAGACCCCATCAGCAACCTCTATTTGCTGCAGTTAATAAAATGACTGTAATACCGTTGACTGCAGATATGTTTTCCTCGTAACTTCTTGACATCATCTGCCAATAAACACAGAGAAAAATAATTAGTTTGTCAGCAGAAAGCAATAGAGGCAGGAAATAGACACTTTTCCCTCGGACTCATGGATAAGTGGCATTATGAATTTTTGACCATTAAGCAAATCAAAAAAGCCTGTATCATTAGTTCTTTGTAATAAAGTATTTCTACAGCTGCATTTTTATGTAACTAAATGTCCTGTAAATTTTATATATATATATATAAAAATATGTATTTCTTTTTTTTAAAGAGTGTCCAGCCAGGAATTTTTACACATTCTGAAAATGTGACCCTTGAGCTCTTCTTCAATAAGAAGAGATTTAAGAGCAATCACCCGTTCCCTTTCCGTGAGTAATACTTTGCAGTGCCGGATTTATTTGTGTTTATAGGGCAGCACAATTTCTCCCTACATTTCCCCTTTTTTCATAACCATTTGCTGCCTATTTTAAATGACACGTTTTAGTTGCTACGGGCAGGACAGCTGTGGCAAACCTGCCCTTAGGATCATTTACCTTGATGCTAAACCTGGCCTCCACACTGTGATTCACTGCTGGGTTCTGCCCTGCCACAGCTGGGCAGTTTCTTGTACCTATACCAGCCTTTCTGTGCAATGAGGGGGCTAGTAGATAGATGGAGCATCTATTAGCTATTAGCTATGTTAATATACGTAAATGTCCACAAAATAAAACACTGTTCTCTTCGTGCAGCAAGACGGGGATTTCACTGGCAGAACTTGCACTAAAGTAGCTGAGATCTTTGAGTACTAAATACGGTGTTGATTAGCGGATGCAAGATCTGAAGTGAATCTGTATGGATGGGGGCTTTATATGCTGAGGTGAGATTTTTGAGAAGCACTCCTGGGGGTTTTAGCCTTTTGAGCATTCAACCAGGCACAATTTCTCCCCTGCAGCCAGTGCTATAGGTGCAGGATACCAGGCTGGAGGCAGCGCATGGTGCCCAGTGCTGCACTCTTGTCTACCTTGTCCCCCTGACATGTTACACAGCTCCTGGTGGCACCGTCGCTTGGGCACCTTCCTGCTGCATTTTATCTGATTTGCTCATTTTTGCAAGGAGAATGGCATTTCTGCAAATATGGGCAGGTAGAAAGCAAGGGTTGAGGGAAGTCAAGCAGAGTTTCTGCTTGTACAAGTGGGGAGCAAGGCCCAAAACAGGACTTGCTTTGGAAGGACTGTGAACAACACTTATCTGGCGCCTGTTGTATTCCCTTTAACAGTAATGGACCTATTAATAGTTTATTCCACAGAGTAGGGGCATTGGGTCCCACTACCTTCCCTGTTCCAGCTTGAGCCCAGCTTGATTCTGCTGTTGGGCAGTAGCTCTTTGAGATGGTCAAGCCCTGCCATTCAACCAGCACATGGGGTTCCCAAATACCTTTTTAATTAACTTCGCCAGCTGCCACTTGACTTGCCAGCAGGGATCAGCCTCTTCCTTTTCAATTGTATCCAAGTTTTGTATGAAGTTTCCAAGCTCTTCCCCGGTGAGGCAGGCAATGCTGCTCTTTGAGTACGTGTCCTGGAGCTGTGTTAGAAGGGAAAGCAGAATTTCTCATTTATGATGTGCTTATAGGCTTTGGGCTGTGGTATATCTCTAATTGACTACGCTTAGGCACACACTTGTTTTTCCTAGTAGTGCTTAGTGGAATGGTGCAGGTTGTGACTGGCAGAATGGAACTCTATTTGACCTGGATCTCTATTTGACCTAATAGTGCAGAGCGAAATTCACACAACAGAAATGTTTGGGTTCGGATCACATTATAGAGCTAAATGCTTGGGCTAGTGCCTATGCTCTGTGGGTAGACAGAAAGCACTTTTTTTCCCAACAGACAAACAAGAAATGAATTTGCCGAGTGCCAGAATTCCTGTTGACTTCCTGAGCACATAAATGATATCAGAAAAGCTCTCCCGAGCTGCGCTGCACAGGCAGGGCTAGGCGATGTGCAGGACTCAAGCTGGCGCTGTTGCTTAATGTAAGAGCCCTGGAGCCCGGGAGTAATCGCTGCGGATTATGAACTCCTGTTTGCTTGGAGCTTGTAGTGCTGCATCAGCTATAAAGGCTGCTGAGACTCGTTATGCAAGCAAAGCATTAGATAAAATTTGGAAAAACAGCAATTGGCAATGAACACGCAGAGCCATTCAGGCCAGCTTCTGGTTTTAATATTTCACCTTTTTTGCATTAAAGAAGTTTGGTTCAGTTAGCTCTACGTTAACTCAACATACACCAGAGTTTCAGCTGCCCTTAAGCCTGCAGCACTGACAGCAGCAAACAAGAGCTTCCTCTTCCACCTCTTCCTCACTCCATTCTCTTCCTGCCTCTTAGGAAACAAAGACATTTCGGAAGAGATTTCACCCTCAGAAGGATTAGGGGAATCCATCCACATTGCACTGCAGTTGTTCTGCTGTCTAACAGCCAACCTTCGAGCTGGACATCAGACTTAATCTGGAGCTTAATCTGGTATTTGAAAAGATTCCTGTCCTTTGTGGTCATCCATGAAAAATGGTGCCACCACACAGACTGTCCATGAAGTCCATGAAACTACACCAGATTCTATAACAAGACAGTTTGAAAAACAGCATGCAGACCAGACATCTGTTTACTCTCTTATCAGGTCTGGCAAAGTTCACCTCCACGATTGGCCCTCCCATCTGGCAGCAAACAGCACTGCACTTCTGCCTTTTGTTTACCAGCCTCCCCCACGCCACACACTGCCCTGCAACTGCCCCCGTGTTCTGCATCCACACGGAGCTCTGCAGGGACCGCAACCTTGTACCACCGCTGCCTGGTCCAGAGGAACCGCTCTTGATGCCCTACAGGTAGAAAGTCTCTGCATGGAAAGCCCTGCAGCAATGCTAATAGAATCTGAATATTTCTAAAATCTTTCCTCCCTCAGGACTACTACAAGGACTAAGTTTTTGAAAAGGAAGTCTGAGGATATTTGATTTTCGGCCCTGTATCCTGAACCATAATGAACTTTATTGTGCTCTTTTCCTGCTTACAGAAACTGAAACAAATATCTGGAGCTCTAACAGCTATGGCTGTAGAGATAAAAACTGCTAGTTAAAGCTTTTCCTTTTGTAAAGATAGAAATATCTGCACTGCAGCCATAGCAATGTGGAGAAGCTGTAGAAAGTAGGATTCTGGGAGCAAAGAGAAGGAAAATGAGCAAAGATCACAGTGTGTTTGTTGGGATTCACTCCACGTTCCCCATGAGGATGTGGGGTAGCACTCAGGAGCTCTAGATTAGCTTTTCACATCTTTATCATGCACCAGATGAAGCAGTGCAGAGTATGTGCTTAAGGTGCAGCACATACCACGGGGCCAGCAAGGTTACTTTCAGCCCAGCAGAACTTCAGCATGAGCAGATTTAGTCTTTCACACCAAGTGCAGGCATGTTCTTCTTCAGAAATAGTTACCTTCTGTGGAATTGTGGTCCTGTTCAGGTATATATATTTCAGTGAAAGCCACAGAAGGGTCAAGTGTGGCTACTCCTTACCTAGATGGGCAAGATTGTTTTTGAAGGAAAAAATGAGATGCAAAATATGGAAGCCTCAGGTATAAACTCAGCAGAAAATGATGTCTATTTTGTACAGTTTAATACAAGGACTGACTGCAGAATCCTGCTTAGTCTTCACCCGGGGCTTCCCTCCTAAAAACACTCCCATTTCCTTTAATTGTGCTGTGGGGAAAACACATAGGGAACCAATTATAGCACGTTCCTGAAGTAAGGCAACCATAGTGTGCTTACCTGCACGGGGTTTGCCTCTGCCCTGGGGAGCCATAGGCTCTAATGTACAGCAGGGAGTAAATTTTAGTGAGGATGCTTAGGGAAACCCTGAGTGCAAGCTCCAGGGAATGTGAGCAATTCCTTTGTTTTCAGCAAGGAAAGGGTTAAGAGGAAGCAAGCAAGGTTAGCCGCAGGAAGCCCAAAGACCAGGGCTGCACGAAGGGTATTTTACAGGTCGTTAGGAGAAATCCAGTGCTGTTTGTCTGCCTGGAATTCCTTCAGGATTAATCAGTGTCTTAAAAACGCGTGTTTTCCTGGAGGAGGCATTTAAAAAGACAGAAGCACAACCCCCCTCAGCTGCCTGCTTTTTTTTTTAACCTCCCGCCTATGTGTGAGTGCCCATCCAGTGGTCACCCTCTTGCAGGCCTCCCAGTGCTATTACTGTTCCTGCGGGACATCCTAAGTAGTGTGAAAAGGGAGGAAGCTCTGAGAAGCTCCTCTCCTAGGCTGGGTTCTGCAGCCTCTATGAGTTGTGCAAATTCTGCAGTTTCTGCAACTTTGGCGATTTCTGCAACTTCTGCAGCTCACCGGAGTTTCGCGTGGCCCCTGCCCGGCTCCCCGCACGCGGCCACCCACCTGCTTGAGCTCGCTGGTGAAGTAGAGGAAGGTGACGGCCACGCAGAGCGACTGGAGCAGCACGGCGGCGGCCAGCACGAGCGCGCAGCTCTGCGCGCCGCTGGGCCCCGCCGCCAGCATCGTCCCGTCCCGTCCCGTCCCGTCCCGCGCTGCGCCGCGCTGCGCCGGCCCCTGCGCGCCCCTGCGCGGCTCCTGCCGCTGCTGCCCCGGTGGGGCGGGAGGAGGGACGTGGGCGCGGAGCCGGCCCTGCCCTCCCGCCCTCTGCCAGATACCGCCCCGCTTACCATAAACCCGCGTGCGAGGGAATTGCCTAGGGTAACACGGCTGCCTCTTCCCGGGCCTCACGCTCTGCAGCGCGCACCTCGGGATTAATGGGAGCGCGGTTCCGCAGGGATTGGGGCGTCCCGGCCTTTCCTGGCCTGTGTTTTCCCCTAGCTTCTCTCTTACCGCTGGTGGGTCCAACCGTGGTGCCCCGGGGACGATATTCAGCACCTTTTCAATCAGGTCCCAGTCCGGAGCGGCAGGGCCTTGGATGGTACAGCCTGCCATCGCCCATCATGAAAATGAACCTGGTACATCCTTTCCGTGAAGGATAAATCCTTAACCTGAAGTCACTTTGGGAGGTTTTATCTTCTGAGTGTTTGTTTTCAAGCCTCTCTGCTTCCTGCTTGCAAACTCTTCCCCACAGTATTTTGCCCCAAATCAGGGTCTCCAGAGGCATCCATGTGATTTAGGGCATGTGTCCACTGACCTTTTCCGTAGGGGCCTTTTCCTCACACACAACCATGGGTTAAGCCGCAGGTTCCTAACGAGCTGTGGAGGATTCAAAACCTTTAGAGGAGGCACCACTCTGGGTCTACTGGGAGTGCAGCCACACAAAGCAGACTTCTGAACCCAAATGGAGACTTAGATCCACTTTGATGCTGCTCCTGCAGGGCAGGATGGAAATAGGACCCTTGCCTGAAAGTCCTAACCTGAGCATTAGTTTTCCAATATATTTTGCCGCATGCACAAAAGAATTCTACAAGACAACTTTATCATGGTTCATAAATTCATAAGAAGGAAATTTCATGTGAGAGATCCCTGTAAAAGTTGGTTTCATTGTTGGTATTTGCCTCAGAGCATGAATTCCACATTCCGGATAATGTGTCCCCAGATTTTTGCTCCATATGTTTAGGAAGTGCTTATTGCATTTTCAAGAAACAAACTTTGCCGTTTGTGTTTACTTTCAGAAAAGAATAGAAACAAAAATGAAAGTAACCCAGGGCACCCTTTAGGTTATATTGTCCTCTTGGTATTCATTCTTAGGAGTCAGTCTCTGATTTTCCATGCATTTCTCCTGATTATGTCCCCAGCCAATGACTGTAACAGAACTAATTAAATCTACCAGTTACCCAGAACTGGGTAAATCTAACAGTTCACGTAAGGTCTTCCAGAATCAACTCATCTTGTAGGTGTCTACAAGACATCCCCTTACCCTTCGTTTGAAACCCTTCATGGATCTTCTTTGTTTCTAATTTAATACTTGTTTGGTTATTGTTAACATCGCAAGACTAAATTAATGAAGCATTTTTTGAAAAGAATAATGAGGAAAATGGGGAAATATCCCTTCCAAAAATAAGCATGTCCTACTTCAGTTTGAATTTTTCAGATCTTAAAAAGTTACTGTGCATTGATAATGCCTTTGGAGGTTTTCCACACCATTGTAGGGTAATAGGAGATAGAAATTCCAATTGTTTTCACTGTAAAATATAGTTAAGACTATTTCTACTTTAATTTCCACATTCAGTTATTTTTTTCTGTAAGAAATGTGAGCTTATGCTGTCAAAATTTCATTTTGAAGTTTCTGAGAGTATCACATCACTTTTTTGATGGAATTTTACCCCAGCGAAAGGCCGAGGTCAGAGCACCAGCAGGAAGGAATGTCGTTGGCTCCCGTGAACAGAAAAGCCCCGTGTGTTGGCGCAGAGCCCTGTGCCAGGCCCTCCCCAGCAAGACCTCTGATTCCTTGTGGCTCCTTCATCCCATTAAAGCCTACTCAGTGAACTGGTTAATTAGACATAAGCCTTAATCCCTGCCCCATGCCGGGGTAATGCAGGAAATCCTTGGTCTCAGGATCTGTATGAACTGACCTATAAAGAAAACGCTCTGTCCTGAGTGCTGTTCATGCTCTGAAGCCTCTTTGAAGGCCATGCGTGGCCTCCCCCTGTTAACCCTCGTGATGAAGCGGGCTCGGGAGCAGGATCCAGCCAGCACAGGGCTGACCTCGCACAGCGGTCCTTGGTCTTGCACAGCTGGGGGGCAGATGGCAGCCTGGCCAGACCCAGACCTCACTTTTTGCTGTCAAACCACTGCAAATTCATGTCTTCAGCACAATATAGACTGTCATCGGCTCACAGGGAGGACCTCCTCACCAGTATGATGCCCTTTTTGTGTCGGGTGTCACACAAATAACCACAATAATTTCCCCAAATGCAGATAGGAGTGGTTTTTTTTCTCATATTGTGTCTTTCTTTCACTGTCTCAAGCAGTGGATTTGGTAAATAGAGCTGGGAATATACGTGCATGTGCGCGCCAGTCATCTCCAATAACGCCCTAGCATTAACATTTTAGATCTGACTTCAAATACTTGATTTTTTGTTGATAAAATATTTGGTCTTTGGCCTCTTCACATACCATTTAGCTTTTAAACCGTGCCATTAATTATGTCGATTATATAGGGAACCTTTGCACGGTATACTTCCCTTTATGAGTGCTCTTCGTTTTTAGTGAATAGCACTGCATTCACCATCTACAAAAACTTTATACTCAGAAAGCCAGTTCTTGAGTAGAACATTGCCACTCTTTAATCTGTAACATTATAGAACAGAAGGGGCCCTCTTTTGCTCGGTTTATACTTCAAGAGCAGATATAGTTGTATGAGGGAATGTGTGTATGAGAGATTTTTGGAGCAGCTGAAATGAGTTCATCATTTGGATGGTGGACCCATGGTAAGGGCTATATAGCAATACCTGCCTGTATGTCCCTTGAGATCGCTCAGGTTGACACAGTTCACTTCAGCTGGGGCTGCCAGGGCTGGATATGTCAGTGCAGCTCTCACAGAACTGGGTTGTGTCAAGTCTGTCTCTGTCCTGTGTTAATAACATGATAACGTTGGAGCTGTCTCATTGCAGTCTTGACTCCAGAGGAAGGCAGGATGAAACCTGTAACAAATCTAGTGGCCTCTGTAAGATTTTACAAAGAGGGAGTAATATTTCTGTCATATAGCAAAGCCCTGTTAGCCAGTCTGCTTAAGCTTAGAAGCATAAAAATTGATTATCTTTATTATAGATGAGTGCCTTTACCCTCCACTGAAACAGAAGATGAGTATTTCTCTTTAGGATGCCAGATACATATGGAAAAAAAAAAAAAATATTCTTTTCAGAAGCTTCTTCATTGTAAAGCATCTACCATGTATTTGTCTGACTTTGCCTGGGATATATTTTCCTCCTGGGAGAGATTAAAAGCAATGCACAAGGTGGTAGAGAATTTAATGAGATTTCCGCTGCCTCGCTGAGGGGGACCTGCTGTTTGTACACCTGAGGCTCAATGCAGCGGGATGGTGTCTCCCATGGGACATGTTCCAGCGAGCCACCAAATGCTATGGGTACTGAGAGACAGAACAGGGTTTTTTTTTTTTTTAATTTTATGAAAAGCCTTTCTCATTCTGGTAGCTAGGAAAATAACAGTGGGTTGGACAGTATAGTTGTACAGATTATTTGTGTGGGTTGCTTTATATTTTGTGACTGCAAGCACAGACTGATTTTGGCTCTGTCCAGCAGAATCTTAGTTTTCCTGCAGGCTCAGCTTGGCCTGGCCTAATGGATTTGCATTTACACCTGTGCAGCCATCACAAGGACACAGTAAAGGGAATAGCTTTGCTTGTATTTACCTCCACTTAATTGTATACCTAGCAGAAGGATCAGGCCACTTCAGTTTGGTGGTATCTGCCCCACCTTGAACGTTGCTCATGTCAGATGGACAGTGGTAAATTCTGCAGAGGCTGCAAGGGGATGCTGGGGTTTGTCGGGGCCGGACAAGTCCACAAAGAGCATTCGACAGGACCTTCAGAAGGACGTGAGTAGGAAGCACGTGGCAGGTGGAGTGAATATGTGGTGCAGAGTGTGGGGAAATCGTTATTTGTGCATGTTGCTGAGTTATGAATTAGCTCAAGTAAACATTGGACTGAAACATTGGACTCAGTAAAGATGCCAATGAAATCGGTGAATGTATCTGGGATGTTGGACTAGATGATCTCCAGAGGTCCCTTCCAATTCTATGATAGTGGCAATAAAAAAGAGACAGAGTTTTAATGTTATATTTGTTTTATAAATATAATGCAAATATCATAAGGGAGTTTGAGCACTACCTTTATGAGTATCAGGATTTTCTGTGGCCACTTTGTGTTTCAAGTAACTTTGGGCAGGAAAATATTTTCCTTTTGTCCTGAAAAATGGGTTGGGAGCAGAAGTTCCCTATTGCTAGAGGCAAACATGGTATTAAAACAACTTTGTGGCCTGATGGCTGAAGAGAAGAAACCTAAAGAGGCTGGGCCCACTGGAGCTTGCCCAAGCCTTATTTACAGAGAGTAAATCTTCCCAGGTGCAAGAAGTTGGGCTTGTGCTGCACTTAAATCCAGTACACAGAGAAAGAAAGGAGAAAGAATTGAAAGGGAAACTGCCTCTTGGGTCAACATGCTTTCTGTTTTCATTGTTTCTACTCCAAAATTGTGTAATATTTAACTGAAAAAAACATTTATAACTATAGCAATATTTGACTAAAAGAGAACTGCAGGGTACTTCACTAAGCTGCAGTATATTTACTTCGTGGCCAAGTTGTTCTCTTCTCATCACTCAAGTCACTCAAGTTAAACTCAAGTTGGCATCAGTTTGCTAAACAAGAACTTCAATGTCTGGAAATCTAAAAAAAAAAGAAAAAAGAAAAAACTATAGCAAGTACTTCCCTGGTTTCCTTAGAGGAGGATTTCCTTTTCTCCTTGGGAAGGAAGATAGAAAATAGTCCCAACAATAAATATCTAACCTAACACATCTTAAAGTAGAGAACAAAGAACTGAAAATAAATAAACAGTGGTTTAGGGTTGTGATTGAAATGCAGCCCAGGACTTCATTTTAAATAAACTGCAGCACTTGTTTTTCCCCATGAAGTTTTAGCCAGCCCTGAGATTTGAGTCCACCAGGCAGGTCCCAAGCACTTCTTCAGATGTCTGCAAGCAAAAGGTTCCCAGCTCGGGCTTTTTGGCTTCATCCAGTGGCTGCCTCTTACTTTGTCTGAACAAACATCACATTATCAACAGATTAACTTCTACTAAGGTCATTGAGAGTTCCTAAGTAACTTATTAAATAGCAGGGTTATTCAGGTAATGCAAATAAAGCCTATCTGAAAATAATATTTAATAAGTCAACACATGGAAAGAAAGGGCTGCACAAAGACAAGTGTCACTCAAAGTCCTATCAAGTGGCTTTATCCTGTGTTTCTCCTCAGGGTAGAGTGGGCGGTTTGCTGGAAGCCATGTGCTTGTAGATGGGCTTTCCAAGATGTGTAGGGTTGTTGGGTTTTCCTGAAGCTGGCAATAGCAGCTCCTTGGAAGCCAGGAGGCCTGCACCTACATGGGAACCAAGTGGGATGCTGTGGAACCAGCTCCCTGGTCACCCACCTCACCTATTTCCAACACAACCGGGTGAAGACTCTTGTCTTCTGCTCCAGCCACATGGTCTTGCTGCTGATCCTAGACCGGCTCTTGCACCCATCAGATACAGTGCAGCCCATTAACCCCACAGAAAAGGACAACGAGACGTCTTCTGGGCTAGTGGCTTGAGGAGGCTCACTGAGGAGCACGGCTGGTGCTCTGGAGCGGAGTCCTTCCCATCCCGTTCTGCTTGTCCCGCTGCTCCCTTTCTTATTCCAGCGTCACTCGTCAGCGCCGAGGCAGGATTGGCTTTCTCTTTGGTCAATCCTTCTTGGAGAAAAAAAGATGATTCTGCGGATACCTTTCTATCACCTGTATTGTCAATTATTTTAAATGACTTTCAGGCTGCTAAAACTCATGTGTCAGATGAATAAGGAAAGGAATCTGCCGTATGTTTATCTCTAAGCGGAGATCTGTTTTGGGGAAGAGCAACTGCTTAGGAAATAGCTCCTCCTTTCCTCTCCAGGGGGATATTTTTTAGTTACACTTTCATTTTCTTTGTTTCTTGCAGTTTTGGACTTAGTGATATTTTTCCAGAAAGATCCAGGAAAGTGGATCCTGAAGCCCACCTGCAACTGCGCAAGGCTCCCCATGGCCCCGTTTCCCCTGCTTTTCAGAGAAAATCAGACACAAATCTTGTCTTAAGAGACAAGAGCCAGGCTCCAGTGGCAATGCTGAATTAGAGTTCTCACCTTCCACCCAGCCCCTTTCTGAGCAGGTATTTTAGGAGAAAACTTCCATGGTCCATGTGTGGTTTATGGGGTGGTACATGGGCTTGTTGTATTAAGGGGCAGCACACAGCAGTGCTAGTGAGAAGACCTCAACCCACTGCTGCAACCAGAGCTCCCGTTTGACTTGAAGCTCCCAGCTTGAAAACTGGGCAGTCACCCAGGATCTTCTCGCCACTAGCCAAACCCCTTCGAGCTTTGGACCAAGTCTCTTAGAGCTGGATATAAAGTATTTAAAGTTATTCTAAGCTAATAAGCAGTCTTATTTGCCTTATTTGGCACTTCTTCCCCCACTGCCAGAGCACTGTAGAGAGAAAAGTAGAAGGTGAAGCGTGAAGAGACTGTATCTCAGGGCTTAATTGTGAATATCATGAGGTGGGTATTTTAAATAGAAAGAGCTTTTGAAAGCACAGCTTAATCCTTGAAACAGGAGCCACAGATCCTTTGCACTTGCTGTTATTGACAGAAATAGTTGGGAGCAGTGGTGGTGGTGGTGAAATAACTATAATTAGAGCACTAAGACCCCTATATGGCCCGGCATGTCTGCTGGGGCCAGTGTGCTGCTGATAGCTGATGGGTATACAGATTTAACTTCAATTAAAGGGTCCTAGAAGACAATGATTTGCTGTTACAGGTCTCGTCAGAGGGTTATCTGGGCTGTCTCCATTGGCAGAGCCCAAGAGGACAGAACATGCTCAAGACTCCACAAGGCAGAGTTGCAGAGTGCTCCCGCCTGCACATCACCACTTCTCCTCGGCCCTTTCAGCACACGTTTATCACCACTGCCCCTCTGTGACAAGAGGTGCTATTGCCAATCTTGCATCAGTTCAAACACAGCACAGGCAATAGGTCATTGTTTAGAAAGCCTTTGCAGCAGCTGGTCTGTGGAACCTATTGTTAAACAGTAATTTCCTCATCTCTACAAGATGTTCAAAGGGTGGAAGTTAGTTGTATGTTACACATGTTCCATACATAGCTTGTTTTATTTCCACTCACATCCTCTTTTTCTTTCAGAGGGGTTTTCCCAAGGTGTTTTTGAGCAATGTCATGGAGCATGTACAGTTGCTCTTCCCACCCCTGCACACCTGCAGAGATCTCTGATGATGTCACATATGCCCACACTTGGAATGAGTCAAATTCCTTGGAAAAGTGCTGGCCATGCTACACACGCTCCTCAAAACCATGTGTACAGGTATGGCAAAACAGACGGCTCTTCCAGTTGTCTGAGTGCACTTATGTCTGTTGTAGGGGTATATATAGTATATTGTTTATATTGTGTATGTCTTCTGTCTGCATTTCTAGCCTAAAAATGTCATGACTGGAACCACAGAGTTGTAATCCTGGGTCGTTTGCTTGCTGCGCTGACCTTGGGTCGCTCCGTGATTTTGTAGGGATTTATTCCAAAGAGGGCACGATGGCTGGGCGAGGGGAGCAGAGATTACACACGTAGACAAGGCAGCCAAGGGCCTTCCAGTTACCCTGCTCAACACCATGGGTTAGTTGAGGTGCTGGAGCATGCACGAGAAGTGAGGGGAGAGACAGAGGGGGAGCTGGAGAGGGAAGGAGATATACGCTGGGCAGGCGGGAGGTTTTGTAAGGGGGAGAGCAGATGTGCATGCTTTGTTTGTGAAAACTCCCTTCACCAAGTGCTGCTTCCTCCCACCAAGGGTCAGTGTTCTGAAAGAGCGGCTGCAAGGCCTGGATCTGCATGGCTGCAGGTGGCTCTGCATGGCCCTGCATGGCTCTGCGGGGAGTCTCGGGCTTCACACGACCAGGAGCAGAGCACGAGCCTACCAAAAACGCAAGGTGGGCATTAGGTGGCTGCTGCTTACACGGGACCAACGTAGATACCAGCCCCAACTGAAGTCGCCACGTGCACTGGCCACGTGGACGGGCGATGCTTCCCCTCTGCTCAGCCATGGAAAGCCTGCCTGTCCCGTCTGTGCTGCCGGCCTCTAATCCCTGCAGTCACAAATGCATTTGCAGAAAGAGCAACACAGAGAGTTTCTGCAATAAGAGAGATTCTGTTGTCTTTGGGAATCTTAACCTTCCACTGGGATGAAAGAGCTGTGAGAATTTGGTGCAATGACCCGGCACGTTGTTTTGAATTTTAAGTTGTGCTGGGAGCCCATCAGTTATCTTAAGTGCTGAATCTTTCTGAAGGTTGAAGTGAATTCACAAAATTCCTTACATGGGAAAGAACCTTTTGCCAATCAAGATAGATTTTTTTTGGAAGTCTCTGCCTCATGCAGGCAAAGGTAATGTTGACGCTGACTGCCAGGGCTTTGGATTATAGATCCTAAAATGCAACACAGAAAGTCTCCAGGATTTTCTAAATGTTCCCAAGGCAAAAAAAAAAAAAAAAAAAAAAAAAAAGGCAGTAACTTCTGTTTCATAGGCATTTTGTAAATCAAAACAAGAGCCTGAAGGGTAAACTCTCTATTCCTCACTTGTTACACTGTTTTGCTGATGAACTTAGAGTGTGTCCCATCCTCATGGCCACATAGCATTTTTCCATCTAGAGACTTAGAGCTGAAAAGAGCAGCTCCGTGCTCGCTTCAAATGAGGGCAAGACTTGTAAGCGGTCCGGGCACAGGAGCTCTAGGAGTCTTCAGCTTGACATTGACGCTCCCTGGGCTGGCCTCCATCCTGCTACGGAAAAGTCAGGTCTGAAGAGAGAACATCTGCGGGTCCCTGAGCTCCGAACTCCTCACTGCAGCTGTGAGGGCTGGAAACTTGCTTTGGTTTTAACAACTCTGTTTTTATTATTTGATGCCTCTAGGAGCAGTTGTCGAAACTAAATAGTTGTTGAGACACCAAATGGCACCAAAGTGCCTTGAACTGGGTGGTCTAGGGGAAGGAGCGTGAGCCCAGGCCTCCTATGGGCTCTTCCTGGAGTTTCTCCAGCTTTTCGTCCACAGCGTGTCCTGTCTTCAAGGGGGCAGTTGAGGGGAAGGAGTCTCAAGACCCATTTCCCCCACAGGCAGATAATGAAGAATTCATGCCAAGGAGCACTTTGTGAGAATCGAGTTTTAAGACTGAATTATTGATGCCTTGAGAAACCGCTCTTTTTTTTTTTCTTTTCCATAGGGAAGGACTGTCATGAGGAACAGCTTACTTAAAAACTGCGCTAATCAGATAATCCTTGTGCATGTTGATGGCCCAGACTTCAAAAAATCTCCACGTCTGTATAAATGGGGACAGGTATACATGAATGTACACAACCATCTCTAAACACATATTTATTTGCACACCTAGAAAATCCTACCTTTGCACCCAGCAATTTGCTGTTTGTTTTAGTTTGAATACTGTGGATGAAAATCATCTCCAGATGTGGTATGCTACTGCACTGCAGACAGAATTATCTTTTGTCTGTCTTGTTTATCAGATTTATGGTATCAAAGTTTCTTAACACAGACAATATATTCTTCAAACAGATGCAGATCAGCATTTGGTGAGCATGCGCGTCTCCAAAACCCCAGTGAGGTTACTTTGCCATTTCCTTTTCCATTCCATAGCCTGGAGCAGGGCTTTGATGTATGTTTAATGTGGACTTCTGCTGACCTGCAGAATTTGCAGTCCATGCAAAATCTTCCATAGTCACTTTTTTCTTCTTTCTTTTCCTTTTTATCATACCCATGTAGGTAGAAGACATAATGTCCAATACTGGGTAAACAGGGGAAATCTGGATTGTGTCCTTCCTAACATTTATATATATATATATAGGGGAGTCGGCCCTGTAGAGTTCACGTGTGACCTTACGCTCAGGCCATGTCAGTCAGTGGCTTGTTGGTGTTGGAAAGGGGATGCTCTTGGCTGCTTCTGCACCCGGCTGCCCTTGAACTGGCCCTTGTCGTGCAGCAGGTCGCAGTGGGAAGCTCCCGCCATGTACTCCAACGCTTCCCTGCCGCCTTGCTCTCCATGGGCTGTCCCACAACTGCTGTTTTGGCACCCAGTGACTTCTGGGTTTGAAGTCTGTGTGAGTGGCACCGGGACTGGGCGTTGGCCCTGATCCTGCTACGGTTAACAGCAGAAGTCCTGTGAAACACAGCAGGAACAGGCTTGTTTTCTTGCTCAGCCTGCCAGTACTGTCAGCACAGGGCAGCGTTCCAAAACAGGCTGTGACTGACAACATTACTGTACTGTTTTGTTAGGTTAGATGGCCAAATAACCTGTGGGGAGGCCAAAATACAGACGTGTTTTCTTTATAGTTAATAAAAAAGCCGATGGAACAGCTTGGCAAGCTGTTGGGAGTCCAAGCATGATGCACAAGCTACGGGGTCAGCAGGCTGCTGGTGAGCCCCAGATAACACTGTTAGAGTCTGATCAGCTCTGTCTCTCCTACTGATATGGAAAGCTTGAGCAAATCACAGTTCGTCCAAAGGAACTGTGTGATTTAATCCTGTTAAATAGTATCAATGTAAGTATTTACTTTATCTTCAAACAAAACAAAACAAAAAAGCCTACAAGTCAGACTTACAGGGCCTTAAAAAGTGCTAGCATTTTCAAGGCTGGTTACTCTGGCTGTTCTTTTAGATCAAATGGAAGGTGAAGCACCTTGTCTTAAAACTCAGTGAAAAATACTTATCTCTTTATTTTAGCGTGCCACTTGGGTGGATTATGAGCAAAGCTGTGGTAATGTGTTTGTGTGCCAACGCCTAGATAGATAATCTTCGCCCCAGAGGATTTACATGCCAACAGGTCCCTGCACAGCTTCTTGCATGCATACAAACTGCTGCAGAGCACCCGTTGAAAGAGCCAGATAGTTCCCCTGCGTGGGAATTTGCAGGGCCTGGCAGGACTAACAAGCCCCGTGACTGCTGTAAGTCCCAGCAAGGTCCTTCTGCTCCAGGAGCCTTGTGCTAATGGCCCTGTGGTGCCGGAGGAATCCTTGGGGAATGCAAATTCCCGAGCAATTCAGAGCTTATAGGAAAGGGAAGAGCCCACCTAAGTAGCCAGCCTTGTCTCATTCTATAGATCTGCAAACAAGCCTCCTCGCTCTGGTTTGAAATGTTAATGTGCAAGGGGATGCTGTGGCACCAGTCCCTCCTGGCGTTTTGACTTCACTTCCCAGGCCTGTTTTTCCATCCTGCAGCGTGAAATTAATTTTGGCAAAATCTTGAGTGAAGTAAACGGCAACAGAGCGATCTCCGTGCTCAACTCATATTTGCTGTCTGCCTGATTTATGTTGAAAAGAGCCACTTGGGCATGCCAATTAGCCTGCCTTTTATTTGCCTTGTGCATTGAGCCTTTGGCTACTAGAATTAAACTGGAAAATGCAATTAAGAACATTAGCTGTAGCAAACATACCACAAAACATCATTATATGCTTGACAATGTTCTCCTTCATATCGTTAATCCCTACAGATCGACCTGTGCTATTAGATTTAAGATACGAATTTTATTTTTTCTCAAAACACTCCATTAATTGGAAAGAGCAAGCTGCATGCCAAATTGCGTAAGGAAAGCCAAGGAAGATGTCACCAGGCTGGAAATCTTTGCGTGACTTTTCCAGGTAAATATGGTCTGAACGGGAGCTTGAAAGGCAGCAAACATCAACCAAGCTCCAAAATGTTTGTAAATACCTGGGCTGTTTAATGCTGTTAGATAAACTGGTGTCTGGCCTGGTGTGCTTGGGGAAGCCAATCCCCTCCTGCTCAGCCCTTGCTCTCCCTGGAACGCTCTGCACTCCAGCAGCAAGGGTGGACTTGGGAGGTGCGCTGAGGGTATGCTGCAGAAAGCAAATAGGAGGGGTGCACACCTCCTTCCCTCTTCATTTCTAGAATAATAATAATAATAAAAAGGCAAAATTCTTATGTAGAACCAGCTTACAGTAAGTTGTGAAGCCAGAAAACGTGCTGTTCTTGCACAACAAGACACTCAAAACAAATTCCTGTGGCTCTTATCCCATTAAAAAAAAAAAAGAAAAAAAAAGGAAAAAAAAGCCTTGGATTATATTAACTCTGCACACTGGCTTTATCGGTGATGCTGAGAACCCAAGGACACTTTGTGCTAATGCAACTAAAACCTCCATGCTTCCTGGCCTTCTTTGCAGTGAGAATAGGTAACGGGGAGCCCTGAGACTTGCTCACAGAGCAGCTATAAGAGACGTCTCTTGTGTTTTGAGGCTTCAAGAGAGACCTGCCCTCCCAGTAATGAGCAAGACCGCAACGACCTCGGATGAATTCCAGGCACCTGAAGTTTAAACTTTCAAGGAATGGGGAGGAACATTGAGAAGACAGGTAAGGAAGAAGCATGAGGGTGACTAACACTTGCATCTCTGCTTGGTTGAGAAAAGGCAGAGAGGGATCTTCCCAGCACCGCAAAACGCAATAATAACAAGAAGGTTAAATGGAAACACGGAACCAAAGGCATAAAAAGGCCCCTAATTGTTTTCAAGATTAGCTGTGCCACGAGCTGCTCTATCTTTTATAACGTTGTTTGTGAGCAGCCTTTTACCTGTTCTTGTTAGTTCCGATAAGGACTATAAATCGGCTGCCTAAAGCCTGACAGCTTTGTTCACTTGGACTCATTTCATTTAATGGGTGTTGCTCAAGACGTATTGGAGAGAAAACACAAGTGAAACTTTCTTCATTCGGGGAAGGTGAAACTTGGTAGGGGACTTGAGAGCTACCCCTTGCTTAATTGTAAAGGTTTTTTCTTTTTTTCTTTTGTGGCTGAATCCTCTGCTGCTTTTAGCAAAACCATGCTCGTTTATACTAGCTCCTCATACTATCCAAGACTGGATTTTAATTACTTTAAAAGGCCCTCACTGACTTCCCAGCATAACACTCTTAAAACAAAATAGGCTGGGCACCTGGGCCAGTCCCTTTCCTTATTGCTTACGGACCTGGGGCGGGATTAACATTCAAAGCAGCTGAAGCAACTCCAGCTCATTCCTGCCTAAGTATTTAGGGAAGGGGCAGCTCTCCTGCTTGTTTCCTTCTTGTTGATTGTTTTATGGTTCTCAGGGAAATCACCAGGCTGGAAGGTAAGGCTAAAGCCTCACGTACCTGTACTGCAGTTTATTGTCCTCAAGGTCTGCACCACGGTTACCTCCCTTAGGAGTGCACTGAGGTCTCCTTCATACCCTGCCTGTTGGCTGGTTTTGCCCTGGTCTCTGTGGTGCCTCCACATAGTGCATTGGATGAGCTGCCTATAGGTGGGAGGGCAAAACCACGTGAAATCCTTCCCAAGGGGTTCGTATGGATTCCCAGACCATGCTAGGGAGACCCTTATGGGGACTGGGATTTTAGCACTGTGCTGTGAGGCTTGTGCATTGCTCGAGCTCAGGGGAGTGTCCATTCCTTGGGAATGTGTGGCGGTGCCTGTAGGGATCAGGAATCCTAAGGGGAAGGAGGGCAGCCCGCTGGCAGCAGCGCGCTCAGGAGCAGAGCGGGCGGCTCTGACCGTCCAGCTCCGGGGCACGGGCCCTTCCTGCCCGGCAGGGAGCGAGCGCCCTGCCCTGCTCGCAGGGTGAGTGCCCTGCCCTGCTTGCCCTGTGTCCCGAGGGCTCCACGCTGGAAATCCCCGTCCCCAGCCGGGCGAGAGCCGCTCCTGCTGGTGCCGCTGCTTTCCCACGCACGGAAGTTCCCTGGCCCGGCTCGGAGCCATGGGCCGTGGGCAGGAGGATTAGGCATTAACAGGAAAACCTGCTAATCTGTTTTAACTTGCACCTTTTCACCTGGAAAGCCAAGCCGCAGGCAGCCCAACTGCGGAGCGTCCTCATGGCTCCCCGTGTGCATTCGCGATTGCTGGTTTCTGTGCTGAACGTGATTTGCTTGAGGGGGAGCTTGCTTGGTGCTGCTCCCAGCAGAGCCCGGGAAGTGCCCGGAGCTGCAGCCGGGCTCTGGTGGCCCTCGGTGACAGGCAGGGCTGCTGCCTGTGTGTGGGGAGGAAGCGCGTGGGGTTTGGCGGGGTCAGCGTGAGAGATCTTGTGTGTCCCAGTGCGGGAGGGCAGAGTGGGAAGAGCCTCTGCTCCGGATAACGCTGCATGTCCAGGTGATACTGGAAGGCGGTTTGTGAGGTGGAATTTGCATTTTGAAGACAAAGCCCCAAGCAACGGGAGGGGTTGGCGATGGCAGCAAACGGGTTATCTGCCTCCAAGGGATGAGCTAAGGCGCTTTTTAAATTTTACTTGGACACTCCCATGAAAGCTCAGATAAGCAGCCTGGAAAGCCCAGCGTGGCTCATATTGAAACAGAGTATTGGTCTGTGCCCAAATTCCTGCAAGGACAGCGTTCCACGCATAGTGAAAGGAGCATTTTGAACCTGGAGTTGGTCTGCAATCCTTAATGAAGTGCTTCCAGATTTGCACTGTTGGACCATATACATATGCATGCCTCTATTAATGCGTATATATAAAAATGTGTAATGTAAACATGAAATTTTATCTACATTTTTAATATGGGCAAAGGGTGCATTTAGTATTAAAACTTCCTATGAAAGACTAAGTGGTAACATGGTGCCTGTCACGCAGGAGGGCACAGCCGAGGGCAGAAGTTGTCAGAGGAGGAAGGTAATAAAGTCACCAGGTCTGGACTTGTTTGTGCAGGCGGTTTCAGTGCTTCTCATGGGCAAAGCAGGAGAGCAAAGAGCAGGGCTGCTCCTTCTGCTCTGCTGCAATGCCACAGGTAAACAGAGCAGCTTGGGGCACGCGTGCCAGGTGCAGGGAGGTGCTCCGGCTCTGCTGCTGGCTGCCCCGCTGCCTCTGCACCAGGCGCGTTGCAGAGCCCGAGCGGCCCTGGAGAGCAGCAGGAGGGCAGGGGTGGCCGCAGCAATCCGGGACCTGCCTGCCCAGCAGGGCGGTGGAAGCTGAATAGCCGGGTCTGTCCTTTCATTTCATTTCCCCCCAGGAAATCTCTGGCCGCTCCCAGATGAGGGAGCGTTGTTAGGCTTTGTCCTTCCAAGAAATCACGGGCTGCTCCGGATTAGCAGGCGGCTGCGCCGTGGTGCTTTCGGTTTGATGTTGTCTTTTAGAAACTGGCTCGGTTCTTTTCGTCATTTCTGTCTTTGTTTTCAGTGCTCCCTCTGCTGGCAGTTCTGTGCATGATTTTTTTTAATTAAAAGCCTGAAACCAACATGCCCTTCAAGTAAAATTACTGGCTAAGCGGTAAAAAATTTCCTTTTTTCCTCCCTTCACCTGCCTCTGAAGCCTGCAAATCAATTGCACGGCATATATTGTACATATAGACACAGTGTTTGCAGGCAAGGTAATTTTCTGTTACCTCAAATAATTATTATTTCTCTTTTAAAACTTTCAGTGTAGTCTTTCTGTCCTACTCCACCGTTATCCCTGGACTGTCTTGTTTGGAAGTGCTGTGGTTCGTGGAAGTTAAGCTTCAGAAAAAGACAAGTAGCTGTGATGGAAACGTTTAACTTCCTACTGTTTAGACAAAGCCAGAAAGTGTTGTTAAAAATATGAGCTTCAATAAAAACAGTTCTAGGGGAACCACTGTAGGGTTTTGTTCTTTGTTGTCCATTTCCCTGTCTTTTTGCTGAAGAGCTGCCAAACACTTTAAAACACTGCAGGAAATCATGGTGAAAAATTACTAAATGTACACAATTTATGTTAGGAGGGAGACTTAGTTTTAAGAGATGTTGATGATGTGGTGCCTGCTATTTAAACATCTTCTATGAAAACTAATCTAATGCCAGAAGAGAACGGATCTAAAAGCAAGCAGAAAATTGCATGCATTTTGTGGGCACGAGGGAGGATTTAATTAACTTCTGAATTTTAAGCCTGCAGATACCTGTGGTCGGGGTTGCAGACTGAAATGCTACAGGACAATATGAACTTCCTATTTTAGGTTAGACTTTTTTCCCCAGCTGTTTCTTATTTGTGGCCTGTGCCAATGCTCAAAGTTGTGCCAGTTTTTGGTCTAATGCCATCTGCAGGTGCTGGTAAGGACCTTATGTCGGGCGCTGGGTTAACTAGTGGGTCTGTTCAGGGTTTGTGCAAGCGTGCTGTGTAAGCTGATAGCAACGTGTTCCTCCAACCTTTCCCCTTACTAATCTAAATTGTTACTAGGAAATCTAGTTCTATAGGGCTTAGCTTTAGTTTAACACACGGATTGCTATATATAAAAATATATATATTTTTTAATTTATAGGAATTTTATAGGAATTAATTTATAGGAATGACTATTTGAAAATAGGCTTCTAAGGCACTTGAAGCTTTTTTCTCTCATATATTTTATATTTTGCAGGCTAAAAAGCTTTGTATTGAAAGTCACAGTATCCTGCTGGGCAAAAAGATAATCCCATGCATAAAATACTTAAAAAATAAGTGTTGCTTTGGTCACTGATAAATGAGAGAGTTCACAAATAAAGAAATCATATGTATATAAGGGAGGTAAATGTGAATGAAAGGGCAAACAGGGCTTCAGACATCTAAAACTTACTTTACTGGAAAAAACCCCACAACCTTCTAAGTCTGCTAAAAAAGCAAACAAATGCTCAATTTATAGACCAGAGGGGAGAACTGAAGATCTGCTGTCTATCTTGGGAGAGGGAACAAGTCTGGTGCATTTTTGGGTCATTAGCTGACAGCAGCAGAGGTAATTAATTTGACAGATTATGTAAGAGCCAGTCATCCTACCAGTGACTTGCAAGCCCGTTTTCCTGCTTTGAAAACAAACCCTTAGTCTTTGATTCCGTGTTTCTTTTGGAACTCTGAGGTCTCCGGAGGCCGTGCGATGCCTCCAGACTCTGCCAAGTGAAAACTCGAGTTCAGATTAGAAACACCACGTGGAACATCTAGGAAAACAATAAATAGTCCTAGAAAAAATAAGTTCACACATGTATTTCCTTTTATTTATTTGTTCTTCATTTTGTATAGCACGCTTAAATAACACTTGCTGACTTGAACTTACAATATCTTTCACCTGCATTGGAAAAGAAGTAAAAAGCAGCCCTGTGTAAGGTACTCAATGCATTCATGGAACTATGTTGCCCTTTGGGTTCTTGACGTCTTCATAAACAAGAGAACGTTAAACCAGCTGGGATTTTAACAGCATCATTACTCACATATCATAGCAGCTTAAAAGGTTTAAACTAGATTTATCAATTTTTTTCAAATTGGAAGAAGTTTCTAATAAACTTTACTAAGAGATAAAAAGTATACCCACAACATACCTAATTAGGAAAACATAAAGAGGCCCAAACACTACAAAACCTGTTCTTTCAAAGGTAAAGCTTTTCTTTTTAGTTTGTAGGTCTTAAAACCCATAGCAGCCATTCAGCTTTAGCAAGGGATATAATTTTGCAACTACACAGATGACAGCTAGACATTTCAAGTTATGAGTGATATTTTATGCACCATGAAACATCTTTAAAGTGGTCTGAAGCTCCACAGACGCCGAATACCCATCCTCAGTTTCTAAAATAGATTAACAAAATGTCTAATTTTTTCAAGCCAATGTTGGCCAATCACTGGGAAAGGGCTGAAGTAGTCTCCAGATTTGTGAAAGGAGGATTCAGATGGCTATTGGCTCCGTTATGTGAACTTTTGTTTCCTTTCAAGGCCACCAAGGTATTTTTGCTAAAAAAAATAAAAAGAAAAAAGAAAGCTATCGCTAAAACATAGCTCCCATACTTACTGTTTTAACAAAAAATAAACAGATGAATTATTGAGTATCTTCTTCTAGAAGACCTCTCTTTACAGTAAATGTGCACATGTGAACCATTTTCTCTTACAGATATTTGAGCTGATGCTGCAGTGTGCTGCGCGCCCTACACGCCTTTGGGAGATCATCAGGGAATGCAGGTGCTACATCTGCCCATAGATCTGAACATGTGGGACATCGCTGAGATGAGGATCAATTATAAAGAGAAAAAGAGCAAACTGAGGTATCGTAACATGCATTAATCCTAATCTCTTCCTAGCAGATAAGGGATTTGTGTAACAATGCCTGGCAGGCCAAATTGGACTATCAGTTGAGTCAACACTTCATTTCTGGGAGCTTACAGCAGTTCAACTGAAAAATAATGATAAACTGTGAGCTTTGGTCACTGGGACTGTGTGTACAAAAGAACAAGGAAAAGGACTAACCATGAGAATGCGACTAGGATTTACTGAAAGGTTTACATTTAATTTTAAGCAAGTGTCTTGTGCTGTTAGATAGGACAAGATCTTTCTATAGCTGTAACTCAGTTTTCCTTGTAAATATTACAGGTTGTATCACACATCTTTCCAGCTATTGTGCCTAAACTATATAGCTGCATGATAAAAGCAGTCTGGATATTTTGATAAACGAGTTTCTACTGCAGCATCTCATCCAAGTTGTGCTGCCATCTTGAGTGTCATCTTCAAACTGGGGATGACTTAGTATAGACATTCAATCCAGTTATAGACTTACTATTGCCTCTTGTGCCAAAACTTTAATGTGCTTCAGTGCATGAAAGAAATTTACAGCCAACACTGGAATATATATTCTACCTCTCCATTTCATTTCACTTAAAAAAAAAACACAGCAGTAATTATATTATAGTTTCATAACAGATATTTATAACTTAGCCATAAACAAACGCTGTTCTAAAGCTTTGCAGGCAGATCTAAGGAAAATGTAATTATTATAGAATTTATAGCAATATTAGCCACTTGGGTTTTTCTTCCCTGGTACTACAATTACTATTATCTTTTAATGACTGCAGATGCATATCAATTACACTTTTTTTTTTCGATGTTGAACCATCTTTTAAATGGGAGAACCAATAGGAAACCCGTTGTTACAGCTCAGTGTAAAAATGATTTTTGACCCTAGAAGTTGCAGTCTAAAGCCAGGTAAAAGGAATTGCTCCCAAGCAATATGAGCTTTGGAGCAGACCACATTTTAAGAATGGCAATCTGCCTTTTGAAAGGACATAACTTTGGTAGGAGTCTTAGGTGTAAATTTTATCTACTGAGTGTACATTTGTATGGGAAGGGAAGAAAGAGGGTTTAAATACACACACAAAAACTTAAACTCTTCAACAGAGGCCTGCACTGAGGCCTTGCCCCACTAATACCCTTTCTTAATTCATACAGTCCTGGTGTTTCTAGGAAGCAGTGGTTCAGCAAAGGCATTTTCTTATCTATCTACCACTGAGAGTGGACTTCTGCATTTGTATTTTAAATTACAGAAGCCACTTAGATCTACCAGGGCTACCAGGGCTTAGATCTACCAGAACCTAGCCACAGGAAATGCTCCAAAGAAATTGCTTTCCTCGTGGTATCACAACAGCAAAACCTTAGCGTCCTCTCAGGCGAGCCATCCCAGAAATTAATGAACATCCTAAGAGGACAAGCAGTCTCACAGCACCACCTGTCAAGGGGCAAGCTATTCTGAGCTAGATATTAAAAGATGATGAAAAGTCAGAGGCTAAGGGACTTGTCCAGTGCCTGCCAGCTGCTGCAATACAAGTGTACTTCATTAATGCCTGTGCATTTATCTTCACAACTCCTTGTGAGGTAGGAAATATCTGCCCCTCTCTCGCAGAAGAAGAGTGAGGCGCTCGGAGATGACACTGTTTTCCTGGGGTCTGGCAGGAGGCCTGTGGTAAAGCCAAGGGCGAGCTGAACCCCCTCGCTTAACCACGGGACTGCCGTTCTTTCAGCTTGGCCTACAAACATGTGGCTTCGGCAAGACCTTCATTTCTGCACACAGGAAACTTCCTGGACAGCATATCCTGTCGTAAGTGGTTTCGCTTCCCTGTCCTGCTTGTGTGAATTTTACAGACAGGCTCAAACTGCCAAGATTTGCTGCACAATAGCCAGATCATCTTACCAAGTGTTTAGTTCACTCTACAGGAGAGACACAGCGTAGCTGAAAAGTTCAGGTTTAAATCTTCAGTGTAGGTTAAAGCCCACCTCTACTTCCTTCCTTCCTTCTTTCCTTCCTTTCTTCCAGGAAGCATGAAATATAATGAACTAAACACTATGAACATAGAAAAAAGCCAATGAACAAAAACTTCTAATATTAGTTACAAACATTAGTGCAAACCACACAGCAGATTATTTTTAGTACGCTCGATATTTTGTCTAAGGAGGTCATGAAACTGATGTTTTAAACAGTCACATTCATTAGCCAAATAAGTGGTTAGCTTTGAAGATCACAAAACCACCTTGGGTTTGCTGCTACACATAATACTTCATACTACATATGTATGTTATAATATGTTTTTGGAAAATATATTAGTCCTGTGCTTATTTAAAATATAAATAACCAAAAGGTAATAAAGACCAAATTCCAAAGCTGATCACATATTTGGCTAAGAGACCCGTCTAGCATCATCTTAACTGCCTGAGAACTTTCTTATTTTGAATTTAAGACTCTCTTTGTGCCTATAAACCAACACAAAAATCCATGCTTATCACCCAAATGCACGGCTCTGCTGCCGAAGCTGGGAGTGCTCGCACTTTCTTTGACATCAAGTACGCAATCAACACTGCTGCAGTTCAGTTCTCATTTTTACATGTCCAAAGGTGGATGTAGGTGTTTGGCTTTATATCACAGCATTAGAAAATCATGGCCTTTGTGCCATAAAGGTTGAAGCTTTAACTCAGCCAGTTAAGAATATTTTAGGAATGCTGATATCCTTGCTCAACATTTGTTCGTTTGGCAATTGCTTGTGTCATCTGCAGGAAAAAAAGGCAAAAAAACAGAAGTTTGAAAAAGCACTTCACAATATGCTTTGCCTGGCAAGGTCAATATGCTAGTGAATGTTGTAGTTAGTGGTCTGTAAACCCCAGTAACTGCAGCTGAATGGATGAAGTCAGAATTTAGAAAAGTGCACTTTGTTGTTGTTTTGTATGTTGTCTTGCAACAGTGGACATGAGCAGCACGCTGTAGGTATTCTGGAGAGACTCTCTCCTCAGAGGTTTTCATCCAGCCATTTTATATAGCTGTTTCTGGTCTGAACTCCTGCAGAGAAATCAGTAGGCCAGATGGTGAATATCATACAGCCATGAAAGCAGTCATCAAAGTGGTCAAGCGTGACTTCCACGCCTGCGTTCTCCAGCCGCTTTGCGTACATCACCCCATCATCTCTCAGGACATCATTCTCACAAGTCAGGACGTAGGTCTTTGGCTGTAGCTGCAAAATTTCATTTTCTGCTAGCAGTGGGACTGCTCGTACGTCGAGCAGTGCTGGCAACTTCTGGATGATTTCAGCCTTGCCTGTAGTTTGTATTACAGGCTTGTAGTTCTTTTTGAATGCTGAAGGCAGGAGAGATGTCCAGTTCAGGCGTCCTCTGAAAGACAGTGCTTGGCTTACATCAAGAGCAGTGTGATTGTTGATCATCAGTGAGTGAGCCAAATCATAGTTACCATTGAAATAGTCTATCCAGTAGTTTATCATGACGTAGCGAGGAAGAACAGGCATATTCATGTTCTGCTGATACGAAGGTGTGTTAAAGTCAAATGCCTGAAGGACTGGGTAAATTAAGGCCTGCAGTTTTGGCCTGACGGTCAAATGCTCCTCTTTGCTCAGCTGCAGGAAGAACATAGGTCAGAACTGAGCTTATTAAAAAATCAACATTAGAGTGTCAACCTTGATCTTCATGCAAGCAATCATTTTACAAATTGTAGGCCAAATTCTGCTCTAATACAACCCCATTGACATATGTTTCTCTTTTGGCCAGACTACAAGCAACCTGACCTTCTTGTACTGTAATGATAGCCATTGTGGACCCTAAATATTTTAGTGGAAGAGTCAGCAAACTTGTTTCTGTTTACCTTCTGCACAAGATTTCTGGATCTATCACAGCCAGCTTTGTATCTCATTCCAGCTGAAGACTCTTAGCTTATTTAATGTTTCCCTGAAGCAATCCTATATCATTGATTTTAAAGGTATTATGCATCAGACAAAGAAATCAGGAACGCTGTTTCCAAAACATTTCTATCATGTTTATATCAGTCCTCAAGAGTTAAACTCTTAGTGTAATTGTCCCTTATTTTTTTTTTCACTCTAATTCAATATTGCAAGGTTGTCATGATAATTAGTTGCCTGCACATGATATCAGCTTTCTTATCACCAATGGTTAATGATGATATGAAAAAGCTTATTATAGTATTTCACTCAACCATGAAAATATTATTACCTGCCCCAGGCTGTCTTTCAGATCTTTACTAGATTAAATTGAGATTACATTTAAACTAGAGATACATGAAAGAACTTTCCTTAAAATTCAAAATGTTATATGAAGGCAATTTAACAGAAGAGTTGGTTTCATTTATTGTATATTGTTTGTCCTTCATTTGTATTTGAAGGAAATAAGAACATACTTTTAAGATAAATGCCTGCAAAATAGGAAAATAATTTGATAAATTATGCATGTAGGTACTATTAATCTAGTTACCTATTCAGGAAAATACGGCATTCACCAACCAAGGATAAAAAAATAACGGTCCTTTAGCTTCTCACTTAAAACTTGGCCCATAACAACTTACAAATGCAGTAAGACACTGCAAAGCTGCTTGATTCATATATAATTGACTCATCTTTCTTTGTAAAATATCCAGATGCTGGCTTTCAATAGCGAGCATTACAATTTTGTCTCGAGTTGGCGCATCACCTTGTGATGATGCAGCACAAACGACCTGGCAGCCTCTCTGCCTCGGTTAATGAGGAAGTGCTGTAGTGAGGACGTGTCAGACACTGCCTGTTACCTGCTGACACACGGCAGCAGCCAGATTCCCTCCTGCGCTGTCACCAGAAATGGCAACACGGCTTGGGTCAACCGAATACTCAGCTAAGACATCAGGATGCAAAAAGTGCTTGGTAGCACGAAGAGCATCATGGAATTGCTCAGGGAAGCACACCTCTGGTACCAGCCTGTACCTACAGAAGAAAAGATGTGACAGACAATCATTATAATGAATATACCTCTCTATCAGGCTTAATATACTATCTGATATAGCTTACCAGCTAATAACTATTTCATTAGGATAAATGCTATGGGAAAATTATGGGCTGTGTACACCAATGTTAGACTTAATCTTATAATCAATATTCTAATTCAGAAAAATTAATACTAACCAACTAGAGAGGAATAACGCTGAGATAATATAAAATTGTGCAGTGCTTTCCTAGGACTTCCCAGTGGAGGATTTCATCATGTTATAAAGAAGAAAAAAAAATATTTAAAACACCTCTGGCAAAGCAGTCATTGCAGTGAGCTTGTTTTTGGTCCCAAATCCCCATCTTACCCAGCATGAGGGAGAGTAAGTTATATATGTCCAACAGATTCAAATGAGACATTATGTACCTAAGCAGTTCTGCCCAAACTGAGTGTATTCCTGGTAGAGACTGAGCATATGTCTATATACCAGGAAAGGAACAATAGCCAGGAACTGAAGTAATACCCATTTGCCCTAATGCAACCCATTCAATAACTCCACTCCTTTATCAAGGAGACAAGCAGAAATAGAAACAGAGAAACTCAGGTGCAGATAGATCAAGGAACAGTCCCACTCACTGGACTGCTTCAATGTCTAAATAACACTGTGGGAGAAGTCAGTTTGTATTTACTAAATCATATTTAACATAAGAATTGTTATTGGGCATAATAATGCCAAGCACACTTCTGTTTGTGACCTTTTATATTCTTAATGGACTTTACGTATTTTTGGTGGGGATGATTAAGAATATTTTGACAAAATATTTTTTACTGTCAACTTGACAGAAAGCAGATCTTTACACAAGTTAATGTGCCTCATTTCAAATGGAGAAAGTTTTTGTCAGAAATGTTTTGTTTCCCGTTATTCCTGAGGCAAAACAGACGCCAGCTTTCTGGTTCAAATATTTTATCTTTAGATATCTAAACAAACAGAATCACATATGCAAAATAAATTTCAAACTTAACTAACAAATGTTTCAAAGTCTAACTCTCTCCTGTTTTCAGAATGCAATCTATGTACAGCAGCAGCCCCAAGAGAATAGGAGACAGACCTTTGGGATTTCTTGAAAAAGTACGTAAGAGATTGTGTACAGATCATGAAATGAGATGTAAAATTAAACCTATGAGAAATCAAATTAGACTTCACTAATTAAGTAAAAAATCCTTGACTGAGAGACATAATGGCAAAGGAGAAGAGACAAACAATAATAGCTCTGAAAAAAATGGTAGTATTATACTGCCATAAACAGAAAAAAAGGAATAATAAGGAACTTTCCAATATTGCAATCACTGCTTGTCTGAAATGGCTAACATCTATTTTTTACTTTTTATTGTTTCTATTGATAAACACGAAAGAAGAGGAAAAAAAAGAAATCCACCCCTTAAAGTATTCTAGAATTATTTTTGCAGTGGTAACATCAACTCCATATAATTAAGTAATAATTTGATCACAGAACTTGGTATGTAATCAAGTGTAAGTGGGAAACTTGAGTAGCTGTATCAAGTGATTGCTTTTGTGAATTAAAATATTAAAGTTGACAATGAGGATGAGAAAAGGTAACAATCACGTTGGAGCAAACCAGTTAATGTAGTTAGGTAGCTAGGAGAGTTTATTGATTGATTTATTTATTCATTTAGCTTTATAATTGTTTAGCTAGTCAGAAAAGCAATTCTGTTTCCCTGCTGTCTGGCACCTGTTGTTTCCCGCTCTTGACTAGAGTACATGGGTAAAATTGAATTAAACAGGTTAAATTCTTTGGAACAGTGTGTGATTGAGAAGAGTGGGAAACTGCTAGACTTGACTGCATATATTGGTTAAAGAGCAATGCCAAAATCACTTGCTAATTTTTATGTTGCAGACCCTTTCTCCATATGATTTAGAAACTCTGCTTTATAGAAAAATTTGCAGTATTTTATATTTAATACACTTTGCAGCAGTGGGAGTGGCCACTAAGGAGGGTAAATGGTCTTCTTGCTGCATGGGGAGATTAAGACAGATGTAATTCAGCCTTCTTTTGGGTATATATGATGCCCAAGTGTGTTTTTTATTTTAAATTGGTACGTATTTACAGAATCATAACTTAGGTCATTTGAGTGATCTTAGGATTTAGTTGCACTCCTTTTATGTAGCTTCATTTGCAAGATGCACTAGGATTTGTCCAGCCAGTTAGAGTACTACTCCCTTTTCTACATTTCTGCCTTCTAAAATACGCTTTACAATAATTAGAAATCCAAGTTAGCTTTTGATACCATTTTAATTTGTTGCCATTTTAAAAGGATAAAAGATGTGATCAAGAAAATTATGTTCCAAATTAAATTCTTATATACAAGTGAGTAACAAGGCAAAAGACAAACAACCAAAAGAACTAAATTACAGGTAAATTACTTAACATTACTTATCAATGTTAAATTACTCACTCAACTGAGACAACTACAGCATTGAGAGACTCGGCCATAATTCTGCACAGGTTGTTATAAAGACTTGTTCCTGGAATGAAATGACATAGTATTAATGACATATGAGTCCATTTATGTCAGTAATTCACAAAGCTGTAGGGAAGCAGTCTCAGAAAATATAAACACATCATACTACTATAAGCAAAGTAAATGAGGCCAGCTTGCAATTAAGTTCCAAATATATACTCTGGCAGAAGAAAAAATAATTCATGCCTTGAGAAGTCCCAAAGTCCTACAATCTTAATACGTTCTTTGTCATTTGTTTCTCAGTGGCTTGGGGCATGTCATTTCATCCACATATTGCAGTTCTCTCACTTAGGCAAAACTTAAGCTACCCTGTGGCCTGGGGGCATTAGTATCCAGGCACTGTTATTGTATGACTCACTGCGTGTTGTTCATTTTATTAAGCATATACACTGGGCTTAAAATTGCTTTGATTCAAATGAGTTGCCCTATTAACGTCAATTGAACTACTCATTTAAGGGAAAATTAATCACAGTTATTCTATTTATCGGGGGACTGATTTTCTGTAATTTTATTCCTTTCCAGTTACTTAATCATTGTTTCCTGGTACTATCAAATATAGTATAGCATAAAGCATTTTATAATGTATCTATAGCCTTAGAATTTATTATTTAGCAGTAAGGTCTGTGCCATTAACTTTTGTATCTTGGAACTGTAACTTGGACATTATCCTAATGTCTGACATTGCTGAATTACAGTCATCCATAAAAGCACAATAATACAAACTTTTTGCAGAGCTACAGTCTTATACAGATAATTACAGAACATATGAAAATTGTAAGTAAACAAAGGGCAGAATTCTAACAAGTTTCCCTTAGATATGTCTAAGAAAATCCATCTTGATCTGCAGTCTTAATTTCTCTGAAGGAAGAGAGTGACAATTTCTAATTGCTATTTAGCAGCTATAGGAGAGACTGGGATTTCCAAAGCCTCTTGAAAGACAGACTTTAAAGGTATTTAGGGACCTAAATCTCCCTTAAATCATGGTCTAAGGGACTTATGCATAGTCCAGCTGCAATCAGTAGTGATTTTTTTCCTGAAATATTTCAGAATATCCTTTATAGATGAGGCCTTCAGAATACATCCATGCTGCACTGCCTTCATGCTGTGTCAGGAGCAGCTTGGAAGGAAAAAGGGAACATGTCCTATTTGACTGTGATCTTGAGACAGCCATGAGAACTGCACACCCTTGCTTTCCCTAAGACTTTCCTCATTCTGTACAATGTGGAAAAATCAATGGCTACCTTAGTGTCCACAGCTGTAAATTTATCTTGCTGATTATGTTTGTGGCTCCTAAATTAATCCTGTCATAATATTAATTTCCAAGGTAATTTCTACAAGTGCCTGGAGTGGTTCCTGAGGGGAGCAAGCCAGACAGAGTGCTTTGTACCCACTTCTAGGAGCTTCCTTCATCATGCTGGCCATGTATTCTGTAATTAGCAGCATGTATTTCCAAGTAAGTGTTAGTTAGGAGCTGCACATTGGCAATGCTGACACATGCAATTCTGAACAATTTCAGCATGTTCTTCTGGAAATTATTATGTCAAAAGGGGTCTAAGCCGTCAATATTTGCACACTAGCATAGCACTTATCATGGGTAACAGGGACTGACCTACTCACCCAGGAGTCCCAGCAATTTAAACAATAAGCTATATTGTCCTTAGAGGATATAATGAAAATAAGATTTTGCTCCCTTTATAGCTCACATTCTGATGAGATATGTATTTCTACTGGGTGCTATGATTTTTTTTTTCCTCCCTTCTTGCATTTCATCCACCAGAACAGAGGCAGTTACTCCCGAATGCAGATATGTCTTAGCGAAATTGTCATCCCTAGCAGAGAAAGCAGCTTTTGGTTTCCCCTGCTGTGAACAAAACAGAGCTGAATTCAGTTTAATTACAGGCAGACACGTACTTGCACTGGCCAAGGCCCAGCCTCCGCCGTGGATATAAACAACACCACGCTTCAGTGTCTCATCTTGCCTCGCAGGAGGTTCAAACACCCTGACTTCCACACCGTCAAAAACAGCATCTGTGATGGTAATGCGCTCGGAAGACACGGACTTCAGCTTGTCAAAAGTACCAATCAAATAATTCAGAACTATCAAGTGATGGCTGAGCCTCAGATAGTGAATCAGGTGGCACTAGGAGAAATAAAAAAGGTTTTTGTTACTTCAGAGCATATTGTATGATGCTGCATTGAGGTTTAATGCAACAGTTTTCAAAAGGCAGTGTTGGTAGAAAAATTAATAGGGGTTCTCAAAATATGCACCAGAAAATGAATATGATTATTGAAGACCTCTAAAGCTTTTAAAGTTGTTTTAAAGCAAAACCCTGTCTATAAAAGATTCCCTGTTGTCATATGGCATTAGGTGGATCACAACAAGTCCGAAAGAGAATTCATATCTTTCCTCTGGAAAGGCACCTCTGGAAGGAGGAGACCTCACCAGGAGCTTCCTGCCATTGGACTTTGGCAACTCCTCAGGAAGTTCCCAGTAGAGGGCAGTGATGCAGAGCCATTTTCTCCTGATCCTAACATACAAACTCACTTATCCTGGGTCCTGTTTCCGTTTACTTTTATCTAAACGGATTAGAGTAGCACTTTCTTCAAGGGAGCAATGACTGAGAGGTGTTAATAATGTTTATAAAGCTCTATATACTTTATCCCCTTCTGCTAGCGAGATTTTAAAAAAAATAATAAAAAAACCCCCTTTGAGTAGATGTAACCATGTTTCAGTATTCTAATCTGTAATAACTTGTTTGCAAAAAAATTGAAACATTTGCTTTCAGTCAGGTGCTGTATCAAAAAAAGGTTTGCACAGCCTCACTTCAAATGCAGTTTTATCTAGAAAAAAACTGTTTTTATGAAGGCCAAGTGCAATAAACCTGCATTGTAGTGGGAAGAGGAATGTACTTCCAAAACAAGGGGAATTTACAAAAATGGCTCATTTCCTGCTAAGCTTGTGGTAATGTCACCCTGTTGAGATAGCCTGGTGAGAATCAAAGTTCTAACATGTTTGCTACTTTACAGATTAAATACCATTTCTTTCTACTGCAAGGTTTTTCCCCATAAAAAAAAATGCAGCAAGTATCCAGCCAGCACCAAGAAATCATGAATTCACAAGACAATGTGTAACTTTGTGTTTCAGATCATGCTTTTCTCCCACTGTTCCTTAAAAATTCCCATAAGATAACTCAGTTTAAGCGTTTAAGTTTGAACTGAAGATTCTTAAACATTTCATACTAGCAGCAAAGCAAAGATGTATGAAGAGAAATGCCACAACTTTTCCAAATCTGAAGAGCAATACATCTATTAATAGTTTGGCACTGAATCTATTGGATTGTCACCAAATGACCCAGCTAAAGATCTGGTCCTTTGGGTGTCCTTGGGAGCTTCTCATGGGAGATAACCATTTTGATTCAGTTGCAGAAATTCTGCCAAGAAAAACAACAGTTTTGAGAGATTTTTCAGGCCGACTGTTTTGCAACAGCCATTCCCTTTTAGTTTTCTCCCACATCAGTTTCCACAGGATTGCCACACATTCCTGCAATCTGAAATGTTTTGGTTTCAAGGCTAGTTACTGTTGTTTACAGAGATGTGTTTTGCCCTGTTTTTCAAACAGCAGAGCGATGTGACCATCTGCAAGCTTATCACATGCTTTTTTCCTCCCCATTATGGACCACCTTTTCCAAGGATCATATGGGTGGTTCAATGTCACCTTTTCTGGGAATCACATGACACTTAGAAAGAAAACTCTTGTACGCAGGGTGCAGGAGGAACAGAACATTTGTTAGATCCAAGCAATTCTTCTGCCAAGCACCTATCAACTGGTTTCTTTGGAAGCTAATCTGTTTATCTTATTATTTGTTAGGCGTTGGGATTTCACTTTCTACTGGTAAACAGCCAGTCTGGTCCAAAGGCTTTGGAAGCAAAGTCACAGTTGTGCCCCGTTATCTGAGTCCTGGCAGCAGAGGATGTGTTTGGTGATTGTCTCAAGCTCATCCAGGATGGCTTTGCCACCAGGTCTGCCTGACCTCTACTCTTGACTTCCCTGACATGTTTCTTTTGCTGCCACTAATGCACATGAAGCTGTAGAGTGTCAGCTCTATGAGTCAGCTGAGGATGAACTCAGCGAAAACACAGAAAAACAAACTTCAGCTAGGATGAACCCAGTGAAAACACATAGAAACAAACCTCAGCCAGCTTTCTGTGCTGCTGATGACTCAAGGATGGGAAAAGGGAGCAGGGAAAAGGATGGGGTCATCCCTTGTGGGAGCAGCTTACTGCATTAACAGGCTGACAGACTCAGCTGAGCAAGGTGGAGCCACATGAGCTGCAGGACACAGACAAGACGACCAGCCAGAGCAGAGAGGCAAATGCGACCATCTTTAATCATCAGTATCTGTCCCTGAGCTATCAGGATTCTTGTGTGAGCTCCTCAGCTGGAAATTACATAAAGAATGCCAAATGCTCACCGTTCCTTTCCTTACCTCCTGCGTGGACTTGTACTCAGCCAGGTCACCTAGATTAGGGAAAAGAAATCTGTAATTTTATTTCTGTAGCTAATTTCTATTCATCTCTAGCAGTACTCTGAACATTTGGGAGTCTTTTTGTCCTCATGTGACTCCCGTGTGGGCGCTGTCTTGCCACAGAAACCGCCCCAGTTCACATATCTGTGACCTTTACTCACAGAATACTTGGAGCAGGCTGCATTCACCTGGCACACAAAGGCCTCCAAGGGCAAGCTGGACACAGCAGCTCTTCCCCTGCTGCCCTTCCAGCCCGTCAGCCTCGAGGCTCTGCACTGACCTTACATAGGAGAGGGGATGTAGCAAGGAGCCAACTCCCTCCTTCACCTGCAGCATTGCTCAGGTCTGCTACATGTCCCACTCGGGACTCCAATGGCCTGAACCTCTGAAACTAACTTTGTAAAAGATACAGGCACCTGAAGTGCCACTGCCTTGAGGTCTGCCATCATTTTGCAGAGTGCATTTGTATAACATTAGGGCCCAAAATGCCAACCACAGTATCTTTTTTCAATAACAGGGACTGACTAAAAGTAAACAGGATCGTTTCCTCATTTCGTTGCAGGGAGAATATTTTGCTTTGACTGCATTTCAAACAGTTTATCAAGCTGAAAGGTGAATCTCTTCTTTTAATTTATGGTACTACTTCTTAATGCAGGTGCTTTACTGCATAGTATGGAATATGTTAAAAAGAGCTTTTCCATACTGTGTTTTAAAGATATTCCTCTAGCATGCAAAAGACAAGTGCACTAAGCTTCATTAATTTCTTTTTGAACTAAAAAACCAAAAGACTATATTTTACAGAGTGTTTTTTTGTTAGAAGCAAAAAAAAAAGGGATTACACCTGGAGTTTTGAACATACTTCTTTTCATCCGTGATGAGCTTTTATCCTAGGTAACGAATAACTTTTGTCTCTATTGCAAATAAGACGAGCAGTGAAACCCAGTTTCTGCGTAGGTGCCAGTTCAGTGAGATTCACTGCCACACCTAATAGTTTATAGAGGATTAATGTAAGCCAATTCCAAGACTGTTTTTGTATGCAAAATTATGAACAACTTGGTTGACTATAATTTATATCTGTCTAGCAGTCACACACCCTAAAAATGATGGGCAAATAGGCTAGATATTAAAATATTAGACACAGCACTAATTACTGTTTTCCCTGGTCCTGACTTCTAATGCCACACGCCCTGGATTTGATTCGGAAAGGAAACGAAGAGCAAGGAAGCAGGAAGGACTTGCTTTGCTGATGATGAGAAATATGAGGATACTTTTGTGCTCTGTACAGCTGCCCAACTTCTTCCATATAAGCCTACCTGATGACCTTTCCCTATCCTCTGTAGTGGGTGCCCTAGCTCCAAAAATCAGCCCTTCCTTCCTTCAGCAGTTTTCTGAAACAGCCCTTTTCAAAGAGCTCTTAAAATAAGTATATGCTGTATACCGTGATGAGTTTACTTTATTGCCCAAATTTCAGTGAATTCAAGTTCTGTGTGGGCATGTGCAGTTCCAAACTAAATTATCTTCTATTTTTGTGACCTCATATAAAATATTTTGTCTCCATCTCTTTGCTCCCCCTACAAAGTAAGATTAGCATCGTAATTCCAGTCCCCTTTTGTCATATGCTTTAAAGCTTACTAGCAGAAAGCCTCCCATAGGAGTTAGGCATTTGTAATCATATGATTACACTTAAAACACTTAAAGTGCATCTTGCCCTGAGTCAGAGCACTGAGTTCCAAGCATGTCAAATGCTTTTTGACTGATTGGGACAGAGACAGCCTTAGTATATTACATTTGCAGTAAGTAATTAGTATACAAAGAAAATAAACTAATTATCACACATTATCCCTGTTGTAAATATATACGCACAGGCAACTATAATGCTTAACAGTCTACATCTCTGCAAATCTATTTCAGAATAAGCAAAAGCCACTTAATTGTACATGAGGCATCTCAAGTTTGCTTCATGAGGCATTGCAAGTTTGTTTCACAATCTTAGAGGGCAAGATTACAGTAAGCTTCAGAGATTTTAAAATAAAAATACTTGGTCAGAAATATTTCTTCTGTCTGCAATCACACCTGCAGAGGAAAGGCATAAATAGCACGCTGAAAATATATCTAGAAGTAGGGGAAAGTTCAGTGGTCACATATAAAGAAATGCTGAACCATTTGGTCTTGCGATAGGCAGTTGGAAAAGAAAGGGGAAGCTTAGCTCTACAAGAGGACATACACTTTATAAAACACATACACAAAAAAAACGCCCAGCTTTCTACCCAACTAGGTAGTGCAGTTTTACAATTCTAGCTTCAGTTCACACAGTTCCCTCCTGCTGGCACACATTTACCCCTGGCTTTGCGCTAAGTGGTGGAAAGACTCCTGCACATCCATCTGTCTCTCCTGAAACTAGCGCCCCAGGGCTCACCTCTGCTGTGATTCGGACACCTCTCACACCCCGCTCGGCTTCGTGCTTCCGTGTAATACTCACTCGTTCCTTCCTTTAAGGTACACACGGCCGGGACTGCTATTTGGTTAGCAACTGTCCTCCTTATGCAAGTTTATTCTAAAGCTGGACTTGCAGACTACTAAGAAACCCCCACTTCCCGCTGGGCAGATGCTTCCCCGGCCCCACGGAGCTGGGAATGATGTGCGGAGCCTGGCGGTTTAGCTCATACCGCCACAAAGGTAAGCCCTGCTCTGCTAACTAATCCAGGGATTACCATCTCTAGTGAGGATCCTGGGATACCTGCCAGCCTCCAAAGCTAAAGACACCAGTGTGACCGTGCCCTCACGTAGCACATCAATAAACAGAATGTGCACGCAAGCCAGCAACCATATACATATATGGAGTCATGGTCATATGATTTTCTAAAGATAGATCTCCTTCAGCTAGAGGTTATGGACTTAATTTGAGGTGTTCCTGGGTGAAATATTAGGATGTTTTGCACGCAGTATCCTGGGTACCCATCACAGCCCTCGTGGCCGCATCATCAATGAATCTGGATGAGGAGGGAGCTTGCAGTCCAGCACGGAACAAATGAACGTGGAGCTGCAGTTCCTGTCCTAGAGAAGCTACCACGGGCCATGCTTGCATGGTTTTCATGGCGCAACCCAGGTGGCTTTCCCAGAGGCAGCAGTTGCGTTCCTCCCCTCCAGAGCCTGGACGCGGTGGCGTGTTCGGCTGCGAGGACATGTCCCGGCAGCTCCCACGGCCTGTCCAGCCCTGTGCCCGGCCTAACTGGGCAGGGGAGTTATCTGGGGCAGTGTCCAGGCCTCCCTGTGCTTCCCCACACCCCCGGTTACTGTGTTGGGGACAGCAGAGGCTACATCCTCACCCACATATCCTTACCCAGCCCTACAGGATCCACTGCGGGCCAAGGATTCACCTCTCTCCTTCTGGAATCAGCCAATAGGCTCAACCACAGCAAGTGCATTTTTAAAATACACATAGATGTTTCAGGATGCAAGTGAAATGCTGGAAAAATTGCTCTTTCTGCCCCCCACCCCCTTTTTTTTTTAGTATTTTAACACAGACAGTGGTTAGCCGGGCCTGAAGATGTCTCATCAGTCCTTGCAGGAGATCAGTCCATCCTAGCAGGCAATGAAAGATCCCAGCTAAGGGCGTTCATCGGAAAGTTCCTGGCATCCCTGATCCGCTTTGCTTCCCGACGGGAACACCGCTCGGGAAGGAGGCAGAGCCGGGCCGAGCGCCGCAGCCCGGCCCGGCCCGGCCCGCGAGGCCAGCATGGCGAGACGGAGCGGAGCGTCCCCCCGCTCGGCACCCCCGGACCGCCCCGTCGTGCCCCGCTGCCAGCCCGGCGCCGGGGCCGCCCTTACCGCCTGCTGCACGGCGCGGAACGTGGCGTCCAGCAGCATGAGCTTCCAGGGCTGCGACACGCTGCCGGGCAGCGGCAGGTACACGTAGTAGGCGGCCAGCGCGGCCAGCGCCGCGAGCAGCAGCACGCCGGTGGCCCTCATGACGGCGGGCCGCGCTGCCGCCGAGGAAATGCCGGCGCGTCCCTCCCTCCCTGCCGGCCTCCCGAGCGCCCTCCTTCCCTCCGCGGAGCGGCGGCAGCGGCCTTATCTGCGCGCCGCCTCCGTGCCCGCGCAGCCGCCGCTCCGCCTGCCCGGCGGGGAGCGCCGAGGGGGGGTGCCGGCCTCCCGCGCGGGCCGCAGGCCGAGGGGCCGCCGCCGCCGGGCGCGCTCCCCTGCGCGACCCGCGGCCGCGCGAAGCCGCCGCCTGGCGCTCCGGGAGCGAGGGCCGCCTGGGTGCCCCGGCCCGGCGCGGGCCGGGGGCGATGGACACGCGCGGAGACGCGGGAACGCCAGGAACGCTCCGAAGCATGAGGGGACCACGCGCTGGCAGCCGGGTGGAGGCATCCCCATGCCAGGGGATCCTCACGTCCCTTGTGGACACGGTCCTGGGCAGCCTGCCCCGCTGGAGCCCGTGGGGAGCGCGGCCCCCATTATCTCCAGACCCCCGGGGCTCACTGATCCCTGCTGCAGGACTGACTTCTGGATGGGATTTTTTCCCCTTACCCGGTAATACATTTTTTGTTTCAAAGCAGGAAGATTTCTCCTATCTAAAACAAAAAATCCAAAATAGGTGCCATGTTCATAATCACCTTCTGCTCTTTGCATCATGCAGGACACGTAACAAATATTACTGTGTTCAGTCTGGACACAATTAAATGGTTATTTAATACTAATGCACAGTCACAGAGCCTTCCTGAGCAAATTCAGGTGTTTAAATGGCTAGCTGCAGCTGCATTGTTAATCCAACACAGATAAAAGAACGAACACTTTTAAAGAATACACTTGTTTTTAAGAACTAGTTTGTAATATTGAAAGGTCACATCCAAATTTAAACTGGGTCCTGGAATGGACTGAAGTAAAGCACCACTTATGGCAAAGCCAACAGAAGAACATTTCTGGAATTTTCCAGGAAAGAGATGTCCCAGGCATCTTAACCTTAACATCGTACCTGTAACAACTGCAGACTGAGTTTCTGCAGTTGTTTTTCACCAAAAGGTATCGAGTAAACTGTGAAGTGGTTGCTAGGAACGGGGCTCTGTGAGGCAAGCAGGACACGGTGACAGTCAAGCTCTCTCTGCTGTGCCCTTCCGTTCCGCGCTGCCCCGTGCTCCCGCTTGCTCCTTTTATCTTGCGTCCTCCTCCGCTGCCTCCCAGGCAAACTCCATTCCTCGCGCTTTCCCAGGCATCTGCAGCCTAAGCTGTTTCCAGCACCCTTGAGTGTAACACATTGAAACTTCTCTCCCTTCTATTTATCTCTCTCATTTTCTACAGTGCGGGCTGAGTGGGGATGCTTAGACGGGAGAGAACAAATGCAAAAAAACATGAAGCGAGAGACTGGATGATTTTTTTTTCTGAAGATCCTCATGTTTCCACTGACCTTCCCCAACACCCCCATATTTATAAGTTGGTGCCTCTCTCTTGAAAAGTGCTGCTCAGCCTAAGCGGAATCGATCGATCTTTGAAGCTTTTCTTTCTCCAGACACTCATAGTACACATTTTTTATTAGATAAATTTAACCTAAGAACAAATCCCAGACCTGAACTGCTTGCAAAATGTCTGGTGGAGAAATTGTCCGCCTATGTAAACTCACATCCAGAAGCCAAAAGAGCGAGACAGCCCCTAGAGAGCCAACTACCAGAGACCACGGCGGAACTCGGGTTCTCCCCAGGCCGCCGGGGGTTCTCCGCGCTCTTCTGGTGTGGCCATGCTGGTATTAAATACCGTGATGACGATGTGATAAGATTTATAAAATGATTCATTTATCTCCGGGATTTTTTTCCTCTGCATGTTTTAATGCAAGCAGCAGCTATTTAGCTGTTAAATGTATGTTGTATTCAGGTGCTACTGGCGTCCAGGTAACTGCTTCCAGTTAGCTAGTATGGCAGGTGTCATCTGTGTGTTATATTCTGTGGAAAAAGTGTATTTCTGAGGCTTTTAAAAAGCATTAAGATTTTTAAATGTTAGGTGCATACAGATTCTTTGCTGTTGACAGTTGGTGGGTTTTTTTGTGGAAATAAATGTAATTTTCATGATTGCTACTTTAAAATTTGGCTATGTTTTGTCAGTCGCTGAAAGGATAGCTTAAGTGGAGTTTTATTAGAATAACCTAGTAGCTTAATGAGACTGATTCTACTTTTAAAAATATATCCCCCTCCCCCCCCAAAAAAATGGTTAATGCCCATGCTACCTTTCATATGCATAGCAAGACTATATTGTTTCTATGCTGAAAATCCCTATGTAGCTTACAGTCTCTTTAAACCTTTTAACAGAGAAGTGATGCTCATACATGTTACACCTCGGCAGCCCTTTCACCGGTGGAACATGCCGCCCTTTGCAAGTAGAACATTTTTATATGGCTTTTTGAGCTGCTTAATTTCAGGTACGATCACCCATTGCTTTTCCAGAAGCTACAATGGAGAATAAACATGGATTTCATTAAAACAGACCTAGAAGAAACGTGTTCTTTAGCTCAGGATGTTCATGCGTGTGCAGCTGAGGAGGAGGACGGGAAAAACGCAGTGAGCCTTGGGCAGAAAGTTCTGTTTTGACTGTCCCTGGTGCAATTACTGTGCGGTGTTTGTATGACTGTATAATAATGGGCTGATGCCAGTGTCAGAACGGAAATCGCCTCCTTGACTTCCAGGCTTGATTCAGCAATCTTTTCCTCAGGAAAGTAGTCCTGCTTTACATACACCTCAGCAAGCAAACCTTCGCTCACGTAAACACCATCAGCCGTCATCTTGATGGCATTTCTTGATTTTCATTTCCCATTTCTGTTTTCCTTATAAACCATGAAAAATCAGTGGGTTCTTACTGACACTAATGAGTGCTGGATCAGTAGTTAAACTACATGAGCTAATAAAAAAACCTGCAATAAAAAAAATCTGTAATATGCAAAAAATTAATTTGGCATATAAGAATTTAGCATGTGATGTAGTGCAAAATTTCCCTTTACAGCACTCATACTCCTTTTATGTTTATCCAGTCAGGCATTATGCTAAATGACGTTTCTGAGCACCCACAAGGGCATTCCTTTCCAGGTCAGAAAGCAAATTTTAATGTTAGATAAAATTAAAGAGAACAGGGAAAGCATTTGGCCTAACTGATTTGTTTGGGGCGTTGCTGCCGCTGAGTCAGCTGGCCGCCTTTCATCTCAACCTGTTGCATTCTCACGCAACTGCACTTTCCCCCCACCTTGTTTTCTTTTAATTAATTGTTCCGATGCTCAGTGTAATATATTCAAATCACTAAGGCGTATCACTAATGAACACAATAATTCCGGCCGTCACTAAGGTTTTCATTGCCCGCTTCGCGTCCCGCCCCAGCCCCCACGAGCGCGCAATTAGGGCGTTAATTGGGGCGCCGCTGGCCGCCGCGGCCGTGCCGGGGCGTACCAGGGGTCACGGTTCCCCCATCCCAGCCTGCGGCCCCACAGCTACCCCATAGAGCCACCCGCCCCACAGCGGCCACAGCCTCTCCCTCCATCCGGGACCCTGCGCCGCGGCCGTTGGGCACGTTCGAAACCCCTCAGCGACCAATCAGAGCAAAGTCCCACCCCTGAGCAACCTGCTCTCCCGCACCACAACAAGGCCGAGTCGCACTCCCTCTGGCCAATGAGAAGCCGTCTGGCTGTGAGCGGCAGGCACAACTGCCAATCCTCGAGGGCAGGAGCAGGAGCGCGTTCCAAAAAGAGCTAGGCGAGGGGGGCGGGACGTCTAGTCGTGAAGACGAATGAGAGGGGGGCTTACAGCGTGACGGCGGCCGATAGCCAATGAGTGGTGGCCTTAGTGCGCCGGCTCGCTTTTTGAATCGGTGTCGGCGGCTGCTCATGGCGGTGGTTGTCGGTGCGGTGGGTGAGGCGGGCGGTGGCGGGGGGCAACAACACCGGTACCGGACGGGCGGTGGTGAGGGGCAACGACACCGGCACCGGGCGGGCTTGGTGGGCAACGACACCCGTACCGGGCAGGCTTGGCGTGGGGCCGCGGGCAGGTGGGGCCGGGGACGCCCATGGCACCTGCGAGAAGGCCTCTGCCCTTGGAGGAGGAGGAGGAGGAAGGGGGAGCGGTGCCCGGCACCTCCCGGGCCTCCTCGATCACCTGCCGCTTCTCTCCTGCGCTTGCTGGATTCTTAGCCCCGCACTAGCGGCCACGTCTAATCCGGCCTCCTCCCTACAGCACAGCCACCTGCCTGCTCTACTGGGTGGCTCCTCTGGAGGGGAACTAGCAGCGGGGAAGGGCTGGTGGTTCACGTGGTAGTGAAGGTGTTCTGAAACCTTCATGCACTCGCCCAGCGGCTGGAGTGTCCTGCATTGGTGGGCTGGATGCATTCTGTAGTTATGGTGCTTCTTACCTCCTTGTATGTGTTGGTGGCTTCTCTGCATTCTTTTCTTTCTGTTCTGTTTCTTGAAACTGACACTGTCTTGAGTCCAGCAGCTAGTAACTTTATGTCACTGTTTAATCTGTGACATAAATCTGTGACTAACTGAATGCTGCATAAAACAAAAAACACGTTAAAATTTTGCACGCAAAGTGCAGTATAGGGTTTTTTCCTGATATGCTCTGTGATTCCCTGAAACTGCAAGCTTGTGTGCATGTTACTAGATGAAATAATGGCTGTGTGATGGGAATAATAGAATAATATCAGTGCCCCTTTTGTGATGAGATTTTTTTTTTTATTAATCTGGTAAGAGCTTGTAGGATTTTAATTTAAATACACTGGGCTCTCTGTGGTTGATTGTCTAATTTTACATAAAACTGTCTGTCTTGTAATTAACAATACAAAATCTTCCAAGATTATCCAAGTGATGGTATCTTCATAAGATATTTTTGTACTTTGACGGGTGATTTCCTAATGACCTTTTCTGGATGAGGTTACTTTTTTTTCATGCTAAATCTCTTTATTCTGGAAAAGATAAAATCCAAGTGTGTGGCCAGGACCTATTGACAGGAAGCTTGTTTCTATAGAGCCTGTGACACAAGGTGGCTGTGGGAGACTTTGGACTTCCACCTCCCTTAAGGACTTGATAATCTAAACAGGATGCAGCTTCTTTATCATGTATTCCTTCGAAATCCAGTGCTTTGATGCCTCAGTGCTGCTTGGTTTTGCTTCAGCTCTTCCCAACCTGTTATCTTTCTCTTCTGTCTTGTATCTATTCCATTGTTATTGCTGTGCCCATGAGCTTGTAGACACAGAGAGAAGATGGACAGAAGAGAGGGCCATGCTATGCAGAACTGTGTGTGACATTATAATTGCAATAGAGGTGGCAGTTTTGATAGATGAATATGCCTAGGTTTATGAAAGGTTTTCTGGTATGGGCATAGAGCTCAGTCCAATGTCAGGAGCTTCCTAGATATGTTTTGAAGGCACTTTGTGTCCTACCCAGATTCTGTGAACTCTAGAAGATATGCACTTTTTCTTTGCAGTATTGCCATCATAGCAAAACTCTCAGTTTTTAGTGCTTTTATCTAACTTTTCTACATAATTGGACATGCCTTACAATACTTAAAAAAATGTTGAATACTGCTTTCCTGGGATTTTACTACCTCTTTCAGGCAATGCTTTAATTATTATGTTGAGGATGAGCTTTCAAAGAGGCTTTTGCAGTCTTGATAAGAACTTCTTTTGTCAAAGAAATACGAGAGTTAGTTCAGCTGTCCAGAGGTTATTCCAGTTATTGCTATCACTATGCAAATATTTAAATTTGCATGACCGAGTCGCGGGGAATGCATGCGTTTGGATGCATGGAAGAAAATGTGTTATATTCTGGACAGGTTTTTTGGAAAAAATCTGCTACAAGATTCCCCTAACCTCTCAATTTGTACAGGCATTTAAGGTTTGCCAATATGCCTGTCCTACCTATTAAAAAAAAAAAAGCTGCACAACTATATTCTGTTTGTGAAAACACAGAACCTCTTTATCTGATGATGGATGGGTGGTACTTCCATGTTATGTTTAACAAAGCTATAAGTGAACAATCTATTGTAGTCTCCTATATATGTGCTTTTAACTCCATTGCTCCATAACTGTTACATCCAAAGAACTCATTACTTTTGAGGAACCTAGTATTGCTATGTTTAAGGTCTGTTTCTCCTATTCCCTGGGATTCCTTTTTCTTGACTCTAATGCAAAACCAAAGTAATCCTATTCAACTAAAAATGTGAAGCTTTAGCAAGGTTCTTTGTGCTATAATTCTTCTACTAGTCTTCTAGATGAGCAGTGCTAGTCTTGGTCTTATATCATGCTTATAATGGCTTAGTATTGAAGCCAGGAAATGATTTCACCTTGCTGATGTTTTATGATGAAACTTTTTTTTGGTAAACACTAGAATCTTTGTTTCCCAGCTGCTCAGTTCAAGTACACCCTCTTTGCAGCAAGCAGTCTGCCTAAAACTGTTTTGATAAGAGGCTTCTTGACAGTCCTGCCTACCTATTTTGACTCTTAGTGTTCTTTCAGAACTGCTCCATCAGTGTGAGTGGGATTTTAGTAAGAGTCTTTTTTGTTCTTCTTTTCTGCAGAAATATAAAGTTATTTCTGTTTGTCTTATTCACACGACTATTATTAATGTTATTAATGAGCTCTTCTGTGGTTGAAACTTATTGCATCCATCTTCTAGGTGCTGAAGAGAGAAACTTGAGACTTAATCATGTCTGACAACAGTACGCTGATGTCTGAAACTGGGAGGAGTCTCTTAGCTGATTCTTCTGTTCTGGATTCAAAAATCATAGAAAACTTAAAAGAGAATGTATTTCCTGCATCTATTTCAGATGTTGAAGGTAATGGGAGAAGTTAATGATTCAATTTATCATATTTTTACAGTGACTTTGTAGGTATTTCAGCTTTCCAAAGCTACTGAAATGGCTTTCTTTTTAACTACAGAATTTTATGTGATAAAGCTGATGTATTTCTCTCTGTCTCTAACACGGTAGAATCATAGAATTGTTGTTGTTGGACAAGACCTTCAAGATCATCAAGTCCAACCATAAACCCATCACCCCCGTGGCTGCTAAACCACGTCCCTAAGTGTCTCATCTCAATGTTTATTGAACACTGCCAGGGATGGTGACTGCACCACTACTCTGGGCAGCCTGTTCCAAAAATTCCATGACTGTTTTCTGGAGTGTAGGCCGTGGAGGCAGCACTTGTTCCTTCCTCTGCAGACTTCTGAAGGCTATATAAATAATGGGAGAACACACTTCCACTTCACTTCTAAAATTTGGGCTGTATGATCAATTAGCATGCCTAAATGAACGGACAAGTTTCTTAAGGAAGCACTTATTTTTAAGATCCACGTTGTTCCTGTGCATTTTTTTTTTGCTTGATTTGGAATGAAAATGTTTTTTTAAATATGAATATCATTTTTTTTCTCTCTCTAAGCAGAAGAAATGCCTCAGATAGAAACAAGAGTGATTTTGGTTCAAGAAGCAGGGAAACGTGAAGAGCTTCTGAAAGCTTTGGAGGTATGCAGGTCTAAGATGAAATAAAAATAATTACTATAATGAGATAATAGAGTTCTAGACTCCCCTGGTAACTTGCTGATTTTGTACTAAAGTTCTCCTCTTCCACAGACCATTAAGATAATGGAAGTTCCTGTTATAAAGATAAAGGAAACTAGTCCTGGTAAATCAGAAGAAAAACTAATAAAAAGTGTTATTCATATGGTATGTCATGCAATTAAGCACACGTGATTGCATGCAGCATGTTGCACTTCACTGGGACTGAAATGTGCAGATATGTTTATTTTCTATTAATGGGGCATGGTGGTCACAAAAAAAGCTAATGTTTCTGATGGTGGCATTTGAAGCTCACATCAAAACTGCGTTTCTGTCTTAGTTAAACACTCAACTGTGGAGTTAATATTTTCAGCTCTAGTATTATCTAACAAGGGGATAGAAAGATCAAAGGAGACATTCAAATGCATGCTTATATTAAATCAACTCTCTCATTAATTTTTGCTATGAATGGGATTCTTAATTGGTTAATTAACCTCTCTATTTCAGCTGAGAAGTGTCTTAGATTAAATGAAAAGTGATTATCTGTTTCTTGATATGAAAAACCTAGAAAATTTAAGTAAAGATTGAAATTGGAATAGATAAAACTTTATTTTTAAGCCTTCTTAAAATATCAGGAGTAAATGACTTCTGTATTTTAGGTGTTATGCAGAATGAAACTTGCTTCTGCAAGCTCTTTGTGTTGAGCTGTAGTTGATAGCAGCATCCAAGAGAACCTTAAGCTGCTCTGACAATCTGAGGGAAAAATTTCCTTGAGCATGTGTGCTTACTTGAGGTTTTTCCTCTTAGTATATGGGTTTTTGCCATAGTTATATAACCAGTGTGAACTGGTATTTAACTACTAAAACTACTACAATTCTTGTCTTTCAAAAATAAGAATTATTATAAGAATTCTTTTTAGGTACTGTTGGTAGCTGTTCTTATACCAAGGAATGATTTCAACTGTTGTGATTTTATAAATCACCTAGCTTGGACATACATCTTGTGAGTCTGTTGGTGAAACCTAAACTGTCTTTGCGTTTACCCTTTTTCTTTGCTTTTTTCACCCCTTTAATGGTCCAAAATAGAGTTGAAAGTGATCCTGCTTTAAGTATGTTGCTTGAATGATGCTTCTCTTCCTTTCCCAACCTCTAAATCAAGGAAATTAAAATGCCCTACATAAAGATGGACTCAATAGAAGAACTTGGAGATTCTGATTCCCCAGAGTTTGAGACAGTGTTTGTTGTAGCAGACTTCCAAGATTCTATGTTTAATAACCTCTACAAAGCAGATTGCCGTGTTGTTGGACCTCCAGTAGTACTGCACTGTGCACAGAAAGGAGAGGTAGGTGGTTTTGGTCAAATCAGCTGAGCAGTTCTCTCATACAGCGAGTTCTAAATACTAAATGCTCAAAAGAATCTTTGTGCGCTTTGCCGTGCACGTGTGAGGAAGATTCTCTTGGGAAGAGAATCTTGAGGAAAACAGATTTCTAATATTTTCTAGTGTTGTGTTGAAGTATTGAGTGAGAAAGGCCAGGCAGACAGTGGTAAGACAGTACAGTCAGATAGGACTATTACTACAGTAGTTGTGAAAGTTACTGACCCCTAAGGCTGATATTATGCCATTATGGAATGTAGCATGCTAATGATGGTCTAGACACTTTATATTTCCAAAGGCCAATACTTAGAATTAAGTGAGTTGAGGGAAAAAAGGATGCATCAGTGCCCTTGGGAAATGATGTTGCTCTAGTTACTTTATCAGAATTTGGCAAGGCTTAAGCTGAGGTGGAAACTGAGTACATAGACATGAACTAGTGTGTAATACATTTTCATACTAGAAACAATAGGACTATATTAGAGACGTTAAAACTCCATTGGAAACTGCATGCTTTTTGCTAATAAAACAATTACTTTTGTTTCAGCCTCTGCCTTTCTCATGTCGTCCACTGTACTGTGCAAGTATGTTGAACTTGGTACTATGCTTTACAGGATTCAGAAAGAAAGATGAATTGGTAAGATTTTTTTCTTTTTACAGAACAATGAAACAAAAAAACTTTTTTAATTTTTAAAATACTCCACAGTTCTATCACCTAGTATTTAACCATGACTAGGATACTATGGAGGAATGAGTTGCATCTTTTTTTGTTTTAATCAAAGATGTGATCTCTAATGAGAACAGAACTGTGTCTTTCACAAGATCTTGTGATATGGCTATTGAATGCCATTAAAATTCATCAGTTATATAATTTTCCTATTAGACATATGTGAATTGATAATATGGCTCTACACCTTAATCTGGACAAGATGAATGAAAAGGCTGCCTATTGTTAGGACTAGCAGTTAAGTTTGGTCAACTGTATTTAAGCTGGACAGGAAGTTTATTTTATTTTTTTAATTTAAGTCTTGGTAATTGTTGTTTTGGGTACAATTTGCCATATTAGTGATGGATAACATGACACTCCTTTCTAATGTGTGACGTTTGATCTAAATGTGATTCTAATGTAATCGTCTTATATGAGGATATATGAGGATGATGGTAACTTGGGTGGTCTTCCTCAAGCTCTACAAAATGTTAAGAAAGAGTTAACAGTTTTTCTGATGTATCAGCTGTATCTTCTCAAAATTTAACTTCATAACAAAATGCAACACTTGACCCTAGTCATTTAGTGTAACCTCCTTCAAGTGTCACTATAAACCATGTTTATACCTCTTTTTTTTGTACCATATTCAAAAGGTATACTGAAGAAATTTCACCTTTTAATTTTCAGGTTAAACTAGTGACCTTGGTTCATCATATGGGTGGAATTATTCGAAGAGACTTTAGCTCAAAGGTTACACATCTGGTGGCTAACACAACACAAGGAGACAAATTCAGAGTATGTAAGATTGGTATTTCAAAACTTTCAGAGTGCAGCTCTTGCAAACTGAAGTATAATTTATAGACTAAGTCTACAAATTACTGTTTTTTCCATACTAACAGCAATGAGCTGTAATTGCAAACTTATCTCCATCTGGTGTTGAATTTTGATGCCTTTCTACCTCTATTTTTTTGGGAAAACATGCAGGAAAGTTTATAATAGACCAGTACACTAAATACATGAATATTAAATGGTATATACTTAAATATACTGACACTATTTTTGCACCAACAAAAATGTGTGCTTTTTTATTATTGTACTATGCCTGCTTGGTTTTGTTATCTGAACAATAGCCTTCAAAGTAACATGTGAAACAATCAACTTCTTTCAAAAGAAAGTGCACACTTTTTTCTTTCTTATATTAAGAAAGACCTGAAAACTTTTACACTACTTTTTTTCCCTACCTACTAATAACATCAAAATAGCAACCTTCAAGACATCTTCAGTTAAGCAGTGAATGCAAGTTTACAGCTTGCACAATAGATGAGTGGGCACGCAGCAATATCAGAATAACCTCTCTTGACTTGGCCTCCTGTTTGAATTGTTAGTCAACTGTTGCTTTTTTTTTCCCTTTGGTTTGTTTTTCTAATCTTTCAATTGAAGGAGGGAGACCTACCTCCTGTTCAAACATTCCTTTCTGCTAACTCGTAACAAAAACCATAGGAAAACTTAATCTTAAATAGTTGTGGAAGTCATCTTTGGGATAGCTGCCTTCTCTTTAGCAAAAGTGGGTTGTGTTGCTTGTCCTCATAGAAAGTATAAGTAGAAGAATGGATTGTGTGCTCAACTGAATCGGGCTTTGGTTTTGCATTTTTGTCAGTAGTGAAGGATATTGGGCTAACAGCACTTTTGAATAAATGTTGAAATAGCTATTGATCATCTTGGTCACTGAAGAGTTAACATTCTAGCCTTCTACTGTAAAAGCACGATCAAACAGTATTTAGAGACTATATTGGTCTCTTGCAGTATTCCTCTTGAAATGTAGGTGAAAGTTATGATCTTTTTCTTGATATGGGAAAGATTTAAATAGACATTTCGCTTGTTACAACTTTTACCTCCCTGTTTTGTAGATTGCTGTGAGTCTGGGTACTCCAATCATGAAAGCTGAGTGGATTTATAAAGCTTGGGAGAAAAGAAATGAAATGTAAGTGTCTGCTTCCTCTCCTCAAACTAACACACCGTTTTAGTGGTGTGCAAACTTAACTAGTGACATACTACTGTTTTAATGACTCTTTTTGTGCATCTCTTTTCAGTGATTTCTATGCAGCTGATGATGACTTCAGAAATCAGTTCAAGGTTCCTCCCTTTCAGGACTGCATGTTAAGTTTCCTTGGATTCTCTGATGAAGAGAAAGCTAACATGGAAGAAATGACAGAAATGCAAGGTGGTTGTTTATCAAAGTTGGCATATGGAGAAGAATGGCATTTATATATGATAAATATTTTACTAGCACAAATATTGGCTAATATGCTAAAGTGGTGAACTGTGAGTTCATAAGGTCTGTGTGAACATAAGTTCCTGTCAATATTAAAGACTTTAAACTTCCAAGTCTGGATGAAATTATACAATTTTAAAAAGAAATGATTTCAGGATTTTTGAAGTTATCCTGAAAAATGTTACGTGCCACACTTCTTAAATTTTCATCAGTTTCATGTCATAGCTTTGTGTATGCTTTCTGTGAATTATACCATATTTTAATCTTTATATGAAGCATCTTGGGTAGGCAAGTCACTGGAAGATTTTAATATTTTGATAATGTTAGTGCAAAGAATCTTATTGACAGTAGAGACCCAACAGAATACAGACATTGTCTGATCCCCTATTTTTAAGAAATACTAATTAAATTATAGAAGTGGGAGTAATGCAAGCTTGTAAGGGTAGGACTTCCTCGAAACTGATCAAAGTTGATTGGTTTTGCTCTTCTTTCTAAACTCTTAAAGCTACTTATAAACTTGTGATGTTTGCAGGCTGTGTATGTCTCACTTGTGGATTTAGAGTGACTGTTCCTGACTTTTTCTTCTAAAAAATGAGAAGCCTTTCAGACAAATGCTACTTTTACCAGTATAGGGATTTTAAAGCCCTCTGAACTCGAGATTCTCTTGGCTTTTCAATGTGTACCTCACTTTCACACTATGTCCAACTTATTACTGGCAGTAGACAACTTTTATGATCAGAGGTGCAATGTAAGCTCAGCAACAGATTGTTTCATCAAATAATTTCCCTGTGGTGGATCTCCTACTAATGCGAGGTGTCACAGAACTATTAAGTAAGCTACTGATTTCTAAATGTAATTTTCTGAAGTTCTGCCAATTCTTCTTATTTATCTAGGAGGACATTATTTGCCAGTTGGTGATGACAGGTGCACACACTTAGTGGTTGAAGAAAATACAGTAAAAGACCTTCCATTTGAACCTTTAAAAAGTCTTTATGTTGTAAAGCAAGAGGTAAGTACTAATAAATTCTTAAAATAATATTTTGTATGCTAACCAATATGTGAGACAAATCTATCTTTTTTGAATGAGCCACATGTTTGCATAGGGATATCTTAAATTAAGCACATTGTTTTGAATATTCTTAACTTCTTATGAGCCCCTATAATATGTTGAGTTTTTCTTCCTCCTTCAGTGGTTCTGGGGAAGCATTCAAATGGATGCCAGAGCTGGAGAGTCCATGTATTTATTTGAAAAGGTATGTTAAGCTTTCTGATGCCCTAAGTAGCATGTAAAAGTAGCATTTGCAGTAAGAGTCAGAGATTTAACTTCTTAAAGCAACATTTAAATTCCAGATAAGCCATTATGAGTTTTACAACATGCTAATTTGAAGAATGTAAATGGACTGTCTGCTCTTGCCCTAGCAAGTTGTATGTGGTTCTCTTATGCTTGCTGTGTGAAATTTGTCAACAGTGCCAAATCTTTTCCTGCTTCCTAAAGATCAAACTTATTATTCAAGCAAAACTTTAGTGTGGTTTCCAATAAAAGCATGGCCTTGTCTTGTCCCTAAACTTGCCTAATAAGAGTTTTGTGTACTCATCTCTAAAACTAGCCCATTGTCAAAGCACTGAGTTGAACTGGAAATAGCAAGTAAAAATGAAAAACTTTTTTTTTCTTTTATTGCAGTCAGAGAGTCCAGGCCTCAAAAAGTCTGTGTCGCTACTTTCTCTGAATACTCCAAACAGCAACCGTAAAAGAAGGCGCTTGAAAGAGACCCTTGCTCAGCTGACCAGAGAAACTGATATGTCGCCATTCCCACCTCGGAAACGCCCCTCAGCTGAACATTCAATATCTATCGGGTCCTTGCTGGATATTTCCAACACTCCGGAGTCAAGTACTACCAATGGAGGTAGAGCTAAAACCTTTGTTCAGACATTGGCAATGATTAAGAGCTTGCTGTACATTGTGGAAGTCATAGTTATAGTCATTGGGGAAGTCTGACAAGTACTGCTACAGTTTCCTGAGTAATTCCGAGCTTTCTCTTCTTCAAAGTGTACAGAAAGCAGAATAAGAGTGAAGAATTCTATCACTGACAGAGGCCATGCTGCCTCCTGTCACTATAATAGGTGTATTCAAATCTGAAAGAAAACAAGGAAATTATTTGCAATTAATAGAAAGCAAAGGATAGTGTTCCTTGAAAGTGCTTGGAATACTATGCTGAAAATCAGCATAAAAAAAGCAGTGTAGTTAACAGTGAGACATCCAAAACTCCCTCTATTTAGATACTTGGAGAAAGGAGAACAAAGGACCCTTTCCTAAAGGAACTAAAGAGAATTCTTGCAAAGGCCACTCTCTCCAGATCTTTGAAATGGTCTGTTGAGGTGATGCTATTTATGCCAACAAACTGTTAAGTTTTAAACTTTACAAGAATATAAATTGCCATCTTGTTTTGGTTAATTAGCAAAGAGTCTTTAATGTTTTGGCACATGATTTTTGTGGAAGAGAGAACTGCAAGATGATTGATTAGTCAAAAGCTAGTACCTGGGTTTAAAAACAAGCCCCAGTTCCATCATACAGAGGAGGTACCGAGAATTGCTGCTGGTACAAAAGTGTATACAGCTCAAATAAGTAATCTCGACGGGGCACAGCCTGTAAGTGGTGATTCAGAAGGAATGTGGTAAGGCTCGGCCTATTTGCAGAGTCCAGCATTATAACTAGTGTAATCCAAGGATAATGATAATATTCTTGTGTCCGCTGACACGGAAGTTTCTGCTAATCCAATGTCAGCAGGCAGTTTCAGAAAGATTGCTCTTTTGATAACAGGTAAGGTACTTACTTCAGAATAACTGGTAGTCGTGAACTTTCTTCAAGTTCTCTGCTATCAAATCTGTATAAGTATTAAAAACTAACGGAGTGCCCCAGATCCTCACCAGCTTTAGCTCTAAGAAAATGACTTGTACCTCTCTTTCCTAATAGGATAAAACACTGTAAATTTGTGTATAATTTGACTAATTAAAACAAATGGCTTTCAGGAACATATTTAATACAAGGGCAGTGACAGATGAAAGATAATTGTTTGCATGGCAAATGGAAAATATATGCCTGTCATGAACAAATCATGTTCAGCATCTAATGTTCAGTTTCTGTGTAAGAGAAGAACAAGTCAGTGCATGAACAAAAAATGGTCTACCAACTTTAATATTAATTTTGAAGAATAATGCAGTATTGTTGCAATTCTACAATAAGACTTTATTAAAGTAATTTTCTAAAGACTGCTGTTATCTCCAGAGTAGCCTACAGAGTAGCCTTAATAAAGAAGATATTTTTTCCCGAGAACTTCAAATGTTTCTGTCTTTAAGGATGAGCTTTATAGGGTTTATACTGTAATAGAGTAAAAGAGATGTGTTCTTTTTGCTATATCTTTTCTTAAGAAACGCCAAAATCCTGTGCAAGGCCTTCTAAAAACTCAACACCTCTGCCATTGAAGCAATCTGCAAGATGGCAGGTTGCAAAGGAATTGTATCAAACAGAAAGTAACTACGTTGATATTCTAACAACAATTATTGAGGTAAGCTGGTTTTAAAGCAGGTAGAATCTGTAGTTGTAACATGACATCTAATGTTTTAGATCAATAGGTGTTTTCATTCCTTCCTGCACCTACGGTCTCTCCCCAACCTGTGATCTTCAACTTTTTGAAGGTTTGGGTACTTCAAAGGTCCATAAAAGACTATAGTGGAATGTAAGTCTTGTCAGTAAAATGGCATGTTAAATCATAAAAGCTGAATTTATGCAGTGGGACTTGTAGTTGATATGGGAATATCAAGCTTCAAGAAAATAGTATCCTCATTTCCAAAAAAATACACCAAGAAGATCAGAATAGAAGAAAGTTTAGAGGAATAGCTCCAACTTTAAATACAAACTCATTTGCACTGCAGCTGATCAGATACATTTTTCTACTCATTCTCTAAGTATCGGAGTAGAAAGAGCTAAAAGTAGGGTATGCTGGAGTAACTGTGCTTGTATCTTAACCCCTCCTCATAACAGCTTCCCTGAGAGGGTGCAGAATGCCTCAAGATTATGCAGAAAGTGTGATTTGCAGGAAAATACTGCTTTCACAGCTATTTCTAACCCAGTAAGGGGAGAATGGGAGGTAGAGAAGAGAAACTAGTAAATAATTCTCATTCTTTTTTTTTTTTTTTTCCTTTCCCCCTTCCTATCCTCTAATTCAACAGTTGTTTCAAGTACCTTTGGAAAAGGAAGGACAACTTGGAGGACCAATCCTGGCTCAGGAGGAGATCAAGACCATATTTGGCAGCATACCAGATATCCTTGATGTGCACGTTAAAATCAAGGCAAGCTTTTTCTTTAGCCTATCTTTAGGGGAAGTTTTGACACCGATTGAGATAATCTGTATGCTTCAAGTTGTGTTTGCTAGGTGGAATCTAAAAAGTGTTTTTGTTGCAAAACGGGGGACTCGAGACATGCTCTTGTAAGGTGCTTTATGTTAAAATTGCCTTTTATCAATCACCTATTATGAAAAACTTGTACTTTCCTTTAAGAGCTTTGAGCCACTTTTGAAAAGTAATCAGCTTCTTAAAACTGTCTTGAACTCTTACTTCTAAAGATGACCTGGTACTGAAACCTCTTAAGTGCTGACAAATTCTGTATCAGATTGTATTTAAGTTCTCATAACATTCTTTTAACATACGTTTTGACTTGGATTGTAAGCTCTCTACTACAAGAAACCATCACTAGGTGTCTCAGCAGATTGTTGCAAGTGTTCATCAAATATGAAGCTGTAAAATCTCTGTTAAATACTGGCATATGTCTGCTCTTGTCTGCATTTAACCATAGACCCTTAAAGGGAATTGTGGACGGATGCTAGCAACTCAGTGTGGTGAGGGTGTGTAGGTGGGAGGAGGGTGTGTGTGTTTAATCGTGGAGATGTGTCTAGTTAATCAGTTAGGCACAGAGAATACGGAGAGGAAAGAAGAGCATGTTTACTTGTGTGACAACTGGCATGCTGTACAGCATGCAGAGTAGACAAAGTTGCTTGGATGTGGTCATCTGTTTCCCTTCCTCTTTAGTATGATAAAGATAAGAGGATAGAAGGTGGAAACAAACCAAAGTTAATGATGGATTCCCTTCACCTAAGGTGAATCCTGAGCTTCGGTTGTGTCCTTGTGGCCCTCTTAAAAGCTGACAGTGAATAAGCTTTATCCTTATTAAGCTGATACAAGCTTAACAGCTTGATCTCACTTTCTTTGACACCCTTGTGCAGCAAGCGAGGGAATGCTCATTCTGTGTCAATCATACATTCTGTTTTGGACTTGAAATCCTATACTTGTTTTGCACTTTTCTAATTGCAATTAATTCAACTCTGCATATACTTGAATTCCACTTGAGATGTGTTCAGTAGTGTAGTGGACACATTGCTGTTGTCTGGTAGCAGAGTCAGCTAGTGCTGAGCCACAGCTGCACTCTGCTTGCATTGCTTCAAAACTCTGTTTGATAGAGGTCTTTTGTCATTAGCCTATGAGGCTTAATCTGAAGTTGTTTAGACTTTAGGATAGCCTGTTTTATTAGCTGCATCTTTCCATGCTGACTTTGTGGTTGGTGAAACACATTCTAACAAGGTTAAGATATATATCTATATATAAATAATAAATATTTATGTATATATTTATGTAAAATATCTATAAAGCTGAGTTATTTTATTACTGTTATTATTTTAACTCTACATTTGCTAACACTGTTATTATTTTAACTCTACATATGCTTACAAAGTACTATTTGGGTTGCTGATAGAGTATTTAATTATCCTATAAAATTTGCTTTACATTCCTCTCTTATAGTATTCTACACGACAGTGTCCTGTAGATAAATATTTTCTGATAAATATTTTCTTCACAGTTAGTCTAGCTTCTGCTTCTGTTGTAGGCTTTTCTTCTAAACTAGTTCTCTGTGTTTTTATTTCCTTTCTCCACTCTGGCTATAACTTAAATGATATTTTGAGTTAGAACTAGAGAAGAAACAGAGATCTGGTCAAGAGAACTTGACAAACTGTCAGTTGGATATATTGCTTCAGAGTAGTAAATGTCTACTTGCTAAGCATACTATACTCAGTTCTCTTCACGTAGCAAGCAAAATGTAGTGGTTGGAATGGCATGTAAGTTACCCCATAGTACGTAAATACTATGTACAGAGACTTGTGATGGCTGCTTTGGTAGGATGGCTCATTTTATGACCGTTCTCCTGCATATGTTTCAGGAAGACCTGGAAGATCTTATGATGAATTGGACTGAAAGCAGAAGTATTGGTGATATCATTCTTAAATATGTAAGTTTCTGCTTCACACTTTATAGTGCTATTACAAACTATTGTCTTAAAGAAATAATCTGTTTGTATTTGATCTGGCAAACCCAATTAAAGCACTGCTGAATAAGAAAGAAGAGTATTAGTCTATCTTATGGTATTTTCTGTTTAGAATTATTAGCTCTAAATTGGCTGATACAGTTATCTTCCAGAGGTAATCCAAGCTTACATAATCAAGCTGAAATGGGTATACCTTGTAATAAATGTAGAATCTTAGCTATCTTTTGCTTCTGATCAATAGTGAAGAACTTAGAATTTTCCAGGAACACCTTACATTCTTCCGTCAGGTGTTCAAATATAAAAATTCATAAGGACTCTTGGTTTTTCACAGTACAGTGTGTGCAGAACAGGGAGGCTAGGTCTGGGACTGCAGTGCATTTTAAGATATGTCTGCTAGACATCTTGTATTTCACAGCTTGATCATATTGGGGCAAATTGTGCTGCACTTTTGGAGGTTCTTGGTCTTGAGCACTGCTTGTGATGGGCTGTAATGTTTCCAAGTCAATAGTATGTTGTAGGGAAAATATCTGTGTGCAATTCCCAAAATTCCTGCCAAAAATATCTTGCTAGGTACTGATCTGCTGTTTTTTGAGGTATTCAGCAATTTTTGTCACATCATAAGTACTTTTTCTTTAGAAGTACCTGTATTTAATCAACAGTGTTGTCTTGGGCATCTGACATGCAAAAATATCTAGCTTTGATTTTAAGTTTGTGTTATTTATTAAGCTATGCCTGAGTTGCATATGAGTATATGTACAATGCTATATGACGTGTAAAACAGTTATAACACTTGTTTATTTTTCAGTCAAAAGACCTGTTGAAAACGTACCCTCCATTTGTGAATTTCTTTGAAATGAGCAAGGAAACTATTACAAGATGTGAAAAACAGAAGCCAAGATTTCATGCCTTCCTAAAGGTAAGTGTCCGCAAAAGTGTTCCTTCCTGCCCCCAGCCTCCAAACTAGTTTAATTATCAGAATCTATTAATGAAAAAATTCTGATTATACTCTCAAATAGGTGTACTTTTTTAATTAAAGATAAGTAAAGCTACTTCTCTACTATTTGTTCCATATGCCTTAAAGACTTGTTAGTTAAATTCCTTTAAGAAATATTGTCATCAGCTGTAAAGTTTCAGGGAGTTAAAATTTCTCAACATTCTTGTGACTAATGAATATGAGTATAAAATTAGAGATCTAGGGGAAAGAAAGATGATCCTCATCTACAAATGTGTATAGCTCATTAATAGTGCAATATGACGTAAACTTCTCTCTTGTATCTGACAAGTACCTGCCAAATAATGGCGTAATCCAACTGACAAATTTCATTTTTTTGGAGACATAGGAGATCCCATATTTTAGTTATCAATATTTAGATGTAGAAGCAGATGAGAATGTATCCCATATGCAAACTGTAGCATCAGCCTCTGGAACAGGGACTGTGAGGGGAAGATAATATGGAGAGTTTAAAAACACATACTCCAAGAGCATAAAAGGGATAAGTACTAAACATACTGTGTAGATTTGAACACACATTTTTTTAACATGATCTGTTAGTAGCAGTTCATCAGGAGCATCTGTGTTGAGCAATTCTACACATTTTGGTAACCTAATACTAGTTTCAAGGAAAAATTTTATTAATGACAATTATTTCCTTTCTTCTCCCACAGATAAATCAAGCTAAACCGGAATGTGGCCGTCAAAGCTTGGCTGAACTCCTTATCCGTCCTGTTCAGAGGCTGCCTAGCGTTGCTCTGCTCCTAAATGGTAATCTAGGGATATTGTTTATTTTTATGTTAGTCTGTCTATGAAGATATTAAAACTAAGCAAATGGCTGCTTTTGTCGTAATTAGGAATAGCTTTTCCTCCCTAAAAGAAGTCTGATGCTAAGTGTTAATAATGCTTTTAGTCTGAATCTGTGTTAACTTCAAAGCAAAGTGTCTTCCTATTTCTTCTCTATATTCTCAAGACTATTAGTTTTTAAGGGCCTGGAAGTTTATACTATTCTTTTTTTAAACTGTAGATCTAAAGAAGCATACTGCAGAAGAAAACCCAGACAAAGTAACTCTAGAGAGAGCTATTGAATCATTAAAAGAAGTGATGACGTAAGTGATATTCTAAAACATGCTACCCTGCGTATAACTTTCTATATTATTTTAACTTGGAGGATATTGTTGCTATATACCTCATCTGCATGCAAGTATACATAATTGCACGTGTTTTTCAGACTGTGGTGACATGTTAGTGTTGCAGAATTCCCTTGCAGAAGAATGGGTGAAGGGGGAACAGAACGTGAAAGTTTAAGCTGCATCTCTGCTTTGCCAGATGGTCTCACTCTCGTGGCTGTCATGCTCATTCTGTACCAAAGCTTTTGAAAGGAGACTGTGGCTTTGTTATCCAGTACTTCTAACTGAACAGCTCCTCACTGCCTGCCTCGGTGCAGTGTTGAATTTTTGAGTTTTCTCTGTTCTGTCCCAACCCTTTTATTTCTGTATGTTCCCTCCATAGTGGAAATGTGCATATACCTCAAGATTTAAGGACTCACTACTTGAAGAAGATTTGTGTATGTGTGTGTGTCTGTTTTTGTCTTAGCTATTCCTGGCATTAATCCACCAGTTAAATAGCTTCAGTCTTAAGCTAATTAGATAAATCTCACTTCTTTTGAAGTGTAATGTATGCTTCCATCAATGAGGCGCTCTTTGTTATTTGGCAAATGGTTGTTTAATTTTAACAAAAATGTTTCTTTTTCTATATAGCATTTATTATTTGCACTTGTTCCTTGAGCCCTGTGAGCTGTAGGGAAGAAAACAAGATGTAAAGAACTATATTGAACTGCTTCTAGGATCATAATCTCTGTGTGTGTGTGTGTGTGTGTGTGTGTTGTAAAAAAAAAAAAAAAACCCAAAAACACCAAATAATTTTAGCTGCTGATGTCATGCACAAGAGTTGCTGTAGACATGAAGTTTCCTACTGCTTACTATAAAGTGTTTGAGCATTTCACTGTAAATGATCGAGCATGTCTGATCTTTTGCATTTTCTATTATTGCTGTTGGAAATATTTCTTAAGGCTTAACTTCCTTATTTTATGTATGCTAGATACATGCGTTAGTTAGTGTTGCTTGATACTGAAAATAAATGTTTCCTTCAGACACATTAATGAAGACAAAAGGAAAACAGAAGCACAGAGGCAGATCTTTGATGTTGTCTATGAAGTTGATGGATGTCCAGTAAGTAAATTATCTGAAGCTGCAGACCTGTAGAAATGACTGGTGATTTGTTCCCTTTGTGGAAGTGCTTAGGTTAAAATGCAATGCTACTGTTTAAATGGATTCCAGTGTTAAGTTGCAAGTGATAATCCAGACCTTGAATTAAGTGCTTAATGAGCACTTTACTTTTATCTTATAGGCCAATCTCCTGTCCTCTCACCGAAGCTTGATTCAGCGTTTGGAAACTGTTGCACTTGGTGATGACCTGTGTGACAAGGGAGAGCAGGTCACACTCTTCCTGTTTAATGATTGTCTAGAGGTAAGATTATTATGTAAGTACATCTTGTGAATTGAATTACAAAATGTTTGATGCTAAACACTATAAACAAGTAAAATCTAGAGGCATTGTGAAGCCTAATTAAGTCAGGGCAATACACGCTGATGATATGATGTTGCTTTTCTATTGTATAAGGCAACACAAGGAGCTAGTCAGTTCTCTGTGATTGTCCTGCAGCAAGATAAAAAAGTTAATATTGAAAAGCAATGAAAAGGATTCCTTTATAAAAAAGAGAATTAATATTGCTTCTTGGAAATAAGGGTAGTAATTCTAATATGTCATCATAGTAGATGACTGATACTTGTCTTGATGGTCACTATAAACTCTTTTCCATAGGTAAATGCAAGAGTATTTCTGCACTGTGTGCTTGTGTGTGCACTCCTATGAACAATTCTGCATTCAAATACATAGATATGTACCACAGATATGTGAAATTGCATATATGTATACTTTCTTGCTCTGTTGAGAGTAGATTATTCTCAAAATGTTAAACTGCGTATCTGAATTGAACTTTGAATGCTAGCAGTAGATGAAAGCGTGTTAGAATCCCTGCCTCAGCAGCATGTTAGTCCTTTTAAGGTTTATTTGTATTTAAATATGAACTACTGAAATATGAGTGTGATCAGTAACAGCAACAACAAAAAAAGTGGGGAAAACACACAACTTGATACAAACATGGCATGATGCCTGGTTGTGATTATTCTAGTCTTCCTGCTGCAGAGGTCTATGTTAGTAACTAACTTGAAGGAGAGAATTCTGTTGAGCTTGCAATGCCATTATAAAATAGTTCAACTTGTTGTTGCAGAATGCTGTTCAAAGAGTATTTTTTTTTTTTTTTAGCAAATAGCTATTTTGTATGTAACAAGTTTTTTTTGTTTTTTAAAGCAATTCAGAGAGGGTCTGCTCTGAATTTGTTCGACTTCATCCTGTGCTTATCTTTTGGCAAGCCTAGGGTCATCATCTCTTGATGCCCGTTCTGAATCTCTCTGGAACATCATGCTCTCTGCTATAGGTTATGCAACTGTCATGTGTCTTTCTTGAATAGGATTACTGTGCTTCTCCTAGTACATCTTTTTTTTTTTAAAAGTTTTTTTTTTTTGTTAAAGCCTGTAGTAATTTCTGCATGGAAAAACACATGCTGTTTTCTGTAATAACAGGAAAGTATGCACGGGCAGCAGCAAGTGATTCTGGGACACAACACAGCCTAAATTGGTTCATGCGTGTAGACATTCTTGATGTTTAAATCTAGGATGGCTTGTGGAAGGATTTCCTTGTTCTGCAGGGTATAATTGAGATTTATGATGTAAAATTGCTCTGCCTCTGACTTTTTTCAGAGGTGAGGGTTTTAATGCTAAGTAGTAAGCTACTGGACCAACTGATAACGTAGTGAATAGTGATATGTGAGCTCCATGAAGGTTTATGTGATAGAGTAATTGTATGTTGGAAAAATACTCTGAAGAGATTACAAAAAATGCATAGAAGATAAACAAAGCATTAGAAATACACCTTCTATCTTGACCATTTTTTGTCCTCTGTTTAATTGCAGATTGCAAGAAAACGGCATAAAGTTATTGGTGCTTTCAAGAGTCCCCATGGTCACACCAGGCCTCCTGCATGTCTCAAGCATGTTGTTCTCATGCCTCTCTCCCAGATTAAGAAGGTGTTAGACATAAGGGAAACAGAAGGTTTGTATGTTTCAAAGTACCTTGAGAGTTACTGAAAACTGATTCAGAGTATGAAGGATGAAGGCTTGCTGTCATGGGAGATGATGCTAAGGTGTAGTTGTAGTATGTTTTATGTGTGTGAAGTGGTTTTTTGTTCTCGTTACAGTATAATTAGTTTTGCTTTGAGGCTTATGTGATGGGGAACCCAGTTGCAGAACAACAACTATGATTGTGATGAGCTTCAGTACACTAAAATCTTAGGAGAGGTCAGCTACTCTGTTATGGGATTGTTCTTCTGAAGCATCTTTTCTGAGTTGGAGAAGGTGTAGTCTCCTTTCTTTCTTGACCGTGTCTAGCACAGTTCAGCTGTGTCTGTTCTGGAACAATATCAGCCGTGGATTAATATTCTGCTATCCAGTGAGCAACATCTGTCAAATTTTTACAATGAAATTATTGTAAATTGAGTAGTTCAGTATGTCGTAATTAATATCAACTTCTTTGTTCCTGTCTTGCCAAAATAGGTAAATGTTTTTCACCTTCTTCTCTGTCAGTAAAGAGATAATCTACCTGACATTTCATGAGTTAGAAAATCACATTGAAAAAAAGATTGACATTAACTGTTGCTCTCAGTACAAATTGACTAGTCTGTAAACTGTAGCATGCAAACTATTTATTGATTAAAGTTGTCTGAACAGGTGACTACAGCCTCTTGATACATGAAGGATGTGGAGAGAACACATGGCTGTTTTATCGCTGACAGTAGAGTTCTTGTGCAAATGAAGTTAAATCCTTGCACCAAGCTATTTTTGCCTCTATATAGTACCAGGCAGATAAAAATATTTGGAAGACTTAACACTTTATTTCTAAGTCTATATGAAATCTGATTCTTTACTACTTGCCATTTTTTTTAAACCACAGATTGCCACAAAGCTTTTGCCTTAGTTGTACGGCCACCTACAGAGCAGAACAACAAACTACTCAGTTTCCAGATGACAACTGAAGAACCTCCTAAAGAAGACTGGTTGAAGACACTGTGTCGGCATGTGGCTAACACAATTTGCAAAGCAGATGCAGTAAGTGCTCTAGAATCATATCACTGTTTGAAAATGATTAAGAAACTTGATCCTTTCCTCTTCCTTAACATTTTAAATATGAGAGGGGGGGAAAAGTGTTAATTAATTTCAGTCTGACATGCTTACCTGTTTTCAGTCTCTCTTCTAATTAGTGTAAAAGAAAAATGTGGAAACTTTCTAATTAAACTAATCTCTAGCAGATATGTGTGTAGATCTAATAATAATAGGTATCTGTTTAATACATAAATCTGTATCTCTTCCCTCTTGCCACAGCATACTCAAAATCACTTAATGACAGATGATAACACACTATGCCAAATCCTGCTAGTTACAATTTCTATAGCTGCCCATTTGTAACAACTAGATCATGCTTCTTCCCTACTGATTTAAAGCTTAAATTAAGCTTCGCTTAGAGCAGGCCCCTCTGCCCTCCTCGGTTTTTAGGGATGTTTCACTAATTCTGTTACCACAGAAGAACCTCTCAAGAACCAGAGAGATTGACTGCCGCATGGTGGCAGTAGAGGCTTGAACTCTGCTGCTTTGTTTAATACTAGGAAGAACCTACACAGACCTTACACTTTCATAGGCTTATGATTTCAAAGCAATTTTTAGAGAGAGATATCTTTTCTTAAACTATAATAAAAAAAAGTGCCCCAAGCAACCTCCTGCCCCCATTGCTTCCTCTATTTCCCTCTCTTCTCCCTCTCTTGCTTGTGAATAGCTAGCCAGAGATTGCTGTGTGTATGCTAGTGTTTAAAAATGAGGCATGGAAAAACTTGTGGGTATTCTGAAACATCTGCTGGCATTAACCTGGAAGTTTTAGTCGTAATATTTGATAGCTGAGGCTATCAAGATTTCATTTTGAAAGAGTCAAAGGTGTGCTAGAGGGGTCAAGGGATATGTATGTTATGAAACACCCCCCCAGACACACTTCAGAGCTATTACCTTTATTTTGGTCAACTACATATTTGAAACTGAGTCAAACCAAGCATAAAACTGATGGATGAAGTGTTTCCATAAACTGACTGCAGCAGTAGCTAATCTTGTGAAATGTCATGAAAGTAAATAGTTGCTTAACTGTATATTGAGAGTTAACAAGGGAGGAATATGACAATTAAGAACCTCTCAATTTGAGCTAATGAGCTAGAGAATGATATTTTGACAATAGCTGGTATTATTGTGGATGATGATTAAGGTGAACTTTGTCTATAGGAAAATCTCATCTATATGGTTGATCCTGATTCAATTGAAGTAAATACTAAAGATATGGACAGTACATTAAGCAGAGCATCCAGAGCAATAAAGAAAACATCAAAAAAGGTAAGTTACTCCAAATGTGGTATTTCTCAGTAAAAACCTGCTGTAGTCAGAACTGGGCTAGTGTTCCTATTCCAGACTTGGGACTTAGGTAGTGACAAGAAAAACTTAATCTGAGCTAAAACTCTAAATATAAGCTCCTTAAATAAATTAAGGAGAGTGTTTGAGCTTTTGACTGAGTAGTTTTGGAGTATGTGCATATAGGCCTAAGTATTATGGTCATAAGTAATATTAGTTATTGTAGTCTGTTACAATTTATTTTCAATTTAGTATTTTGAGTTTTTTAAATATGAAACTGACTTCAGCTCTGTTTTTGACATATTGAATCAATTAAAAGCTTGTCACTAGACACAATCCTAAATATCTTCAAGGACTGATGTAGATGGTGTATGATCTTGATAATAACCTCGACCATGTCATGAGGAAAACGCTGAGTGTTGGTCTCTTGATGCAGAAGTAAATGCTGCTTTGCATGGGGCTTTTTTGCATGGGTCAATCAAGACCAGATAAGTGCACCCTATTCTGCTGAAAGGGTCTGCCTGTGACTGAGAGGCAAGTTCCCTATCTGCTCTGTCACCTTGGCTGTGCTGTGTCAGCTTCCACTAGAGAGTATGGATGTGTGATGACTGAGTATGACACAGCAAGGAAGGAATCCGCTCCACATCCTTGGCAACTTTCCAGAAGACTCACTATGTTCATGATAATACTATTTCCTAGAGTAAACTATAGAGGCTGCTATAGTCTAGAAGGTGCAGAAGGCAGAACTGAGAGCAATCTAGTGGGAGGGGTGTGACTTTGAAAAACCCGATCTCATTTGACTTCGCCGTTCTATTTTTCCGAAATATCTTCATATTCAGAAAGAAGTGTGAAGAGAGAGTGGTGAGGACTCTTAAAGTTAGAACCTGCAAGAGATTATGATTTGATTTTCAATATGGTCACATTAAGGAAGAACAACTATGTGCTTCTCACTCAAGTCCTGTCCTGCAGATGTTGAATATCTGAACAGTAATCTATCGTGGTAGTTACTGTAGTCTGTGGGGGTGCAGTGTGTGTTTTGTGTGTTTGGTTTTTGTCAATGTATGACAATACTCTTCAAACTTCTCAGGTTACAAGAGCATTTTCTTTCACCAAAACACCAAAAAGGGCTCTTCGAAGAGCTTTAATGACACACAGTACCATAGAAGGACGAAGTCCCTGCTTAACTAATGAGAGTTATATAGGCAGCCGCCTGCCTAGTACATCGTCACTGGCGGTAAGTGATTTGGCTGTGCAGGCCAAGTAAGTAACCCTAAGATCTCTCGCTTCCCCCCACCCCCAGTGCCTGATGCAAATCATTTTAACAGTCTTAAGAGCCACTGTGATCTTTTTAGCTATGTTCATAGATACGTTGCTTTGGCAACATCTTTCAATGAGAGAATGTTTAGCATGCTGAAAATTCAGAAAAATCTGTTAAATGCTAGAAAACAGGAGTTATCTAGTTCAGTGGAGTTGGAAGCTTGTCAGATATCCTCTTCTGAGCAGGTGAGGAGTTCCCTATGCGCAGCCTTAGTCTTAAGGCAACATACACGCATGTGCTGTACAAACTCAGAATAGTATGGTGAGATGACACTAGAAAAACTGAAGAAAGGATGGAAAATATTCTTGAAAATATTTTGAGGGGAATATTAAGAACTGCAAATGAATTATTCTCTATGTGAATTTAAGACAATCTACTAAATATATATTTTTCTACATGCTGCGATCTTTATCCTATGCCATGTCACTCATCACAGCTCTTCTCTGCCATTTCCTAGTGCAGCCTGTAGCAACTAGATCTGTAGGGATTTTTTCATCTTTCCTTTCACTCCTCGTATTTGAGTAAACAGTATGCTGAGTAAACATATATTCTTAAGCCTAAGTTTGTAGGACATCTTGCTCTCAGGCCTTTGTCCTGTGTATTTTTCTTTAACTGCCTAATATGTCAGTCTCTCAATACAGAGATGATTCGGTGTGCTTGATTTGCTATTTATTAGATTTTTACTATGTGAAGATATTGCCCTGGTCTCACACTTGAGGTAGGCCTACAGGGATATGAATTAATAAGAGGGGGTGACAGAAGTATCACAATAGATCCCCTGGCTTTAAAGGGGCAGGGAGAGGGGAACAGTGTGAGTGGTTATAACCCAGTTCTGTCTTGAGATTTTCTGTCTTCGATTAAAGTTTGCCCAGCAATTTTTATTTTGATTTTTTATTTCTTTGAACCACACTCTTCTGTCTTCATTTTGATACTGTACTGGCTCTATATCTCAGGGAAATGTCTGCCCCCTGTAATGATGGGTACTTGGAGCTGGTAGTAACAACTGTTTTTTTTTTTCCATTAAGTTTCACAAATTCTTCCTAGAGGACCCCCTATAGCTTAGCAGCAGGGTGTATATTGATAGGGACTCTGTGTGTGTGTGTTGTTGTGGGTGGGTTTTTTCTTTTAGTTTTCTCTCTCTCTGCACTTACTGTTCCACTCTACTGAACTTGCATAAAGTCTCTTTTGCTTGAATCCTAGGATTGGTTCAGAGCAGAAACACATTTTCAAAAAAATGCAGTTTTACACATTACATACAGGCTATTCTAATGTGTAATAAACAAGAAATGAGAATGACTTCAAGACTTGAGTGTAATAGCATATATATTAGTTTCCAGACAGGAGAAAAAGAGTTGGATTTCAGCCCCTCAAGCTGGTGAATTAATTCTGCCTTGGACTCGGCTTTCTTGCAAGTGTTGAGACATGAAGCTGTTATTCAGACCATTTGTTCTGTTTAAATAATATTCTGGCACAGTAGCTGTGATATGTGTTACCCTCTACCTCAGTGTAGAAGAACTATAGAGTAAAAATCTCAATTGACCATAGCTGCTGGGGTTGATTGTTTAGATCAACTTTTCTACATCTTTCTAATCGTAGATTGCTTTTCATCTTCCATTGCAACCTAAATGGATCTGTTGAGTGTCTGGTTAATGTTCACAGCTCCAATCATCTTGCTAGGAGCTCTCCAAATCTATGCTAATATTTGTTTTCCAAGTGCTGTAGAAAGCAAGGCAGGGATGGGGGAGAAGAAAAACTCTTCCAATTTGGAAAGCTTAAATGGTCTTGCCTTTGTCAGATTATGCCCTACTCCTGTTATGGCTACCACTTCTGGTGGTGCAAGAGATGATGATTAGTTTGGTGCTGGAAAATGCCGCATACCAAATTCTGGCCATTCGTGTCCAGGTAGCATGAGCATGAAACAGTCTGAGTAGCATAAACAACGTGGTACAATTATAGAAAACACAGAATCAACAATGTGGTGTTGGTGTCGGATTTTTCTTTTGACTTGCTCTACTTCACAGGATTGGAGTCAACACCTGTGATTGGTCTGGTGGTGTTTGTGGTTCAGAGTGACTGTCTTTCACAGATATTTCTCTAGTGTTTTTAACAAGTTTTTTAACAAGTTTTTTACTTATTTCACATCTATATGAATCTTTTTTCCTCACTAAACTAAAAATTCAAAGTATGGTGGTTGTTTCTGTGTCCAAGCTGCAGAACTCACTGGCCTGTGTTCTCAGAACTTAAGTCTCAATTGTTGGGTGATCTTGAGCAATGATTTTTAGCTATGTCTTAACTTTGGTCTTGTCTCTGTTCTAGGAAAAAAAAATGAGTTCTGTGCAGTACTTAAGAGTCTAAGAACTGCTATATAGAGAGAAGTTTAGACAATATTTCATTTAAATCCTAATGACTACAAATAAGATATGTCTCAAACTGATACTGGACTGCATGATGAAGTAACATGCCCAGAATATCCCTATTTACCAGGTTCTTCAGGCATGCAGGTTGAGCTGCATAACTGTTGTGACCTGTTGGTGCTTGGAGAGGCTTGACTGTGGCATAAAGAGCAACAGAAGACTGCTTGTTGAAGTACTTTAAGGACTAATGTAAAATGACTATAAAATTTGAGTTGTTTCCAAGAGGTTAATGTTTAATGCATCACATTGATGCATTAGTTTCACTGTAATTGTAAGTCCCAGGAGGAGCCTGTGCTCCTAGCATTAGAAAAGTCAGCCTCTTGCCTAGTTTCCTAACCTAGATAGGCTCAACTAAAGCTTTTGTCAGGTTGTTGTGATATGGTCTGCTCCTTTCTGTTGCCAAGACATGTGCTCGGCATCCAATTTGGGGCTCGGATCTGGTAAGAATACAGAAACTTGCAGGATCTAAGGGGAAGCTCTGTTTCTCTAAGAAATTGCTGTAACCTTCCTTTCTTTAAATATGGAAGGAGACTGTTACCACAAAAAATAGTGCAAGATGTGCATTAGAATTTTAACAGCTATTTTTCTAAATACATTCTACACTTATCAAGCCGATCAGAAAGGAAATCTTTAAAGAGTTTTTCAGTCTAAGCATTCTCCTGTGCTATTCAAAAATGATAGATCATTAATTTAAGTTGTCCCTCTTAATTCTTCTCCTCTGATTCCTTCCTTATACCACACCTCAGATATGAGGGATGACTGTTGTGCTGTTGACACTGAATATATGACCAAATAACTTTCTTTTTTCTTCCTCAACAGGCTGTTCCTTCTCCTTCCTTGGTCAGCCTTCCTTCCATCTTTGAAAAAAGGAGTCACACGTTAAGTCGATCAACAACCCACTTGATATGAAACAGTTCTAAAATAGAAAGTCATTTTGTAGTGACCAACAAGCAGCTGGCTGTTCGAATGACCTGTTACTGACATTAATGGTACCTTAGTCATTAGCACTTAGCAATAATTAGTAAAATGTTAGTTAACACTAAGTTAATCATAAGAAGTTTTAGTTGTATTGAAGCAGATCAGCTAATCAGTGGAACAAGCAACTTTGTCTTTAAGACATTTGCACAAATTTTTTTCTCACCAGCATAATGGAAGCATCCTCTTTCATTAAAAAGTGTCCCCTGTAGGCAATGAACTAGTTTGTCAGATTTTGAAATCAAGATGATGATTGTGTAACATACCACTGTTTTAGATGTCTCTTTTATGCTTGTCTGCCTTCATCAGTTGGCTGAGTGGTCTAAACTAATACCTGAGCTGTTGATGTCTTCAGTGGAGATGTGTTATGAAGTATCTGACCTTTATAAGTATGACAGTTGACCTGTTGTACAGCTGCTTATTCCAGATATTTTGTAAATGTAGCTGTTTATAAAGAAATATATTCTTATTTTACTGACTCCATTATGATCTTCTGCAGTCTCACTGTAACGCGGTGGTAAGTTATGTAGGTTTATCTGAACAGTAAATGTAAAGGCTAGGACTTGCTTTGAGCACCCAAAGTGATTCAGGACAATTCAACTCTTTGAAGTGGAAGTTTGAAGAAAAATAATTATGCTCTGTGGTGTATGTTTGTCTGTCTGTTCTGTTTGTGTGTCTGTTCTGTTTTGCTGCTTTTCCCCCCTGTCTAAACAGCCATAACTAAAACTTCCAAATACTTAACTGTTTGTTGTTTACTACATGAGATGATTAGTGTAGAGGTGAAACTTGAGGGCCTGGTTTTGGTATGCCAAATGCTAGGTGTAGCATTGTTAAGGCTTTACCCAAGTTGCTTAGAGAGCAGTGTCTTCAGTTGCACCAATCTGTTTTTTCATCTCCTCTCAACTGTTCTGCTCCAACACCATCTCGGGAGCCCTCTAAATATGTATATTTCTGCATTTCATTAACAGTTTAACTGTCTGCTTGTATTAAGAGTTCTCGACTTCTCTTTTTTTTCTTTCTTTTTTAAACCACCACAATATTGTCTATGTCTATGTAATTAGTGATGCTTCCAATGTGTCATATTTTGTCTGTTAACTGTTTTTTATATAGCATTTTTGCCAATCCTATCAATGTAAATAAACTGTTTAAAATAACATTGCTTACGGTTTTGCTGAACAGACTTAGAGTCCACTTTCTGAGCATAAAAATGTTGTGTTGGGCTCTAGCCTGCAACTATATTCTGACTAATCATAGAGCTATAGCTCAACACAAAACCTAGCAGACAAAATCTACCACAACTGACTGTTGTCACTGACCACTGTTCTTTATATGTGCATCATTCTCTTCCCATTTGCCTTACTTCATAGATCTCTCTTTTTGGATATGTGAGGTTTTCTGTCCTTATCCACTTAAAGCAAACATCTAAGTTTAAATATATGCTGAAGTTTATCCAATAAGGACCCATCAAGTGGCTGTAGAAAGCAAATGATCTAATAAATATTATGCAGAAAAACCAACTATGATTGGATTTTTTTGAACCTGGTAAGCTCCCACATTAAGCAGGTTATTGCAAAGTTTTTGTTCTCTAATTCAACTTTTTTTTTGAGTTTATGTTTAATTACTAATACCTTTTTCCACAGCCTAAGTGCAGATATTCAGTTTTGGCATAAGTTTTAAGTGATTCTTGTGCTGCAACGCCACTTCTGCACTATAACGCTACATTTATTCAGCGTGTGAATAGAGGAAACGGTGCTGCTCTTAGTCTTCTGAAGTGTGGTCCTAACTGAAGCTACTGAAAAGACTGCTCTCATTTCAAAATTAAAATAAATTGCTGTAATGAACTGGTTCGGTGAACTCCCGGTAAGTGCATAACCCCACACTGAACTGAGGCTTTGGGGAAGTAAATTAGTTGATTGTGTAGCTGTTTGGTGTGTGGTTTTTCTTTTTTGTGTTTTATTTTGTTTTTTAATCAGGGTAGGAGGAAGGGCAAGGAAAGTAGGGGTGGATAGCAACCTTTGCAAGCTGTTTATAGTACAAGAGCCTTCTTCAGACAAAAAGCAGCTGCTGTTAAACATTTAGAACTGGAAGTAAGTTTTAGCTGCCCTTTAGAAAAAGGCATGTTCAAGGAATAATATTCCTCCTTTTAATCTAAAATTAAATGTGCTGAAACCTGCTACTAAAAAGTCTGTTCTTATTGGATTGTCCTGGGTAAGATGGATTGTAACTTGTGGACGGACTTTTTATAAACCCGTGTGTCTCATAAATGAAAGCTGAAAATTTGAACTACAGTCTCCCTTCACTACACTGCTTGTGCTACCTCTCCAAGCAAGCATAGCACGGTATGAGACTGTCACTTTGGTCCCCTCTAATTTCCAAATTATTCCTATTTATCTTGTATCTTCAGTTCACTTGCACTCAAAACTAATCCAGCTTCTAGTTGCTGCTTTGGAGGGTGGTGTCTGTTTGTTGCTTGACAAAGGGCAAGTGGTGGTTCAGAGGCCTGAGACCTGAGATCTTTCGCATACTGCCTGTCATTTCCTAATGGAGAAACTAGTTCAGTCAGGCTTGCCAAATTTTAAGAAGATCAAGGAAGAGTGTGGAGCTGCTTAGGAGGCAAACATTCTTCTCCCTTCATATTACATTGTTATCCTAACCTGTTAGTTTTGGTTTGAGATGACTCTATCTTTTATTAAAAAGCAGCTCCACAAGAAAAGCTGATTTAGCCCTAAGATAGAATAGCAACTGTGTCTCCTTATCATCATTAAATGATGTGATTTAAAACAACTGAGGTATTCATTATCTCTGGTTATCACTTTTTGACTGTACTCCCAAGTGCTGGATTTTAGCAGCAATTAATTGAAGGCATCTTTGGTCCCAGATTGGTGAGAGTAACTGCCACTGTGTATATCCAGGTTGTGCTGAAAGCAAGCCCTTATCTGCTTTTACAATACTGTAAGGACTGGAAGTTTGTTAGTGAGATAAAGAGAAGTGAAAATGTTTAGTGAGATGTTTTTCAAAATAACAAGGTAAGGAATAGTTGATATAGGTTTTGTTGATTTGAAGAATTGCTCTCAATCCAATTTACTATAGAAGTGTGAAAAGCTTTTGTATACTGGTGATAAGAAGTATAATGTGACCTGATTTTAGTGAGGCTTTGTCTTGTATGACACCACTGCAAGATTTTAGCAGCAATGGAACTACTAGTGAGTGAATAAACTGATCAGTCTGCCCATTAGATATTAAATCTTTTTAGTCTCCACTGTGGTCTTACTGAGTGGGGCTCTGTGGGGGTCTGTACAGTGCTGCTATTGATTACATGGATAACGAAGTGGAGAGTGGGCTTATTAATTTTAGAGCTGTCATAAAACTGCAAGAAACTCTGAGCCCTTGACAGAACAGGATTAGAATTAGCAGTGAGCTTTCTAGGTTAGAGAAGTACAGAGGGTAACAAAGTTCTACAAATGAGAGATTTTTCTCCCCTATCTCTTCCATTTTCAATATATGCACATGTAACATTAAAGCAAATATGTGTTTTTGAGAGGTCTTTTGATTTTAAGAGTTAGATAGGCCTGGCTTTCCAAACCATGGTTTTAAATAACCATTTTAAATACTGTTTTGAAAAACTCTATTTAGTCTCTATGGGCTGTCCTGTTAGGCAACAGTAGGCACCTATTTTTGTAAAATACCTCTTTTTGAGCAGGTTATGGATAATTTGAAATTCTTGAATATGTTTTTAAATTTAATTCAGTTTAGAGGCTTTTAGTTCAGTTGAATCAAGTATAACTTAAGTCTTTATGCTAAGATTTCTAGCATTCAAAACTAGAGGAGCTGCTCTGCACCTCTTTAAGGATCAGGCTTTGGAACAGTGGCAGTGTTTCTTTTCAACATTGCTCTCATTCAGCTTTTGCTGTGATAGTTATCTGCTGCACCTTCAGCATACACAAGATTTTTCTTCATTCAGAAAGACTGGAACTGCCTGAACAGGAGTCAACAGATAATGTTTGTTTAAAGCAAAACCTTTTCTTCTAATAGACTCCCTTCTCATGTTGCTATTCTGCCTTAGACTTTTGGGAACTAGCTCTCCAAGAGGAAAATTTCTTAGAATAGGTATGTTATCTGCCTGTTTTCATAGAGCTTGTTTAAGTTTGTGTGTAGGGATGCGCTTAGACATTTAGAGAGAGCTAGGTCATATTGTCAACCTACTGTTTATTACCAGTTAAAATAGGTGATAATGTTCAGAGGTTTATTTGTATTGCAGTGTATTGCTAGTGAGTAGTTGGAGCGGGTAGGTAACTTACCCTAAGGTTGAGCTTGAGTAGGATGATATATGAGGAAGCAGGGGTTTGTTTCCTGGCTTCTGCAGCATCTTGGGTGTCTACCACTGAGACACTAGAAAAGCAGGAAGCTATGTGAGAGTCCACAGAGATCTGCAAGCCATGTGGGAGCTGAACTCTTCTGTCACTTACCTGAACCATGTGAACCTTCTTCGTGCAAACCTGGGCTTACAGGGTCCAGTTATACATAAAACCTATACCTACAACTCCCCAACATTTACTCCCTGCAAGCATTTAAAGCATTTACGAACTGAAATGATTAATCTTTTATGAGTTTTTGTTCAAAGAGAAGCAGTGGAGAGATTACAGCTGCCTGCTTGTGAATCTGCTGTGGGGTTTAACAGGACTGGCTTGACCTGTATTTTGCTGTAAAATAGTTGCTGTTTCAAAAATAGGAGCTGGAAAATCCATTGTGAGATGGATGTTTACAACTTCTGAAAGCCAGCCATCAGAGACAAAACGGGCTCTAGAAAGTACTTTAAAAACACAAAAGCTGTTGAGAGGTAAAAATGTTGGCTGAATGGTCTGCGCAGCTTACGTTGGAGGGATTAAGGCAAACCATGCCCTGTTCCTTGCCTTCAGACCGATTTTAAGCACATAGTCAGAAACCTGCTCCCCTCCCATCTGTAGCAAAAGCCAAAATGGGAATGAGAAGGCCAGGAAAACAAGATAGTGAAATAGATTTAACTCTGTTGGACATTAGGCAAACAAAAGTCATTTTTAGACAAGAATATTACCACTATTTAGGGCTGAATTTCCATCTGGCACAGAGTATTCCATCAGCCTCTGTACAGATGCATTTGTTTGCCTTATTTAGGCAGTTAGGAGTACAATTATTGCTCTACCTGCAACCTACAATTAGTTCAAGCTGTCTCAGTGCCTTTATTGGGTGATCCAAACACTGACTCACTAAGTACAGAATCTTACTGGAGCAGGAGCTGCTGAAGAAAGTAATGAGACTTCTGCTGTTATGCTTAAAGATACATTTTAAAAAAAAGATTTTTACAAGGAGTTGAGATGTTCTTACATGTTTACCATACCTAGGGAGCGCTATAGGAGACATAAGTGGAAGCAATTAAAATTATGATATTTATACTTAAAGGCAGAAGCTGTAATATTGAAGAGTTTAGCCCAAAGATCTGTGCATGGTGCATTGGCACATCTTTAACAAACTCCAAAGATCCAGCAGTCTTCCCTATTTTCACATATCTCTTTCAGATACTTCTCTGCATTGCATGCAGCAATCACAGACGCAAGGAAGAGTGTATGTGGAGCAGGCAGGATAGCTGTGGATGGAGGAGATGCTTATGCCTCTTGTTCCCCATGTGGCTGTTGGGTAAAGATTGGTCTTTTCCATCACTCTACATACCACCTGGAGGCAGAGAGGGCACAACAGCTGGACAAGTACCCTACTCCTGTGTTTTGTGATTCTTTTTAGATGGGCTTGACTTGAAATGGATTATTAGCTGTGTTACCTGTGCTTTTGGAGATTGATTCATGTGCAGTTAAAAACAGTCATGTTTACAGGTTGCTGTTTGGAGATACTAGTTACCTCTCAGCATCGACGTTCTCATAAATATTCAGCTTCTGTCTTTATCTAAACAGTAAGTAATTTATTGGCTATGTAGGCCTGCAAGCTCCTACATGCTTGCTGCTGCTCTGTGGTGGCAAAGATGATATTTCAGGAGTTCCTCCAATATTTCAGCCTGGAGGGGAGTGTAAATATAAGCATAACTGGTTTTGAAAATATGCCTTTATTCTGTGTTTCAATAGCTTGTGCCTTACAGTTGGTATGGCTGACAAATCAGTGCTGATTGCTAATTAAAAAGCTGAATATATTAACGAGCTTCACACATCCATTTCTTCCTCAGATTGAAACCCAAGCTGTATGAGCGAGTGCTAGTGGAGTTCTAATGGATACAGTCTAATTACTTGTTATTTTTGCTTTGACTTAACAGTTCATGAATTACAGTAGTTCTGACTGACAGATCATTGCTGATTGCTAATGAAATGGTGGAATTCAGTTTTATGCACCCCCAGCTCTTACCCCCCATGAAACAGTGATGCTCTATCTGAACAAAACAAAAAAAGACCTTTTTGCTTGTTTGGTGCTATGTAAAAGCTCATGGTCTTGTCCCTCTGCAAAACAAAAATTCTTAGGGCCATTCTAATAAGGGTGGAGGATAAATGTGTTTCCAAAATCAGGTTACTTCTGTGTTGCTTATAAAGGCAGCTTTGGCAAGAAGCTGTTGAAGGCAGCAGAATGACTCATTGTGTTTCTTGGTCGTCTCATTTTCTTGTGGATTGCCATCATTTAGTGAGCACAGAGAACAATTGGGTTTTTAGCCTTTTTTCCACAGGACAATTCATTCTGTGCCATAGATACCCGCTAGGTCACCTGGACACCGGAACAAATGCAGGAATGGATTTTCTTCCATTTTCTTTCTCTGAGTTTGTCTGTTCTGTTCAGCATAGTTAGAATTTAATTTGGTCCTTGACAATTTTACAGCTCTCCTAATGAGTGATATATTTTAACTTGTGAAAGCAATCTGTAAAATTCTTTGTGGCATTTTCCCTCTAGTCCTGAGTGGTAGCGGGTAGAAATATGGACAGCTGGGAAACCCTGGAAATACTGAAAATACCTCTGCTAGAAGAGCAGTTTTATAACTGCTAGCAGAGCAGCTTTCTCACTAAATGCCCGGTAATATGCAGTTCAATTCCAGACAAATCAAGAACAAGGGGTGATTAAAATTGACATCAATCTTTCCTAATTGGCACACAGAAGGTGTTCAGGTTTGATAAACTTTACTTAGTACTGATTTTGGTCACTGAAAGAGTTACAAAAATGCAGATTTTTTTTTTTTTTAATCCCTAAAAGACACGCTGTACCTCGGGGGGCTGGGGAGCGGGGAAGTGCTTCTCTAATTCGTCATAGTTTGTGAGTTGGCCCTTAAGTGCACCAATATTTCAATACATTGCTTGTATAAGTCTGTCTAAAATAAGTATTTAATAGCATTGCTATTAATAGCAACTCCAAGTTTTTGTACAGAGATGAGAATGTGACAGCATCTGGAAAATCAAAGGGCCCAGGGTCATAACTGGACCTGCAGATATTACTGAGTGATGGGTGCTGGAGGACCGCTAACAAGATGCTCACAAGCAAAGAGGGTCATATGAAAACTTGATGTCAACTTCTTTGCCTACCAGATTTCTTGAAAACGTTTTCCGATGCCTGCTGGGTCAACTCAGTTCTCTTCATGCCAATAGATGATCTCTGGAAAAAAATCTAGAAGACTTACAAACATTTCTGGTTGCTCAAGGGGAACAAGGCAGCTGTTTTTAGACTTCACCCCAAGCTCCCCTGCCTGAGCTTCTCTGTGTGCCTGAGAAATGTGGGCTCTGTCTGTCCTCGTGCCCTTAGTGAACCCTAGGAGAAACTTTTATGCAGCTGACAGCCTGCAGCATGGAAAAATGCCTAGAAAATGGCCAGAATGTTTCAGCTGGTGGAGCCCATGTTGCAATTATTGACCTTTTGAAAGAAGACTGCCATATGGGGCTGTTTACCCCTACTCTCTCCAATTCTCATTTACTCAAGAGTGACCAGCTTCAAAGAAAAAGTTCACTGCTCTAATTGAATATTCTCTATATTTGAGAGGGGTAAAAATAAACATTCTTCTCAGTTTATTCATGCATAAGCTGGAATCATCCGAGTGTGACATCTGAAAGGAACTACATGATGATAATCTGCAATGAGAACAAAGTTCATCTTGTGCAGTTTCTTATTTTTCACTGCAGGCTTTGAAAGAGGAATGAAGACTGCAGAATCTTAATACCCATTAAAGCTCAAGAAAGCCTGGGCTGTGTGGCTCAGCGTTAACCTTTTCAGTATTCTGGCGGTTAATTGTCCGTCCGTTCCACCTTTTCTTCGCAGGTTAATGGGGTGGTTAACAGGGGAGGACAGGAACGGTTGGCCAATCGCACTACAAAGCGAGCTGAAAAGGTCAAAGCAACGCGCTGTATTATTCATGGACGGTGCCTTGCCCAAGTATCTCCGATCTTGCGTCTTCCTGTGATGAATTGCAACAAGAAAATGAAACAGCCCCGTGTGAAATTGGCTCTTGTGCCCATCATTGTAGTTCAAATAGAGAAATGTTAGAATTGTGGCCCAGTGTTGTTCTGTGCTTTTAGATTAAAGATGTGTGATCTCATATAGCTGTGGCGAGGGCCACTGGATAAGCAACAGTTGTATGACTCCCCCATTCAGTTCAAATATCATACTGTTGCATCTGTATGGAATTCTTATTTTAGCTGTGGCCTTTGTCTTGGAAATACAGCTTGCTGTCTAATCTCTTTCGCTTATAGATTTCCTAGTATCAGGCATCTTTTTAAATGGTATTTTGTTTAAAAGTATTAATGCACTAAATTCTACAAAGGCTGCCTAGGAGGGGGACTTCCCTGAGCAAGTCAGCCCTTGCTCTCAGCAGCTTGTACTCTGTGGGCAAGTTTCAAGGACAGCTTGATGCAACCTTCCTTTTTGTTTCGGCACCGATGAAGTTTCAGGGGCGGGAGATGCTTGCAGTGCTACTGGAATGCTCTGAGTTATTTTCTGGCCCGCCATCCCTCTCGTGGACTGGGGCAAGATGTTAGCATCAGCAAGGTTTGATCTGATCCTCAGCAGCGGCCGTCATCAGCACGTCTCCTGCGTTAGTCCTTTCCGAGGGGTGTCATGAGCACGTCTCCCGGTTAAACCACCCGTGAGGTGTTTCATTTACTACTACAGCTGCAGCGCTCTTTGCTGCCATTCTGAACCACAATCTTATATTTTACAAGTGTTTTTTTTTTTAATGCAACACCTTTGACAGAGACTTTACGAGCAAGGAAAGTGCAAAAATGTTAAATTCAAACCCTGTGTCTTCTGTAAGCCATAACTGGCACTGTAGCCAAGCAAAAGCGCCTGCAAAAACTTGCTAGGCTTCTGTTTGTTGTCCCTTCCAGGGCTTAGTACAGAAATTCTGGCATTTACAAGGAAGCAGTGACTGCAGGAGCAAGCAAAAGAGTTATGAGGCAGTCTTAGGGGAGATGGGTATTTATATTTTTTTTTTTTTTTCAATTGGTATAGTGCTCTCTGCTTCTCATTGAGTGGTTTCAACTGACATCAGTTGCCTGGGGCCAGTGAACCTAGCTGTCAACAGATAAATCATTTTGTGACAAAAGAATGATGTGACGGAGGGAAGCAAACCCCCCATCACTCATTTGGAAATGAGACTTTGCCACAAAAGTGACCTGAAAGTGGAGCTCTAGCAGAGTGGTCTCACATGTGTCCTTGTGCAGGTGACTGAAATAGCCCCAGCAACCACAGGTCAAATGATTGTTGGTGTTTCACCCCCCCCAAAGAAAAAAAAAAAGAAAAAGAGGAATAAGTGCTGAGTAATAGTATTTATTGAGAGAAGCCTCAGGATTTATCTCCCTGTGGAATTCTCCAGCTAAGAGGTCAGAGGATCAATATGAAGCCCTTATTAAGTCTCTTTAGAAGGTAAGTTATTTTTTTAATTTTGTACACGAGTCCAGTGAATCTCATACTTTACAAAGCAAAGTCAATGAGAATTTTCTGTGCCTTTCTTGTGTCTCTCTCTACAGTGTCCTGTCAACAGTATTTCCTAGATGGGCAGGAATTGGCTTTTCCATGTTACACCGCCTAGTGTTCTCTTACGGGCAATATTACTTATTTGTTCCCAGAGATCCCCACTTTTTTATTGCATTTAATTCTTTATCATTCTAAGTAAAAACACATCAGTTTGCACTGAATATTGCTAAATCATAACCCAACTTAGATGACATTAAGAGTATTTGCTTAACATGCTGATGATATACCAAGCTGTATGTGACTTGGTGATCCGTGGGGAGCAGTCTTCCTGATTTAGTGTGTGCCTGCTCATCAAAGATGGATGATTGCCACTACATGCCGTAAAATTTTCTCTGACAAAACCAACTCCGTAGCAAAATAATGCTGTCTCCAAAGGGCAATAATTCATTGTTTCTGTGTCCCGCGTGTTTAAGGAGCTCAAGCTGGCTCCAATTTTCTCAAAAAGATTTCTTTACACTTAAAAAAAAAAAAAAAGCTTTTGGAAAACTAAGAAAGAGTGTACTAAAGCTTTGGCAGGCCTTTGTTCATTGTTGGGAGCCTAGGAAGATGGTCTCTAGCAGATGAAAATCTGCTGTGCTTAGATTCCTATCTGTGTAAGTAGATACTGTGTATTAAGTGGCTAAGTAGCTTTGAGGCCCTGCATTTTTGATTAATCTTAAGGCTGGGGCATGGTGGATTCTTCCTTTCTTTATATCTTTTCATTTTGAAGTCCCTCTTGAATGAGAAATTACAATGAAGTGAATTCTATTTTTACAGGACAAGGTATTTTCTTACAAAGTAAACACGTAAATGGGAAGGAAATGCCAGCTGTAGGACAGAGGATGTGTGTGGGGTGAGGATGCCCATCGAGTATCACCTGACATGGGGGATTGCTGTTGAAAAGGAGGCGAATGCTTGCAAAACCAACCATTGCATCTATGACAGGTCCTGGGCAATATGAGAATCTGTGTCCCTGCCAAAGGGATCCGGTGTCTAGTGATGGGGAGAACAGCATCCTTGGTGTACATAGGACACTTGCTGCAAAACCTGTCGTGTAAGGCAGTAATGTGCAAAGTAGGCAATGTGAGGCTGGGTTCTCGTCAGCTGAATGTGGAGGAATCCCTGTCTTCTGTGCTTCATGGATGCTGAGGATCCATGAGGATTTTACAGAAGATTAGGACATAGACTATTCTTGGGTGAGAAAATACAAGCCCCTTATGAAACACAGGGGCTTTCTATAAAATTCTAAGTCTCTTCCACTATTTGCAAGCACACAGTTCAGTAGATTTTTGTGCAAAGGCACTTCCCTAGTGAGCAGGTACTTCCCTGAGCAGTTCTCTGACATTATCTGTATCAAAGTGTGTGTGTGTAAACTGCCAGAAATGCTCCCCAGCTCCTTCCTCATGGACACGGAGAGAAAAGCACAGTGCTGGCTTTGCAATTTAAATGAACAAGACAATTTGCAATAGGAATAAAGCTAAGTTTTTTGTGGACGTTTATTCCAGACAGTTAAGACTAACCAAGTGGGAGTATTTCTTCTAAAGGTGCCCTAATGTGCAGGGAAGGCCCATTAGGTTGAAAGGCAGCTTTTGCTGACCTATGTATCTATCAAATATATTCAGCATTAATTTCCTTGTTTTCTTTGGGGCTAGTAGGGCACCATTTAGTAGTTCCTAGGCTTTAGGGTTGCTGGACGCTCTGAAGTTTCTTCATTTTCATTTTCTGCCTCCTAGCTATTCTAAGCTTTTTGTTCTTTAAGAAACTGTCTTCTGTTTGGTATAAGAAGTCTTCAATTATTCCAACCTGCAATTATAAAGAAGTGATGTCAGATGTATGCCCCTTTCCCTACATAAAAACATTTTAAACTCTTACGATTAGTTTATTTCAAAACTAATTGTCTTTAGAAAGAAAAATGCATGAAGACACCTGTCCTACTGTGGTAACTGTAGGTGAATTCATACTTTTTTTTTTTTTGGTCCCTTTCCATTTAGATTCAATTACTTTATTGCTGTGGAATAGACTTCTTTCATTGATATCTGCACATTGAAAATAGGAATTTATCACAACTCTGTCTTTAAATGGCATTGAGAAACAGCCACCTTAAAAGGAGGGGATGATGAGGAAATTAATCTCAGGCAAGCTTTTTTTGATAAGGAAAGGGAACAGAGGCTTCTGGCATTTATATGCCAAAAATCAGCACACAGAGAAAAATGAGTATTCCACATTGCTGTGGCAAGAACCATTTTTCTGTTAAATCAAAATGAAGTTCTGAATAAATATGTTTTCCCATGAAATATAATTCACCGGAGAAGAAAGTGAAAGAAAGAGATGCTGAATGATAATTCCTACAGCCCTCCTCAGTCTCCTTCTGAAATAAAAACATGATTATCCTAATAATGAGTACATTCAGATACACTTATTCCTTGCAGAGGTGCCTTCAAACCATCTTAAACATGTATAGCAACTGTACAGCGTAGAGGTGTTGTGTAAATACCAGGTACTGGTAATTTCACGGCTCTGTCTCTCCATTCCTTTACCTTTATTCATACGCTTTGTCAGCATTGGCAACGTGCAGCACTTCTGTAAGCTAAAGATGAGACCCATCTCCACACTGAGTTAGACCTAGACCTGATATAATGTGAGCATTCAAAGAATCAATTTTCCAAATGTGTTGTAAGTGGCAATCTTTAAAAAAAAAAAAGGTCCTCATCTATCATTCTGACACACATTCGGTGGAGCGTTGCTCCTTTAGTCACAACACAGAACAGCTGACGATGAATTAATTTGAGTGTGGCTTACTGTTGTGTTTGTTCACACATTGAGCTGGTGCTCCTCAAGCCAGGTGCTCTGGCCTTGGTTGGCGTTGGCGAAGGAGAAGACCATGCAGGTTCAACAGGTTGTGGACAACCACTTTGGCCTCACTGGAGACACAAGGCACAAATCTGGAGGAGGAGATCCCTGTCTCCTCATCCCCCTTGAGCTTTGTTGGGTCAGAGGATCAGCTTTGCACAGCGCCGGGCACGGAGCCGTGGCCAAGTTTTTACAGTGTCTCCCTTGGTGACAACACATGGGCAGCCACCCAGTTAGTGATGTCATCAGAAAGCTCTGGGCAAAATTATGTGCCTCTCCCAATTTGCAGCTTGTCTGCTGTTATGTGCATTTTGTATTTATAGACTACCTGTCAACTCCAGGCCCCCAAATAAGTTCTAATATGGCATATCAAGGGTGGAAATAATAGTTGCTTACATAATTGCAATGCTACTGACACAGCCGATGAGCTGATGATGTTATTTACCCAGCAGTGATGGCATTCAAACCCTAGCTGACTTATAATTACACTGTATGCTCTGAGCCCTAGCATGATTTAAATTACCATAGGAGCACAATGAAAATACAGTCTCTTGACAAGATAAAGGACGGGGACTCGGAAGCAGGAGGAGAATGGCTTAAAAATGTCTTTTCAGTGGCTGAAGTGTTCAGTAGTGCTTATTCATGGCTTTTTAGCTTGCACATTTCATTTTAAGAAAGTAAATTGGATGCATTATGTTCTGCCTTTTCGCCTTGATTTAAAACATCCCCGTGCCTGCTCTTCGGCTCTTCGACTGCAACAAACCACCCTCGTGGCTCTCATCGGGAAATGCAAATTTTTTAAAATCAATAGTGTCACTTTTTCCCCCTCTTTTTCTCTCAATAACCATTTAGCAAGGAATCTGTGTGGGCAGGAGTGAGTTGAAGGACATCATTCGCAACCAGCCCCAAAGTGATTGCCCTGAGAAGCAGGATTGTCAGAGGGAAGTGGACTTCTCTCCATCTCATTCCCACCATCACTCCCACAGGATGGCATCCTTGGAGGGAAGTCTCTCCAATGCTCTCCTGGATGAAGGGAATGCAACTCTCCAGCGTAAGCAGATATACGATATACCCAGACGTGAGCGCAGAGCTGCAGCACCAGCAGTGTGCCTTCAAAAGGTATTCCCTTGTTCTTTTATTCTCCAGGAAAATTGGTTGAATGAGAGGTTGTGTCTGCCTCCCCTCACTGCTGCACATTAAGGCGTATTCATCCCGACACAGAGGGAGAAGGTGAAAAGCACAATTAACGCCCCAGAAGTGGCTGGATGGGCTACAAGTCAATTAGGCTGCTCTAAATCTGAGTCCTGAATTCAGCAGGAGACAAAAACGATCTGCAGTCCACGTGGATGCTGAGCTGTTCGTCTCGTTCTTTGCTGAAGGAGGGTTGCGTAGCTCCTGAGGGCTGTGCACAGTGTGTAAATGCTGCACTTCGGGCACGTTTATCATGTGCAGCTTATGCATGCAATGAAAATCTGGATTTCTTTTGATAGCAGGAAGCGTAATGGGCTTAGCTTGAAGGTTGAGCTGCACAAGGTCTCACCGGGCAAGGTGATATATGGTTTCCCTTTGGTTTAGCTTTTCATTCATTACTACAGGATTTTTATTTCTGAAAGTGACATTACACAGAACTTCACACAACGATAAGCGACGGTATCAGCCTTGTTTGAAGCATATAAAAATACTTCCAATCCTGCCCTTATTACTCATTGCTCATGGCCAGACAAATGGAAGACGGAGGAGGAGGAGGGTCCCGCTCCCGTGCAGTGACGGCTCCTGCATCCCTGGCACCTCGCAGCTCTGAGCGTTCAGCTCTGCTCCCTGGACGTCATCCTGATTGATTCTCTTGCGACATGGAGGGATGTTTAAGCAGCATTTACTGGCTGCAGCTGAATTACAATTATTGAAAGATTTCAGTGTGAGGGACCTCTGGAGGTCACCTAGACCAGCCTCCTCTTCAGTGTAGGGCTTTATGGGAAGTTACCACCTCCTCTTCTGCTTGAGCTTACTGCGTTTCTGGTAATGGCCAATCAGTCACTTCTGAGTTTGCCTGGATGCAGTTAGATTTGCCCTCAAATGTGCACAGCACTAATATATTCTTTTCCTTGCCTATATGTAGGCACTCTACTCATTCAGATAAGAGATCCCACGCATGGTTCTTAATTATGTGATATTCACCAACTGCAAAGAACACAGAGATACCGCCCATCTTTCACGGTGATGCAAGTCCTGATGCATCGCAGATGTCATTAAATGTGTCAACGTTGGCTGCAAGGGTGCTGCTGCAAGGAATAGATGTCCATGCTCGATGACTTACTAATGGTCTCAAGGAAGCTAAGGAAGCTTCATGACTTACCCAATACATGCGGAAGCTATTCTGGGCACAGACTACCATGAATGCACTTTTTTTAAAGATCAGCATAAATGTGAATAGAAATACAAAATGTCAGTTGTAATAGCTGGTCCAGAGTTTAGGATGGCATGAATGGAGGAACTAGTCCCCCATCAGGACAAGCTGCTGAAGGAGAAGTGCTTGCTTTGATTATAGAAAAATGTAGATGGATGTGTAGCAAGTGGAGTCATTCCCAGGCTTATAGCAATAACAGGGTAAAACTGTACAAGTACGGAGGCATACAAGAGGCTTTCTAGAGTGCCTGGCCACACAGGCCTCCTAAATCCCCAAAGGAAATAGAGATGTTAGTTTGAAATAGGAAATAGATGCTTTCAAAAATGTCTGCAAAAGCTATAAATAACATGCAATGGCAAAATGATCTTCTGGCATACAGAATCTATTTTTACTTGGGAGGTATTAGTAATAGAAAGCAAATGAGAATATGAAGTAGCTCTCAACATTTTCCTTTGTCTCCTAGAGCTACTTACTAAAGCACTCCTCGGAGTGAATGCAAGCAAAAGGGAATTACTTAAAAGACTTAGAGGGTAAGTGGGAGTGACTGCTTAGAGTGAGGAGGAAAAGCCGAGTAGAGGCTTGAGGAAGAACTACTGATATTTTATTAAAAATAAAGACCTCATTTGTGACTTCCAATAAAGTCAGTTAGAACAAAGGTTGCTCAGTATCTGGAAAAAACTACATAATTTGGTGGTTTGTGTGTAGCACATCTGAGCTGCTGGCTGTTCCCCTTTGGAAGAGAGTGGGTTTGCACAGTGGCACATGGTCATCCTAGCTTCCATGGGCAGGCCAAAATCCTTGTTCTGCTGTTGCTTTTCAATGTAAGCCAAATGTCTGCGCAAATCTTGTCCTGGACTCGCTTTTGGAAATCTTCATGGGTTTAGATGCTAATACCCAAGATAAATAGAGTGCCCTTCCTGCTCTACTTTTGTTTTCTCACGTACCTGATTTGCTTGCACTGCTTTTCCTTAAAGAAAGGAGCATGACAGAGCACTCTGTCACATGTTTCCATCCTAAAAGAACAAATTTAGTGAAATACTGAAAAGTGGTGTTTACCTATTGGAAAGAGGACAGCACATTAACAAACAGCCCGTGCTAAAAGCAGATGGAGGAAAGAGCATATTCATTAAGGAGTAATTGAATAATAATAATGATGATGATTAAAGAATTACATATAGCAACCACCTTACAGCTGCGGAAGTCCCTCTGTACCTTATAAGTGCTCCTGGAATTGCTACAAAGCTCAGTGCTCACTATGAGCCCTCTTGTTGACTCATGCTATTTTTAAGAGCAGTAAGAAAACCTGGTAGCAAGTGTTTATAGGGCTGGAGACCTTGGCTAGCGGAGGGCAGCAGGGAAGCAGGCTGCTCGTCTCTAACTGACAGCATGATTAGCAAGAGGGGGGAGGTATTTATCTAAATCCCTACGCGGGGATTGTTAATGCCCAGCATCCTGTGATTTAACTGCCTGGCAGCTACAGCCAGTGACATTATTCCGATGCTTAAGACATTTACTTCACTGCCACATTTGCTGCTTTACGGAGTGATTCCAGTGAACTAGCCTCTCCTATAGCTTGGTGCAAGAGCAAGGCCTTTCTCATAGTAAAGCTCTTTCTCTTGGTAGTGTTAGCAGTGCTTATGCTGTAACAGCCTGACAGTTATGTTTAGAGGCGATATCTGTTATTAGGCCAACTGATTTAGCTGGGGAAAACAAGATGGGCTTTCACATATGCAAACTTGCCGTGCGGTCTGGAACAGCAGATCTGAGATTTCATTGCCCATCTCAGACCAGAAAAAAATCTCTTTCTGTCTTCACCTTTGTTGTATGCAAGACAGATAAACCCAAAGACCCACAGGGCCTGCTTTTAGGGGACAGCAGTACTGATAGTACCTGAAATCCCAATGTCACCTCTCTTGCACAGTTAGCTCTGTGAACCCCTTCATATGCTTTTTCTGTGCTCAACGTGCTGCTGAATTTATTAGTGGAATTCTTGGGGTGCCTTTCTTTTGCCTTTCTCTTGTATCACCTCAGATTCAAAACCCACAGCTGTTCTGCTCAAGTGCTCTTCTAACTTGGTCTGTTTTGAGAACTTTGCTCACTGCAAGGTTAGAAACCTCCTTGCTGCAGTTAATTCTTGTCCCTCTCAAGGATGCCACCATTTGAGTTAATGCCTTACAGGATGTCTTAATGTGTTCTCCAGCTTTATAAAGGAAGCCCATTTTTGGCCAATGCTAACCAAAATTTTAACTCTCCTCCTCTGCCTGGTAGCTCTGCTCTCCCTCACCATCACTATCCTTCTGCATGTACCAATGCAACTGAAATAATTTTCTTCTTGTAATTTCACTTCTCTCTCTTCACTGAATAACTTGATTAGACTTCCACTGCTATCTCTGCAGATTCAATTTTCTTTCCTTTGTCTTCCTTTCCTTTTTCCCTTCCTTTGCACAACGGATATGAGACTTATGTCTGGTCCAAAGGTAACACAGCCCTAAGAGCAGCACAGACCAGAAACCAGTTTCCTTCTATGAGTATATGGACAACCAAGCCAGCCTGTGAGAGGTCACCATGACAAGATCAGGCTTGGAAGTCTGCAGCTTCTCAGCACAGAGTGCTCGTGAGCAAGCCGAGTTCTTCAGTGGCCGTAGCACAGGCCTGGATGACTTTACAGGACCTTCCAATGTCATATACATCAAGCAACTATTGCAGGAGCCAACCTCAGCAGCACGTCCACTTTCTGTCAACACACTATGAATCTCCTTCCTTGCTTCTCCGGCTGACCTAAAGGCTAGCTAGTCTATGGCCCCTTTCCATGGCTTGATTTTCAATTAAGAGATAATGTCAGTGAAGAGCACAGTTCATCAGATAGCATTCCCCTGCTGCTGCAAAAGGCAGAGATGTAGTAAGCAGAGGTCAACGAGTGAAAATCTGTTTGCCTGGCTAAAAGATTATGTAATATGTTAGACTAATTTTACTTCATTTCATATTCACATATATTAGTGCGGCTTTTGTTATATACTTATCCTTATGTAAGTTACATCTGTTCTTTTATTCACTCAGCCATGTTTGCTCTGCTTTAGATTTATGAAACAGGCATTCCACTGAGCTCAGCAAATGATGGGCATAATAACTTATCTAAATTGCAAAGTGTGTGATGCCCTTGAGGTAAACTCAGATGTGAAGGTTTTATGCAGTGTCTCACATGTAGAAGTGCAGAGAAATGTTTGTTTGCCAACTCATGTCTGTCCTGTGGCTGCTCAGATGATGTTAAGAGGATTCTATGAAACCACGATGAAGTCCTAGGGGCTAAATGGAGGAGAGAAGCAGAACTGCGTTATCATCTTCATAAAGGAAGCAGAGCCGTATTGGCACTCATTGCCTTCTCTTTCCATGTCAATTTCTGGTTAATAGGCTCTAAAGTGTTTCTTTCTTTAATCACTTGCCTCTTGCTGTAACAATATGGAAGGACTTCATTAGTATTTATGAATTTATTCCTATAAGATAGAAGAGTAATCACTCCTTTCTTCCTCTTACAAAAATGAAGACAAATGAAAGCTTTGTAAAGTAAAGGAGCAGCTTTAGGGCTGATACTCTAGACCCTGTAGTTGCTATAAAGTCATTAGGTGCCTACGTTTCATGGCCATGCAAAGACTTGATTCTCCAAGTTATCCAGGGTTGAGCTCTGCTGCTAGCGTTGGTGTTCTGTCCATTGCATGTTTCACTTAAACTGTATATGTTGCTCTGCCAGCAAAGATGCTGATCACTAATGGCCAGACCTGGATATTATGGTAGCCCCCCATTTCTTCAACATCGCAGTAGCTGGAGACACTTCTAGGAGAGAATCTAATTATGAGATGAGTTTCCATCAGTCTATCTTGAAAGTCTCCTCTTTGTTGCTGCAGAGCGTTGTGTGTCTGAGGTTATGGCAAGTTGTCACTTGTCCCTCCAACCCATCCACCTGGTGGAAGTGCTGGTGACATGGATCACTGCCGGCCATCTCATGCAGGCTCAACAGCCCGGGCACAAATTTAAGCCAAGAGGCTGAAAGGAGAAGTGTCCATGAAAACCAGGCGAATGGACGTGAAAGGGGCTTTGAAAGCTGCCTCCGGGTGTTGTTCAGGGAGATGCATCTAACTCATGCGCAACGGGGATTTTTCGTAATCTCCTCAAGTAACCTAGTCTCTCCTAGGTCAGTCCTGCTTGTGCCTGGAAAGTCTCTGCGCTGTCAATGCTGAGAAAGGCATCTTTTGCAGTGACATCTTCTTTTGTCAAACTAACCACTAAGTCTTTCTCTTTTGTTAAATTTTATTATTCTCTTCTTTTTAAAAAATTCAAAACATGTTGAAATAACTAGCCCATTTGACAAATCAATTCACTTAAAAGCATAAATTTGTCAGTGGATCGGATGAGCGACGCAGGACCCCAAACACTCAGGCCTACAGATACATTACTACTTTGTCACTGATGTAAATTCAAAATTGCCGAGATTAATTTCAAACTAATTCAATAAACCTTCCACTCTGAGCAGGGAGTCAAGCTCGAGTGTCAGGCTTGGTGCCCTTGTGTGTCATGCTACAGCCTAAATGAATATTTTTATGGCTTAGAAAATAAAACTCTGAAAACAGTGTTTCATAATGGGAATTCTGACAGAGCCTTTAACCATTTGGAAAACAGGCACAGCTATAATTCTGCTGCACCAAAGAAAATTTCTGAGTGCTTTCATTAGGCGCAACAGCTGTTTCTACTGCAAAAGCCAAACTTCCTTGGTGGTAGCAGAGCTGTCAGGTCTTCGTGAGTTTTGCATTTATAGCTGCGTGCATAAACCCCTTTATGCTCTTTGGCACTTTCCAATGTATGTACATCAATTCAACAGCGTAAATACAAATAACACCTTGTTACTAGATCTCAGTGAAGGTCCTTTGTAGGGGTCTGCGGTCACTGTCACACGATGAGGGAAGTGGGAAATTCTGAGCTTTTCTGACAAGTTCTAGCACACAGAAGTTCCGTGCTGTAATCCATGACACGTCAGCTTTTCATCAAGTGCCTTAATCCTCTGTCTCAGGTGCTTATTAGGGTTCTTTAACCTAGCCTAGTATTCTTATTTAGAGTTGGTGGAAAAGCTCCCAGAACATTTTTCTTCCTTTTTTTCTCTGCTAAAAAAAGATAATTTCTTTGAGCACATCCTGAGTATGCTGAAGTTTGAATTTTAGAAGAAAAGTTAAATATAAAAGAAGTGCTTGATGTTACTTTTCATTTCTTTATTCTGAAATAAAGGAGCAATATTATTTTATACTATGAAGCAAACAGTAAATTCCACCTGGAGCATGAAGCCTTGTGTCAAGTACAGTTATTCAATTGTCAAAAATGAAATGCAAAGCTGTGTTCAGGCTGCAAACAAATTGTTAAGCACCACATTTTAAAATGGCACAGAGCAGATTTTCAGGGCTTCAGTGAATTTTATTCCTAAATATAGAATTTTGCACAAATTCAAGTGGCGTAAAATGGGATGCCAGTCCATTTTTAAATCTTAGCTTGGTTTCAGTTAAAGTAAAAGTAGCCTGAGAAACATAAGGAATGTACATACATACATATATATAAGTACACTGAATGAAATACTTTGACATTTTGCTAAAATTACAGTGACCTGTTAAGTAGTGTCTGTTGAAATGTATGAGAATCTTTAGTATCAACAACAGACTTTCAATGAGTTTCAGTAAATATTTATAAATAAATAAAAAATGTTTAAATATATAAATAAAATACTTATCAGTAAATATTTGGTCCAACTTGCAGCCCTTCTCAGCAGCTTCTGTTGGACTGTGGTTGTTCAGAGCTCTAGAAATCAGGTGGGTTATTTAAACACCTAACTGCAGATTAAAATATTCAGTTTAGATGCAAATTTTGGAAAAGAAATTATCTCTGGTACATGAGTCCATGCTCTGAGAACGAGGAGAGGAGAGCAGGGAATTGGGTATTTGTAGATATGTCACTGGCTCTTTACTGCTATCGAAGTTTATTAAGCAAGAATAATATATGGCAAGAAATAGGTAGAGACTTGTATAAATACATGATTGTGTGAGAGATTTGGAAACTCTCCCAGTGCTTCACGGGAAGAGTGTGCACATTTATCATTTGTCCTGTCTCAGGAGCGTTCTGTGATGAAACCGAATCTGCTTATTATTTGGGGCATTTAGGCTTTAGTTAGCTAAAGACAGTCCGTATTTTGAGAACTTTATTTTGAGCCACCGCTCTGACATCTCTGCAAGGCTTCGCACTGAGCTAGACTGTGCCATGGACACGTTGCCTCTTGAAAACCTTCATTCAAACAACCTATAAATATTGATTCTGAAAAGACCTTGGCCCTTAGCTGTGGTCACTGAATTGTTTCAGGCATCTCTGCCATGTTTGCTTTAACCAGAAAAACTCATCCTGCCTAAAATAACAATAAAATAAAAATAAAAAGAACTTGCAAAATAGTGGTGGGCTGGGTTACAGAGCCTTGAGCAGGGGGCCTGTTTTGCAGTGCCCCATGTTGGTGGCACTGATGATCGTGGTAAATCTCAGGGCTTGATAGAACCGTAAGCGTTAGCGCAACCCTGGGAATGTTTTGCAAGATTTGCCCTTGCTGCGAGGCGTTGCTCCCGTGTTCTCAGAGGAGGCTTCCAGTCACCGGTGCCGAGTGCCCAGAGTTTGGCTTTGCAAGGCTCTGCGGGTCCTTGTGTGAGGTCCGAGTCATCCGCACGGAGAACCAGCACCAAGAGCCCTGCATTTCCCCAGTGCTTTAAGAATTACGTTGACTACTTGCTGGGCATTTACATGCCTCTACGTTTCCCGTCACCAAAGCCTCACTTGAGCTCCAGGATGGAACTCAGTTTGCCAGGCTGAATATTACTCCCTATCAAAGTTCCTTCCCACACCAGCAATTAGTGCGTGATCCCATACAACAGAGACAGAAGAGAAGCAGAGATAGAGCCAGAACGAAGCTATTCAGTCCCCAAATTTGATAACCATACATAACTATTAACACGGACAAAGATCAACTGCAGGACGTAAAGCAAGAAATAAATACATATATGTGGTCAGGGCCTCAGTGGTTACAGCGTTCGAGATGTGCTGGCACGATTGAAATGGCACCTACTCTCTTTTCTACAGTTTGAACAGACGGACCCAGATGGACATTTACTCCCCGAGGAGCAATACACTCCTCTGCCCTTAGCTGCAGGTTTTACCTTCTGAATTTTATTCCACACACGTTCTTTATCACTTCTTCTTCCTCCAAGGGTGTCCATGGCATCTGCCATTAGCGACTGCAGCTGTGGTAGCAAGATAAAAATTATCAGTGTGGAATTCGCACAGAAATAACTTCTCTAAATACACAGATTAAAACCTAATTAAAAAATCATTTGTACGCTGATGATTTTATTACTCATCTTTTACACAATGAGCACCGCCACCTCATCTCCGCTTCAGCCATTACACTGTATTATGGTGGTTATAAAATACTTAACAATGAGGAAAAAAAAAACCTCTGGAAAAATTTGTATTTGAGCCTATAGATTTTAATGTGGCAAATGTCCATATTTAGCAAAGGAAGACTTGGGCTGTAAAGAATAAGGGCTCCATATTTCATTATTTAGCTCTCCGGGTTATTCTGTGTAGTACATGAGTGCTTTTTAGTATTTCCTCCCAAGGCTAATGTATCATAATTTAAGGCAGCATGTAAAACCTCGCAAGAGGACAACGCTAGCGCGGAGAAGCTTTTACCGGAGCTGCAAGCATGTGGCTCATTTTCCCTCTCTTCGCTCTCCTTCCCTTTGACAGAGCCCCCTCCCGCCCAGCGCCCAGCGTAACGGAGCATAAAAACAAGGCTGACAATTTCCAGTGCAAACTATAAAAAGCAGCTGTGGAAAAATACATGCTAATCAGTACTTAGTGCCAGAGGGAAAGGCCTGAAATTCTGGCTAGCAGGAGCATTGCCTCACGCCGGGATGCTTCCTAAGCCCTGCTTGGGTTGCACTTCATTTGCTAACACAGAGAGGCAGCAATTAGTGCCGGGAAGAAACGGGGAGGAACTTGTGTTTAATGCAAGTTCTGTGTGATGTGATGCTATGCTGTATTAGAACTCCTCTGCAATGTTTAGCTGGTAAAAAGGGAACCCGAAGGGGTTGGGATCTAGTGTCTGTTCCCAAATTTGTTAGTCTTTTTGACTTCAGACAGACCGGGCAGTGTGAGCTTGAGCAGCCCATGGAGACCGGCTGTTCTTCCTCTGGCACCTAGATGGGGTAGCAGCCTAATACGAGCAGAGAGGCCAGAAAACCTAAACTGCCCATGCTGAGACATTTCCAGGATAAAACTGCTCCTCTGCCTCCCCACACCGGGTAAAGGAGGCGCCGACATCCTTGCGGATCTCTCAATCAGCTTGTTGCGGTTGGGTCGGCTTGGGCGCACTGTCCGTGTGCCGCCTTTGAGTTACGTCTCATTGGGCCAAGCAGCTGATGAAAACGTCTGCTTTGAAGTCTTAAGCATCAGTATTCATGAAAAATAAAATGTGAATTTCTGTCACTGACTTTAACGGATTCAAGAACCTGTCAGAAATTTTCCATCTGACCACTTTTGTGACAGATAATCTCCTATGAATCCAGCATAGACACAGCCTGGAGATTAAGGGTATTAAGGGCAGGAGGGCGAAGCACAAATCCTGCTGTGAACCAGCTGGAGCAGGACCTGCTCAGGGGAAGGGGAGTTTCCTCACTCCCATTTGGGGGAACAATTTGGAGCTATTCAAGTTCTTCAGGAGCCAGGACTGGGATGTCGATCAGGTACCCCAAAGGACCAGTGTGGAGACTTCATTGCTCTGGGCAAAAAGTTAAAACAGAAGAAAACCTCCCAATTAAAATTTCACTGATGCTGATACATCCCAGGGCAAAGTGCCCAGTGCGTATTTTCTATCTTGCTTTTAATTTTTATGGCTATATTTGACCAGCTTTGCTGGCATAGAAGATGTGACTGCTCGGAGCAGGACCGTTGGCACAGTCATTCTCCTAAAGCTGATCTTTTAGGGAAAATCCCTTTCAAGGATTTTTTTTTTTTTTTTTTTTTTTTAAAGTCTTGGCCTCATTCAGTTTTAAACTGGAGGAGATTTCTGTTTTTTTAACAATCTTTCATCTTGATTTTATGGTGTACAACCATGCTGACATGGCACTCGTAAACCTTGGAAAGATTTTGTTTGGAGTTTTCCCTGCTGCTTATGTTCAACTGTTCAAACTAACTGAAATCTTTATTCTCCCAGGATCTATGAATAAATACTAACGGAAAAAGCCCTCAGCTGAGATTCTCCTTGCCATAGATTAGGACTCTATTTATTTAGTTGCAGGAAGACATTTACAGAGGAGAGTTTATAACTGAAATGCCTTTGGGACCCGGGCTGTATCAGTGCAAATTGCACTGTTATAAATTCAACATGTTTTAAACTTTATACAACTTATACCATACGTGATAATAAATGTCTGGCGTCTTTAGCATTTTCTGCCCAACAATTTTATGGGCTTGCATGGCCATAAAGTCTTATCTCAGTTTTACCAATTTAAATTCAGAATGACCTCAGAGGAATTACTTTAAATTTATATTAGTACAAGAGATTAAGATTCCGTCAGCTCTGCTTCCTTCATGGAAAAATGCCTCCTGAATACTTGGATGTTTTTTAGAAACGTTACTGAAGTGTGGGAGACAAGCACGAGTGGGTGAGACGTTCATTGAAGGGCATTGAATTGCACCAGTGCCACAAATGGTCATTCCAGCCTGGGTCCCAGCAAGGAGTGCGACACGTTGGCCAAACAAGGGGGATTTTTTGCCTGTTCACTGGATGACTCAGTTGTGCCGAACCCGCTATGGGCAGACATGCTCTGGGCTTGATGCAATTGCAATATGGTTGGGAAGGAGCCCGGAGTGGCACGGGAAGAGGCATGTGCTGTGCTGGCCAGTGCTGAGGAGGATGTTGAAGCCCATTAATCACCCCCTGGCAAATCCACTTTGGAGACTCTTGCTTGCAGCCTTGTGCCTTAATGCCACGGGGCCTGAGGCTGGCTGCAACATCCCAGCTGCAAGGCATCCTAGCCTCTGCCTTCACATACGGATTAAAGATGCAGTTTGCAGCAGGATGGAAGGACAAAGGAAAATAAATGAAAGTTGAGCTAATATATTTTAATGCTATGGGCAGGGTAGCTGGCAGAAGTGTGCTGCCTTTTTCTTTTAAAAATCATTGTTACCTCGGCCTTGCTAAACCATGCGTGAGCATCCCCACTGCAAGATTTAGTCTGTCCCTGACATCTCCCCGAACGGATCCTCGTTCTGCCAAATCCTACCCCTAAGAGACTAAAGACCTTTGTATTAGGTAGCCTAGAGCTTTCTCCCACAAAGGTTTCTGGGAGGTCAGGCTTATGATTACTACATGACAAGATATAGGCAGTAGCATAATAACAGCCCTTGCCTAAGCTGCGATGCACTGAAAATATTGCACCCTGGAGAAAACCTCTAGCTGAAATACGTACCAATAACTCAAGACCCTTCAGTCAGCCTTGAAATGTGGCACTGCTGGAGTTTAATGCTAGAAGACTTGCATCGGAAGGCGGAGGTCTTTTAATAGCAGTTTCCCTGCAACGTGTTTTCCCCTTATCTGGACTGAAGCCTGTCAGTTCCCTCCAGCCCTGGCAGGAGGTTGCTGGTCTTCCCTAAAGTCGGCCCCGTGAAGCCACAGCTCTGCAGAGCTCGCAGGCTCTGCCAGGCCACAAACGAGTGTCCAGGGACTGGCTTGGGGAGAGCAAGAGATTTTGTTGCCTTGCATTTGGATCTGGATTGAAACTGGACTGCAAATAAACACTGTGGGGATTGTGGGAGGATTTTTTTCTGGCCATTGTGAAAGGTTTTAGACCTGTAGGTACTCGAGCCTCTTCTCCCCCATGCCAGAAATCTCAGCTGTTGGATGGAGGGATAACCCTACACCGGCATCACCTTCTACTTGCAGAGTATCAATGCGATAGTGACTCCAGCCTCACAACGACCCTGTCAATAACACCATCCTAAGTTTATGGGGGAAAAACAACAGTGTGGAAGGTATTACGGGTATTTTATGGCTTTGCTCTGAGACAGGGAGCAAGTCGCAGGTGGAGCCAGGAGTGAAAAATCTTTCTTCTTATTCCCCACTCCTGTGCTTTTAATTATGAGATTCTGCCTCTTTGGCTGCAGGTGGCTTGAGATGTCAGGTACCTTAAAGCAGCACGATCTGAATAATTGCAATCATTTTCTCATACTGATTTGGGGAGGTTTAGGGGGGAAAAAGAAGAGGCTTTAAAAATATGTGTGCAGATGAGTCATGCTGGCTCTATGGAAGTGATCCTCGCAGGTGATGAGCAGCTCCTCCGACAAGGCACTGCGGCAGGATTTTGAAGCCATTCCCATGTCCACGCGCTCAAAACCAGCGGTCAGAGCCAATAACAGTGCAATCTGCAGCCCCAAACCTCTCCTCCTTGGCTTTCTGACAGCAGAGGCCAGAACAAGGATTAGTAACAAGTACTTACCAGTTCAGCATCCTGCTGACTGATGTCCTGCAGGTAGGGGATGGAGGCGAGCTCGGCCATGGCTTGATTGATCACCTGGGACTCTTCGGTGACTTGCTGCAAGCAGCCGAGCAGGCTGGCGTACTGCAGCTTCTCTATCACGTGCGAACAGGCGCAGGAATGGTCCTGCTCTCTCGGCGAAAGCAAGCGGGTTAGAAGAGAGGCACAGAAAACACACTTATCCTTGGAGTCTTGTGCCTTGAGGCTTATCATCAAATATATATGTGCTGTACAAGCAATATGGCATCAGCACCTTTACGATATAATGCTTCTGACAATTACAAAGAGGGGAAAAAAAGGCTTTCTTTACATAATATCTCTAGTAGTACTAGAAGAATAAACACACGGTTATAACGTATAAGAAGGAGAGGGAGCAGATAACAAACACGAATGCGATGCTTTCATTTGGAAATGGCTTTGCCATAATCCCCTCTGTTAAATATTATCTGACTTTTATGGATTGCTTTTAAAGTTTCAGTGAAGAGGTTAAGGCAACTGTGCAATGTGTAAACCTATGGTTTGTTTGCAGACTCAGGACATCCAAAGTGTTCAAATATATAACCTCGGTGTGCTAGAACTCGCAGAGGTGGTCCCTGCTCCTCCAGGCAGCTAGGCACGTGGGTAATTTTAAGCCTGTGAATACAGAAGCTTGGCAAAGTGCTTGCATAAAATTCCAGCACCTGCTGAAGTGTTTGATGGATGGCAGCCTTAGCACCATATTTTCAAAAGTATTTGGATGCCAAAAATGCAAATAAGCACCCTACTGAGATTTTCAAAAGCAATTTGGCCTAGATTCCCAAAGAGACGTAGCCCTCGCACACTCGAACGCTCCACACTTGTGAGCGAAATTTCCATTCAGTTAATCAAGGTTTTGAATGTATTTAAATGCCTGAAATTCCAAATATTGGCATAGATTTTCCAAACTGCTTCCAGTATTTTTAGCAGACCTTCGTTCTGGCAGTTGCACACAGTGGCAAGCTGAGGCTGCAATCTACAGCCATTTTGGTTCCTAGGTAGATGATTCTAAATCCAATCATACAGAGAGCAGCCTGGATGGAAAGTCTTGAACAAAAATTATTTTTCAGTAGAGCGTGTCCTATTTTTTAAAATGGGCTTTTCTTTACAAAAACCTTGGATTTAGCCTTTTTTTTTTGTTTGTTTGCAAAAATTTGCATTACAGAAATATCATCAATTGTTGATGGAAATTGTTATCGAAATGGCTATTGAAATAATTCACATATTTAACCTAAGAATTTGATAACAATGCCGTTATTGCTTTCCATACCTCATGAATCATTATGAAGAAGAATACTGGTTTTCTTTTAACCCTAAAAAACATACAAAAAAAGCCTCCAAGAACCAAAGGCAGGAATTTAGGTATAATATGGGTGGTTCAGATGCCAAAACGACCAAAGAAGAAAGATCCAAGCCATTGAGCTGGTCACGCACTTGCCCTTGCACAGGGAGGAGAAGCTATGGGGAGCAGTCCCTGCGAGACTGCCTGTGCTCCCACTCAGCTGTGTCTGGAGAGGCTGATTGAAACCAAAGCATCCTGGAGCAGGGATGCCAGCGTGGTGGGAGACTACCTCTTCTGAGAGAATTGGGCCTTGATTAGTCTCTGAATGAAAACGCCAAGAGCTTGTTAGCCATCTCAGTAGATACAATGAGGGCTAAATTCCAATATTGAAAAGGGAAGGAAAGACATAAAAGACAATGATAACAGGAGGATCACTGTGTATAAATAGGTACAAATAAGACTGGGCTGGCGATTCTGTTTATTGAGCATGTGAAATGTGTTTCAGGGAAAGGGGAAATGAGAGAAAGCCTAATGAATCCTAAGTCCTCGGGGGGATTTTCATCTGGTTATGCATAGGATGTGACATGAGGAGCCAGGAGAGCCCTTCTGGTCCCACATTCTGTTGAACCAACTCTCAGAGGGGAGACCGAGACAACCTTTTTGCAACCTGTTTTTGTCAAATGGAAAGATAGATATTTTCTGAGGACCTGACCTAGCATGAGAGACCCATCAAGAAAAAGTTCTCTGTAACCTCTGATAGGCTGAACTGCAAGTCTGGCAGAGTGCAGTTAACATGGCACAAGAGCAGGGAGTCAAATGGTTCCCGTCTCCAGCTAATCATCGGTGTTTGAAAGCCTGAGAGCCGTGTCCCCAGATACATCTGTGCTCATTAAAATAAGGAGGAGCAATCAGTTAATGAGAGAGAAAGAGCTTTTCTCAACATGAAAAAGTCACGCAACATTTTAGATACAGCAAAAGATTCTTCCCTGCTATTCTTGAAAGCCACCCAAAACTCTTCTATATTCTTTTTTTTCATGCAAGCATTAAGGAAGGAGTATATTGAATCATCAGCTAAGAAAGCAGGTAAAAATACGCTCTCAACACATTGCGTCTGTTGGAGGCAAGTCCAGCGATTAGGAAAGGAGAGTTAAAGAAAAAAAATTGTTCCTTGCTTGACTCTCCAGAAAAATGAGAGGACTTGCCACACAGCTAAGGGAAACAAATTGGGCATCTGTGCCAGAGTGCACTCAGTGGACAGAGCAATGCTACTTAAGTTGATAGTAGGTACAAAGTAAATAAATAAATAAATAAATAGCCGACAGCAGGGCTTATTTTTAAGGGGATTAGAGGAGGTTGAACATTGTCAGAGGTGGTGTTTCAGTGACAATGACAAATGCAGGAAGAGAGAGTAAATAACTGCTGCTGGCAGGAGAAAAAAATTCCATGGGGAACTGAGCCACATGATGAGAATTACATGAACTATAGCAGAATTGGAGAGCCTGCTAAGCTGCAGTAAAAGCCATAATAAACTGGCCAACCAATCAGGTGAATATAAAGTCATCTCACATAAGTACAGTGAAGGGTAAGTAAAGAGCAAACCTAAATTGAGGCTTCAGTGCAAAAGAGTTGGCTCATTTATTAATGAAGTGGTGCATGTTTGAGAAACCAGGTAGCAAAGCAACCGACACATGCAGCATGTAGAGGCAAATTTGCTCCTTGGTTAGATGTGCAATAGCACAGTGGGCCTAAATTATAGAGCTCTTCCTTTGTAGGTGAGCCCCACTTAACTATCTGGTCTCCCAAGGAGATCTTAAAGGAAAAAAAATTAAAAAAGAAAGGAAAATGAACAACTGATGAGATTTTTTTGATGACCTTATTCATAACAGGCAATCTCACCTGAATCAGGAGTCTTCCTAAGAAAAAAACATCCCCAGAACCCTTATTGCTGAACTCTTGCCTTTTCCCCTATTTCCCTTTTAGACTAGAGAAGATGGGTGTTTATCCCCAGAGGCCTCTTTGAAGACCTGCCAGGGGAGACAGCAGTAACGTCCTGATGGCTGAGGATCAGCCCTGGGGAAGAACTTCCAACAAAGGCAAACCAGCTGTTCTAGATGGATCTTGCCTACTGTCCCTACGTGTCCAGCACCACCCCTAAAGCAAAGACGGGACAGAAAGACCCGTGGAGAGCCTGTGGGAAGGGTGTAATCCCACGCATTCCCTCCACTTCCCACATGAGTCAGTCTCGTGGGGAATTTTGGGGTGGCGTCCCCATTTCCTGGGGATGTCCTTCTTAGCCACTCCTGTTTGCAAATGCAGTTTAACTGCTGAGTGCTGGGAGTGCTAAGGAAAAACAAAAAGTGAGTCAGCTTGGATTAAAAGCAGGATCTGTCACATCAAATGCATGTGGCATGTTTAACCGTTGGCTTTAAGAGTACCACTTTGCAAAGGTCTGGAATGCCCTGCAGTAGTTCTTCTTTACTATTGTTGAGCCTTTGCTGCTATTTTTCAGCTCAAAATCTCAATGAAGCCATGCCTTGCAAGCAGCCCAGTAGTGTATTGCAATAACAAGGGAAAAAAAATCCATCATTATGTTTCTTAATGCCCTTGGTATCCTCCAGAAAATGAGTATGCTGAAGTCTGGATATAGCAAACACTTTCCCTGAGCTGAAAAAATAAACATCAGAACAAATGGATTTGTAAAAGAACAACACTTGCTATGAACCAGATGATAGGTTTGGTTCACCTGTATAATGTGAACATTTTAATAAGCCCCAACCAGACCACACTTTGTCCACGGAACAGCAACAGGAAAAAGGCAAACATGATGTGTAGAAAGTGGCAGGTATTACCCCAGTGAGATAATTTGACAGATCAGGTTTGTGGCTCTTTACCAGCATCACCAGCTGATGCTGCTTTAGGGGTGGACTGTCATGTCCTCACTCACATGGCTGTTACTTTACAATATAAAAACATCTCTTTGATTTAAATAGGGCTGGGCGTCTTCTGTGAAAAACGGAGTCAAATAAAAAGTACTCTGGATGGTTTTTTCACTTCATGTCTTATCAACAGTCAGGTGTTTATAAATTATATGATTAGCCATAAGTTGCTTGGTTGCAAAACTGAGGTGGGAGAATTGACTTATATTAAGTGTATTGCCATTGCTTAATGAGCTACGCTCTAGCAGTGAGATATTTTCATCAGAAAAATATGATTAGGACAAGCATTTTGTGTTGTATGTTTGCACCTGCAAATGAAGACGCCGGTAGAAGGGAATGTTTGTCTGAGTAAAAGTAAATTCCCTTCTGGAAGTAAGCTGTAAACCTTGTGTTGGCATGTGGAGTGAGCTATACATGTGTGTGGATCATTCAAGGACATAAAAGCTGAGGGGAAAGCGAGTGTGTTTCTACCATAACAGCTGCAGAGCTCCTCTGATTTGCAGGATTGGCAGCCTTTTGGTGCTAACTCGGGGATAATCTAGGGTATCTTGGGGCACAGCTCCCCTGGTGACCCCATGATGATGCGTTCGGCATTGGTAGGAAAGTGATCCAGGCCTGCTTTGCTGCTCCTGGAGGTGCCACTCGGGTAGACCTTTTGTAACCTGTGGGCACCTTCCTGCTCTCCCTGGAAAAGTGCCAGGTTGGTGCTGGCTTCAGGAGTGCAGACGTTTCACCCTGTGCTTGTGGAAGCCTCTGTGGCTTCAGCAAGAATATCTAAGCACACTAGGGTCTAGAGTGGGTGGCAAATATTGCTGGGTAGAAGCAGTGTAAATTCATGCTGCTAGTGGGGACAGATTCGGGTAATCCTAACAGACCGCTCTGATCCCATCTCTTGAATTATCGAGTTGTTCCCTTTCGCCCATATTAGATACCCTCCACCTCTGAATCATGCACGCTCCCCCAAATGCGTTTCCACAACAAGATAGTTATGGAGCACACAAAAGACATTTGAAATTTCAGAAGGAAAAAGGAGAAGTTCCTAGGTCTCTGAGGCAACACGTGCCCCAGGGCTGCTTCCCACCCATGCGAGCGCTTCGGGAGCGCCCGTTCTGGCGAGGCGCCGAGCTCCGCGTCCTCCCACCGCACGCCGAGGAGCAAACTGTCCGTGTCGGCGTGCGGCTGCTCTCGGAGGGTTAAGAAGATGCTGCCTCTCCGGATACCTAGCTAATGTTTCCTCCTTGCAAAGGGTTGCTAAGTAGCAGTTTTTGTCAACCTCCTATCTGTTATCAAAACCTAAGAATATAAATCCTGTGATTTGCTAAGACACCCCTGATGAGGAAATGACTCTGGCTCTTTCAACACACAGAAAACTGAAAAACTGTTATTGCTAGGGAAGAAAAAAAGCATTTGTGTTAGCATTTACAATCTGGGTAGGAGAGGCTCTTTCCACTTTCTTTTTTTTTCTGCAGAATAATTTGAGAATTGCATTGAAATAGTCTAGTCTCCATGCAAATTTGATTTTTGACCTTTTGTGCTAATCAGAAGGCACGGTGCTAAAAGGCTGTGTACATTGCTGCAAAAAGTGTGGCACAGAATTAACTAATACACCTTCAGTTCAGCTTTAACACACTCGAAGGTTATTGCACATCCTTCACTGTGTCGGGATCAGGATCTAAAGCACTAGAAATGCTTCAAGCATCTGTTACTAACTCGATGGAGAGCTCTGCGATACGTGCAGAATACCAGGCGTTTTAAAGAGAGTAGGTGGTTTTGGTTGTTATTTGAGCTGGGAATATACTGTAATAGGCCTTAAAGGTTTGAGAAAATCGTGGGCAAAGTGATGTTAAATATTGGCACCCATTTAATTGGGCACCCAGTTAAATAATTAGGGTTACTTTTTAAAAGTATCTAGAACCTCATCAGACCCAGGAGCACACCTCATTTGCACTCTTACAGCGTTCTAATACTACATTCACTAGAAAATATTATGCAAATTCTATACTCGCCATTAATTTGGTGCTTCTTATAAAATCCATTATTGGCAAGATCTTCTTCCCGATGGTCTCCAAATGTCTTCTTGATTCTTCTTTTGTGAGAAGATTCAAAGGTGCCTTGTACTCTAATAAAACACAAACCTGCATTTTGGGCTTGTTGATGAACATTTTGCATGGGGGATAGAGAAAGGTTGTGGGTGAACTGGAGGGAGAGGCAAAGTGATGAGGAGGGCTGCAGGCACAGAGAGAGGGATCCTAGGAAGCCCTCCTGTTCCCTTGCTCAGAAAGCAAGGAAGGCAGGGGGAACCCCTGCCCTCTAGGAGCCATTGAGTGAGTCGGCGTACCTGAAAAGATCGTCAGCTTCCTACTTGACATCTTTTCCAAGAACTTTCCGACGTCTTTGTTTCTGAAGCCCAGAGTCAGAAGATACTGCTGAGGAGGCAAAGAGGACCAGTCTGATGTCTGCGGCAAGATATGAAGTCCGTGAGGATCTGGAATAGGACAACGAAAGTATCTTTTGCTATCCCAGTTCTTTTTGGTTCTAATGTAAGTTACTTTTCTGCAGGAAAAAACCAGGAAGCCCTAAGAGTCTAAAGAGGGAAAGAAATGTTACCTGGGAAAATTTCCCAGAGCAAAAGCTACTGAGCAATCCCATCCGGCTGGAACCAGGCTCCGAAATTCCAAACTTTGCAACATTTTGCATCAACATTTTAAATTCTGCTGACACACGCGATGAAATATGTTCTTCCCATTTACGCTCTTTCCAGAGCATAATTAGCAGAATGTGTTACTTCAGTAACACACTGTCCTCATTTTCGTTTATTAAAAGATGAGCTGCAGTTGCTCCATGAAATTACAAAGTCTGATTTCCCTGCAGATTTGGCTTTTCTTTGCCATCACCACCGCCACCGTAGCCCTGGGTTTCCCGTGTGGTTTCCCGTGTGAACCCCAGGCTAGTGAGCGATGGCACGTGCCGCAGCGGTCGAGTTGCCCGCTCAGCTCTTCCTCCCGCCCCTCGCTGTGCAGCAAACAAACCCAGATTGAAGGCGGCTGTCACTTCTCGCCGAGGAGCGCTCCGTCCTCGCGGGCCCTGCTTTTAACCTGCCAGGCGACGGGGCTGCCGTGACAAATGGAGGAGCCCGCGCGGAGCTCCCTGGGCTTTGCCCTGCATAAATCACTCCGAGGGGACCCGACGTTTCTCTTGGCGCGTGTTGGGCTCCCGATGGCATTTCGGGTTGGAAACGGACTGCTTTGAGTGCTTTTGTTTCAGAGCGTGCCTGCTTCTCTTCCCAGGCAAGGTTTGAAACCGGTTCAGTCCTTGCCATACGGCAGGCCGGTCCTGCAGCTGGATGTACGATTGGGACTGCATAGGAAGGTCATTTAAAGTAATGTGCTCATGAGTTTCAAGCCCCCCTACTCAAAGTGGGCTCAGCTCGGATTTTACATTTCTCCTACATGAAATAGGGACCCGCAAGTCAAATGATCAGGGATCTCACACTGGAAACAACTTACACTTGGTGGTGATGGCTTTTTGGGAGGCTTCTTGATTTGGGGCAAGATCAGAACAGATTAGGTAAGAAACCCCTACTGCTCCAGCTCACTTAGTGCCTGCTGCTTTCAGTTATCAGTGTGTTGAGTCCAGCAGAATGACCCAAATCCGGTCTATCTGAGAGCATTTCTAGGATAGGAAGGAACCAGGCTGTTTGAGAGCTCTTGCCTGACTTACATTGCTCGGAAACCTACCCCCAACGTGCTCAGCCATGATCATGGCTCTCCAGTTTAATTCCTAGAAATTTCAGTGATCCTAAAAAGGATCAGGAAAACTTGGGCAAAATTGAAGCAATTCTTCTGACAGATTTTTGTAATTCAAAAAACATCTCCGACAGCAGAACTCCCTCGAAGTGCTGTAGGACCAGGTCCTATAGTTCATTCCTTTTTTTCCCTCCTTCTTCCTTCTTGGGTACGAGTTAAAAAAATGGCCAGTGACACCTTCAGAAGCACCTGATGATTTATGAACACGAATCTTACTGTGGTTCAGTGCAAAACTTGCACATTTTTGCTTCTTAGGCGCTTCTGCAAGTCCCACCCTTGTTATAAATTTAGAGGTATGTATGAATTATGAATTTCTCTTGCTTTCCAATCAGTTTCTAGAAGTTTTATATTATTCTCCTTTTAATGCCAATACTTTTACTACTGGAAGTTCTCCACAAAGTCACATCTGCAAGTAAACCAAAGACAGGCACTTTAAAAACCCCTTGAGAAATGAGTCCCTGTTTTCCCTCTTTAAATCAACAAACCAAAAAAAACTACTGCCCCAGTAAAACCCCCAGGATAGCTGTGTTCTACAACTGGCAAAACTGTGATCTGATTTTACAAGGATTTCCTAAAGCAAAGTGAAATAAACAAAACAAGTTTGCTGGGGATGAATGTTTGCAGTTTTGTTGTAAACACTTGGCTTCCTAATGTCTGTTTGTTCATTTTTCAAACATGTTTTCTTTTCCCTTCCCAAAAGGTGTGGTAGCTGTTGGTTTGGAAGCTGTTGGTTTTTCTGGCTGAGCCGGTGCTGTCACAGACAAGCCCAGTGCAGCGAGCCTGGTGTAGCTCTTGCAGGAAGGTGACAGCCCATCAGCCTCAGGACCACCCCGCCACAAGTGCCAGCGAGGGGCAAGCTCTAGACGTAGCTGGTGTGTTGAGCACAGATGCTTCCCAGCAGCTGACCTGAGAAATGTGCTTTGCCCTTCATGTTTTTCAGTCATCAGCTCAAGGCCAAGCACTACCAGAGTCAACTACGCTCCACGCCGCCGGGTTAACGATCGGGAGAAATGCCTCGGAGCCTCCAGCCCCATCGCAGATATCTTGGCTGTTCCTCTGGACGGGCAGCTGCGGTCACCGGAATGTGAGTGTGTGTGTGCTCTGCAAGACACTGCCCTGCCAGGAGATAGTGCTGGGCTCTATAGAGCCCACGCTCGCTCGGGATCCTGCTTGTCCTGAACAGCCTGGGGGAACTGGCTGTGCATTCACATCCCTGCAGTCAAGGTGGTAGTCAGTGCATTAGCATTAGCACTTACTTATAGGAGGGTATTTCTGGAAATCAAAGGTCCCACTGAAGGGCCAATGGCCTGTGTATATCCACAGCAATGGGGACGGACTGGGCACGGGCTGTGCTGTCTCTGCAGTCCTCAGCAAAAGTACATTTGAATGAAAGATTTGTTGCAATAATGAGCCAGGAAACGTGAGGTTCCACGGACTTCGTTTGGATGAGCAACAACAAAGATGCACTTTGTCTTAGTGCTGACCTGATTTCCCAAAACAAGTGCAATCACATGCAGCAAATCTCAGAGGTTAATTTTACCCCATGGAAGTGTAGAAATGTAGAGGTTCAAGCTGTCAATCTCCTTTTAAGTTAGCCCCACTCATGCAGACAGTAGACAGTGCTTCAGAAAATGTGATGTCTCCTGTTACCTGTGTATATGTGCTCTACATAATCAGGGTGCTTCTTAGCGAAAATGTCCTTCATCTTGTCTATTCTGTCAGCCTTGGCTTTTGTTGCAAATGGTGTGTACATAACTGAGAAAGATTCTTCTCTAGTGACAGCTTCTTCAATCATAGCCTAAAAAGAAGGCAAAGAAGTGATACATTTCGTGTTGGATGACGACTAGTTAAAATACAAAAAAAAAAGAAAAATAATTACTTTCACAGATTATATTTTTCCCTTTAATAATTGCACAGTCATGCAAAGATAACATATTTTGGTCTTGAATATTAATTAGAGGGGAATTTAAATGAGTTCTAGAAAACACTGTCTATCTATATTCAGAAAATCAATTTAATGGAGATAGAACATTTGTAAACAGTTTTCAGTGCAGCAAGCCTATGTCTTCAATGAGGAGAAAGGTATTAGATAAATTATCTTTTAGATGAAAAGAAAAAGTGATTCCATGCCCTCTGAAGGTCACATCTTTCATCTGCAGGCTTTATTCAGTCCTTGGGAGCTGGTTAAAGAATACTAAGCATTCATATTACCCCTTGAGTTGGCATGAATCAGACACTGTGTCTGTACAGAGTATTAGTCTTAAAATATTGCATTTAAACACCATTTGCATTAAGAGTAAAATTCACTCCTGTGCAGAGGGCAACACGGAGCTTATGAACCCTGTCATGCCTTAGAAATGACTCTGGTGCTGCATGTGCCAGCTCTGTGCAGAGAGGGGGATTTCACAGCCGGCGGCCCCGAACGAGCCGGTGCGGCGGGTGCCGAGGAGGCGCCTGGCTGGGCACAGCCCCGCTCGGGACGTTATTGATCGCTGCGAGGGAGGCCCGGCCGTGTCCTGCATGGACGGACAGTCCGTCCAGGAGACTCGGGGATCTGTGAGGCTGCGCCAGGTTATCTGGGCTAAAGCATAGACACAAGGGCCTCGGATGTGGTCTGATATTGCTTATTCTTGTGTTTGTAGGCATGGAGGGTGCAGAAATGCAATAGCGATGGCACAGTTGCTCTGTGCAGATGTTGTCCTACCAGCACCCTGAGTGCCATTGCACCGAGTGCTCTGCCTGTACGTCCACAACAACTCTAGGGACCTGGTTTTATTTTAGATCAGTGCATTTCGTCCGCCCCTTATTGGGTATTTACTAAGCTGGCAGCAGTCTCAAGTGGACAGTATTTAGCCCTGGACAATTAAGAAGCTTTTAATTTGTGTAACAGTACCATGACCACCTGGGGTGGTCATAACGTGCCCTTGAGCGAGAAGGAGACTTTCTGCAGACATGTCCCCATTATCTATGGCTACCTCTACAGACCTGGGGTGCCAGAGCGGAAAATAGCAAGTGTATCTCCCTGCCAAGAGTTCAGAGACCCGTGAATGGAGCTGGGCCTGTTCTTCCCTCCAGAAATACCTAGCAGTCTGCTGTGATTTATAACAAAGTGATTTGGAGTTTTTGTATTTTGATGGACTTTAATTTCCCTATCATTCAGAGAACTTACAGAAGAAGTAACAAAATGAGAGTCCCTGTAAAGCCTTCCAAGGTAAATTTTGAGAAAAGCAGAGGACTAGTCAAACATGTACCTAGTTGATTTCACGGGTAAATACAGGCACCAAATCAAATTTTGTGCTTGATGTTGGGTTTTCTGCTGGCTTTCTATAGCTCAGCAGCCATTTTCGAATCAGAAGTTAATGTGAATATGTGTCTGGATGCATCCGTCGACCTCAGATGTAAAATATATGGAGTGAGGCAGCAAGACAAAGAGGTAGGCTGCTGGACCAGGCACTGTGGGTGTGGGGCAATAGCTTTCCTGGCATTTGCCTGCAAAGTTCATTTTTGGATTCATCATCCTTGAGAGCAGCTCAAAGTCATGCCTATAATATCTCTGCGCTGCCAAGTACCCATAGACACGCTGCACAGCATGCAAATAGTGACCAGCTCAGAGGGCAATAACGGTAAAATGTCAGGCAAAGGCGGGAAAAATAGATCCGTGGTTTCTGGTCAATACTGCTGGTGAAGGTATTATTGCCGAACAGCATTTTTTTTCCCCCAAGATACTGACCCCGGCATAGATGCTATTTGTTTTATTATCCTCTTGTTTTTTTATGGGCTAATGTCTTTAAGGATATAAAACTTCAGCCCATAAAAACTTAGGAGCAGAAAACTTTATACGATGAAATCCCTGAAGATTTTTCTGCTTAAGCCTTTATGTACTGAGGTCCCTATCCACAGAGAAATATCTGTCTAGGAAATAGAGAACATCATGTCTACTGTGGTATACACCATGCAGATATTCAAGATACAGTCGAAGTGTGGAGAGAATTACAAGGGCTCCACTGGACTTCTCACTAGTCTTATGAGAGAGGATAGGGAAACTGTTTTTTCCCATTTTCATGTATTTTGGTGTTTTTCCTTCAGAAGTGCTATTTGTACAAACTGCTCTCTGATACATGGAGGGTGTTGCTGCTATAGACTTGGAGTGGAAGAATTGCCAAGCTCCTTCTTGAGCATGGAGGTAGCAATTAAGCATATCTCTAGGCGCCAGCTATGGAGAAAGATGATGATGATGGTCTCCATGCGTCTTGCAAGTGAGACCTGCAGTGTTATCTCATCAGGTGGAGTAATACTCCAAACTTCCACCCCAGCGGAGTTTTAGAAAACAAAGGCCTTAAGATGCCCTTAAACTATAGGAAAGACCTTCTCTAGCAACATAGAGTAACATAAGGACCATCACTGATCATACAGGTTCATCCAATGGGGTAGTTCCTCTCAGCAGTAGGCCAAGACTATTGCTTCAGGAAGAATTAAAAAGAAGAGTTCTTTTAAGAAGTTGCAGAAAATAATCTGATCACAGGGAAGATTTTCTTCTGTAGTTATGGGTTTGACTCATGCCCTGACATGTCAGGAGGTTTGTACCCCTGCTTCAGAAGTGTGTGGAATCAGAGAAAGTCTGCGGAGAAACCATCTGGAAAGAAAGTGTTGCAGGGAGTATTTGAGTTGTCAGCTCTTCTACTGAAATATCAGTTAGTTCTTTCATGAAACAGATTCATTCAGAAGGTTTATGAGGAGTGTATATTGCTATCGTGGCAGTTAAAAGTCAAAAGACATTCCTAAAAAAAGCTTTGTTTTAGCGAAAGGTTTAAGCAGATCTTCCTAGTTTTGAACTAAGACCATGTAGCCCTCCGCTCTTAAGCACCTTGGCTCTGCAATATCATTATCCTCTGTCATATCTAGTAACGGTGCATCTCCTAGACCTTTTAATGAACCCTAAACTTTACTCTAAACAATCTTATATTGTCCCTTCAATGCCCAATAAAATTCTATTAAGAGCTCATAAAATGAATAGGTAGATGCACAAGAAACAGAGTTTTCCTATGCCAGCTTTTGATAGCAAATGATATAACTACTGCAGTCTTTTTATGAAGCTTTTGCCATTTTGCCTCACTTATAGCAGATACAGAAGAAGAAAAATGGCACACTAGCTGCAAATTCTTCATAATGGTGACAGTAGATTTCTCTGCCACAGTCCCTAACCTTAATCCTCTTTAACTACAGAAAGGTTTAATTTTGAAAATCCAATTATCTTGACATCTAGAATTAGCCAAAAATTTAGATATCTTTCTAGTGCCTTATCTTGCAGCTGCAGTGCACACTCAGCCACCATCTCATTTACATTACAGTAGGAATTGATGCTTTTATTGATGATTTTTATTAATCTAATGACATCAGTCAGGGTAGAGCCATTAGCCTCTTCTATGAACTGCTTCCACTCTTAGGGTGGTAGGTAGAATTATGGGTGCACTGCAGTGCAACCCATGCACTTTCCTCTATATCTTGCCAACCATAAAGAAATATCTGGCAGCCTTGCCACTAAGTCTGCTGCTGTGGTGATAGGAATATCTTCTCACCAGCATGATCCTCTTACACTATTTTTATTTTTTTTTCTGTAAGAAAAGTAAGCAGACTGAATGCCAGAGCATATCCTTTCCTCAGTATGTTTATGGCATGAATAACTTATGTATTATACAATAGATGAGAACTTTCTGCTTATCTACCATGTAATGCCTTCCCATTAATGTAGGCCACATGAAATATCAGCTTATTGAAGTTCTTAAGTTATTAATATCTTTAAGTCTTTGCCAGTTATTTTGTATGCAGTGTATTTTTAAAGGCGGATTTGCAGAGCAGCACGGAGGTAGACCCTTGCATTCTGCTGAGCTGTAAAAGGCAGAAGCAGACACGTTCCAGATGGGTTACCTTAGACTCCGAGATCTATTGATATTTCAGTATGAGCCTCTTTATGTCCAGGAGAAAGAAATCCATGCTTTATATCCTCCCAAAGCTATCTCTGTTCATTAAGGAATTGCACATGGAATAAAAGAGTTAGGGAAAGGATTAGCTGAATGCTGCTAGTGCAGGTCTCAGTACGAGCTGTCAGCACAGGCAAAGTGGCCGCTCAACCGAGATGGAGAAACCCCAGTTCTAGTCTGGAGACACTCGCTGTCCTTGGCCCCATCACTAACATGTGTGAACCATGGGAGACCTCAACACCACCGGCCAAAGATGTTCCCCTTCCATCTTGCTGCTGGAGAGAACGTGAAGCTCTTTGGTTTTCCCCAACTGTGGTTAGGGGCTGATCCTTGCACCCGTTTGATGCCAGCAGCGCATGGGGCAGTGGATGCAAAAATCAAAGAGCAGCTCCCTTGAATATGCCAAATATCCTTGTCGGTTAGATATTAGCCAAAAAAACCCCTGCTTTTAGCCAAAAACAAGGTGCTTTCAACCAGCTTGTTAATGCTTGCCCTTTCTTAAGGGTAAGAGGGTTTCCATAGTGAGGAACAACGTAATGCCAGGGCGGCAATCTGCCGTGGTTTTATGTGGAGCAGCGGGGCGACTCTCTTTGCAAAGGGGGATTATGCGCCATGCTCAGTCAAACAGCTTGGGGAGCCTGGCCATGGAGAGATGTCTTAGATCAGACGGGCAGAGCGAAAGGTCAAGTGTTGCTGAGTGCTTCGTGGGAAAGCAATTATCTCCACTGGCCAAAACCTGGCATCTGACCCCATCCCAGCATCTGGGCATGTGTCTGAGAGACAGGGAATGACCCTGGCAAGGGAATACTCCTCGGAGAATTGGGGAATATTTGCTTTAGGAGTTTTTCAGGGCTTTTAGCACCAAAGGAAGGAGGAAAGCAAAAAAAAAAAAGAAAAAAAGAAAAATAAAAAGAAGCCGAAACACAGTAACTAAGTGAACAAGATGTCAGTCCTTCTTAGCACTGAGCTCAACATCTTTTGGTATCTCGACTGAAATGTGAAGAGATGAATCAGACAGCTGGGGATGGTGACTGATGTGGTTAGCCCCTAAAATGGACAGCCCTGTTCAAAGGGGCAGCGAAAAATCATGCCTGAGTTGTTACAACAGCAAACTACTTTATGTGGCTGAATGGCTGCTAATACAGAGAAGACAACCTGACTGTATATCGAGATGTTTTTGAAAAGTCACTTTATCTCTCTTCGTGTGATGTCCTCTATAGCTCTTTAAGAGCCTGTGTCGAGATGGGAAACTGCAGGGCCAGTAATGATCTTGGTACAGCACAAACTCCTGTCCACAGCTTCATCTCCTTGGAGAAGGAAGACGGGCACAGAGAAAGGGAAGGGGATAATGAATGTGCAACTCAGGTGGACAAGAAGGGCATGAGAATGGCACAAAATGGCTGGTCTTCTATATTGATTTCTCAGGATCCTTCTGTAAACCTTAGAGCTCTGCTCTGCCATCCAGTAAAAGCCTAATTCTACTCCTGAAATTTGCACATTACTTTTGAGCTACCCTGTGGGGTTTTTAAATGGTATGGAGCTTTGCTCGCCAGGGTTGTTCCCATTGAGCATCTTTGAGGTATGATTTATGAGCCTCTGTTAACAGCTAAAACTTTAATTGGATTGGTATTATGCTTCATATTGGGATTTCAACAGCTACCAGCTACAACCAAGATACGCGTTGCCTATTACTTTCAGCTGGTATTGAATAATTCCATCGCTCTTGAAATTAGGGATAATTAACCCATCTGTTTTAATAAGTATGACATTTAAACTAATAAGTTTTCTTAGCATGTAAATACAAGTATGATTCAAACAACAGTAATTTTACCCTGAATGATCTAGTTCTTGAAAAATAGCAGTAGGTAGGAAATATGTGGAGGTAGATATTATTAAAGAAGAAATGGCGTAAGAAAAATGTTAAATTCCTTGATTTTGAACATGCAGAATTATTCCTGGAATGAAACTACCAGCAATAACAACAGCAATATAAAGCTCCCAAAGCAGCACCAACATGATAGAAATTCTCTGTTACGTTATTTGCCTTATCAATCCAGTTTTCAATTACTCCACATTTTTACTAGTGTGTCTGAGAGCAGAATTATGCCTATTTTTGGAGCTGGGAGTTACGTTTTACTAGCAGCACACTGCAGATGTTGTGGGGGGCTCCGGTCCTCCTTGGGATTGCGGTGGCATGGTATTGTAGAAATGGGTCCTCAGAAAGGACAGCAGCCAAAAGTCTTTCGTTCTTGTAACACACAAGACAAAAGGAAGATGTTTACCTTGCAATTTTCTGCCAGAAAATGAAAAGTTCGGTGCATCAAAGCAATGTGGTCACAGACAGGGTCGCAGAGGGAAGAGTACCTATTGATTTCTGTAAAGAGGCATATGAGAAATATTGCCTCTTCTCTGAAGTGAGAAAAATTAAAATAAATTCTTAAGGTAGCAACAAATGCCACAAACCTCTGACACGATGCGACTGAGGCATTTTGCCTGCACGCAGAGCAGTCATTGACCTCAATGGGATTTGCCCCCAGATTCGATGACAGGAGGGACTTCTCTGAGTGAAGTGTGGCACAGAGTGATATGCTGAAATAGCCCCAAGAGCTGATGATGAGAAATGTCTTTTCTCACTGATACGCTGGCCAGGCTGTCCGGCGGGGCCACACGTCAGCTCGTATCAGTCATTCCATTAGGAAGGCTCCAAACCTTCCATGGTGTTGCTGGCTTGGAAACCCAGCGCTCTGCACCAGGACAAGGGTTGAGCGGTGGCACGTAGGGCTGCCGAGGGGCCCTGTCACAGGCTGGGACTGTGCAGGACGCTCTTGCTACTGGCACTACTTTTCCTTTAACTTTGTGCCTGGGATTGCGACCCCACAAGGTGTGGGAAAAGCCCTGAACCCTGATCTTGACAGCGCTTGTCACTGCACTGAAGCTGTGCGGCCACCTTGCAGAGCTGGGTTATAGTTTGCTTTACTGCACAATATGTATGTTATTCCATGCTTCAAACAGCCCAGATTTTCAAACTGGAAACACCTGATGTTCGTAATAGCAACGACTGAGCAAAACAAATGTCTGAATACTTAAATCCTCCATGTCAGCCAAGGCAAGTGCCTCCTGGCAGCTTTCTCTGCTACACTGAGCTTAGCTGACATAAATAGTCTCAGAAATGTAAGTTTATGAGCTCCATGTGCTCACAGATACAGTATATGAAATGTGCTAAGAGCAACAATACAAAGCAATCGAGGGTTGAACGGGAAATCTCTAAAGCTAAAAGCCCAGTTTGCTCCAGTGCAAAGTGAAGGTCTCCATGTCAGCTGTAGTAAACACACATTGGCTACATTAAGAAATTAAGGCTTCTAGTATAAATGGTTAGGGAGGTATGCAGATATAAACCTAAAAGCCTCTGAAATGCCTACCTGAAGTTCTGCTGGGGTTTTTTTGCCACAAATACATTGCTGAGGCAGAAGAAATTAGAGCAAGACTAATGCCCTAATAATAAGACTTTGGAAAGCTGTGTTTGACTCTGGATGTAACTGCAGAAGGGACGCTGGGGCAGAACTGTTAGTGCAAACAGGCCACATGGTTTTCACAATGAAATAATAACGGTAATTAAATGTGTAGGATGCTAATGAGCCAGGCTTGAGATGTTTATAAACTAGCTGGTAAAGGTGCTTGCTACTAAAATGTCACTACCAGATATTAGTGAAGATATCACGCTGTGGTATTCAAGATACTGGCAAAGTTCACTTTTGATGAGATTACACATTTAATGATATTATAAAATGGTGGCAGAATAAAACATCCAAGGTATATTGCATGCATTTTAGCCAATGGAAATAGTTTACAATGGTGTGAATCAAATTAGACTGTTTAAGGGTGGACTCTAGAGGATGCACTGCCCCAAGTCTATTGTTTTTTTAGGGCTTTCCAGCTGGAAAGGCTGACAATAAATGCCAAAAGACTTATCGGGCAATAGCAATAAACAATGTTAAACTTTTATCTTGCTGCTACCACTTGGTTAATATGCACCATGATACATTTAATAACTTTCACGTCATCATTTCATGTGATGAATTCTGTTTAACTGGCCAATTTTTACCCAACGGCCAACACACAAATCACCCACTGTTTATTCGATAAAAAGAGTATAAAAACAAATCCGTCTGATTACATGTTAATTTGCAATGTATATTTTCAATTAATGGAATAAAATATTTGAAAAGATACTCTGTGAACAGAGGAAAAGGCTTAGCTTATTGAATAACATTATGCATTGCAAATTACTTTTCCAGCTTTCTTCAACACTATGCCTTTATCTCAGAATGAAATGGAAGGCATGTATTAATATTCAAAACCAACACAGGGCATTAGATATTACATATCACTATACAGAAATTCCAGAAATATTTTACTTTAAAGGGGATAATCAAAGAAAGCTTATCAAAAAGCTAATCAAAAGGAATATTTAAAGGTACCTTGATCATGATCCATAGGTATGTATTTGGGGAGAAGATAACAAGTGCTAGAAGATCTTTAAGCTTTCGAAGATGAAAGTGTAATATAAATTGCTGGAAGTTAGTATTGGACAAATGCAATCCCAATTTTCAACTGGAGAGGAAGAAAGGGGACAACTCATCTTTTGGAAGGGAAATGGTAGTTACCCTAATATGAAACTGTTTAAATGGAGATTGAATAACTTTCTCAAAGACACTTTTTGCTTCACCTCTTATTTATTGGTACTGATGCAGGAAGGCAAGGGTGAAATTCGGTGGTGTTTTTATGCAGGAAGTCAGATCATTTATCACTATGAGCCCATCTGGCCTTAAAAAATATGTGACAGTACAAATCTTGCAGTGCATCTAAGAGGAGATAAACAATCCCATGGAACAGATGACTACTGAAGAAGAAGAAATGTGTAAGAGTTAATAATGAGGAGTGGAGAGAAAAATATTTGAGGATGTTTTAAGAAGAGCTTTAAGAAAAAGGACGCTTGGCATTTGATGTCAGGGATAGAGCTGAAGTACAAAACAAACTCCAGGAGAAGGAAACAAAAGGAGATAAAAGATTAAGGAAGATTGCTCTGAGCTCTGAGCATGAGGAATAGATCAAGAGAGAAAGACAATGATCTAGAAGTGAGATAAATACATAACAAAGAACTTTGCAGATGTCAATTAAAAGCTTGAATTTTAAGCAGTAGGGAAGTAAGCAGAAGGAAAAGGCTCTTTCAGCAGAAAAAAAAATTGCAGAAATAACGATAGTCAATAACACCCAAGAAGTCTACATATGTGACCAGTTGATCAAAGCAGGGAGCGATAGGTCTTTTGGTTTTCCTCATCTAAAAATCTTTCTTTGCAAAAGTGAAAAACAAATGGTCCTGTTCAGCATCTGTTCCCTTCCTCCTCAGAAAGTGTAGTTCATGCTTGTGAGGCAACCTCGCAGAGCTCTGGGGAAGAGGAGCAGCTAGCAAGAGGCGCGTGCATCAATAGCTGTTGCTTTGGTTACAAAGGCACATGAGCATATATGGTCGTGACAAGTTATTTTCAGCTTTGCACAGTGAAATAGAGAGAATATTAATAAAAAAGTTGATGCTATCTCTGCTTGGTCTCCCCGTGGTAGAACATCCTGGTGCAGCGTCACGTTCTCTGTCATGCTGCATAATTGTTGCTGCGTGCACTAATGACATTGAGGTTGCCCTTGGCGCTGAATGCATGGAATTCATCAATGCAGGAAGGAGGTGCTGGGAGATATCTTCACGAGCAGTGTTTCTTAAGTGCTAGCTATTAACTTGAGTGGGAGCAGTACTGGGCACCCAGCTGCCTGTACTGTGTGTGTCAGCACATAGATATCACGGAATCCTTAGCCTAGCCCACGCTCGAGCATACGCATAAAAGGCACAAAATTGCAGAGCAATCTCTGTCTCTCAGTGAAATCAAGCACAGTGGGGGATCAAACAAATGGTTAGATCTCTACTGACACCTCCAACCTTCTGCAGGCAAAGACTGTAATTCAGCTTCAGGTGAAAGAAGCAGAAAAGACCTGGCAAGAGGGAACACAAACAGCGCAGCGGTGCCTGTTGGCACCACGGAGGTGCAGGGAAGCCTGTGAGTGAACTCCCCATTGGGAACAGAACGAGCTCTGGACTGAAGTGGAGATTAAGCAGAGTCCTAACACTTTCAAATCCCTAGGCCCTTTCTATTTTTAAAATGATGCAATTGGCTGCAAGTGATTCAGTACTAACATTTCATCTGGTCTGGGTCATTCCCATCGTAGCTCGTGGTTCCAGATCCACAGTTTCTAGTTCAGACCCTGTGAGAAGGCATCTTCATGAATCTTGTCCTTCACTATGTTTTTTCTAGTCCTGCTGCATAGCAGGACACTCTGAACCCCTGGGTGAGGGGATAGCGGTGACAGCTCCTTCTTTAAAGGTTAAGGCTTTGAAGCTTCACAGCCATGACATCAAGAAGGGGAATCAATGGAGACCAGTGTTAAGAGACAAAAAAAGATATTCCATTCGAAGAAGTGACCCCTTCATAACACCTGTTTGTGAACTCCAGATTTTAAACGAGTCTGACCCAGTGGGGGAAAAAAAATCAAACTATTCTGAAGAAGGGATTCGCTGCTGGAAAGCGAACAAGAAGGTTCACAGACACTGCAAGCGCTAGCCCAGTGGGTAATTCTCTGAATGAGATGCACTTTGCACTCACAGCAGTACTGATATTCAACAGCTCCCAGCCCTGAGATTTATTCCATTTTACCAATAAGAATGCAACTAATAATAGTTCAAAAAAGGAAGAATTTTCTGTGCCAAAGTAAAAGACAAGATTCTGATCTCTATTACTCTGGCTTCTGTCAGACCTATTTTACACTACTTCCCATACCACAGTACAACAAGGACAAGCCCTCTTGTTGTCAGTGATGTTCTTACCGGTTAAACTCCAAATTAGTGGGAACAGAATCAGGCCCTACTTTATTACAAGGGGCGTGCATTATTTCTGTATTTTTATTAAACATTTTTACCAAGTTACCAAAGTAGTTTGTACTTGGCTTCTTCCATCTCATCAAAGGGCAGTCCATGTAATGATCCCCTGAGAGCTGTGCCAGTTGTAAGGCAAAGCCTGTGGAACAGTCGTATGAACCAAAATTAGCTCCGAGGAGAACCACAGGTCGAACTGAGCCAGAGAGGGTAAGGGCAGCTCAAAAGTTACTTTGGTCCAAGATAATAATTCTTTTTTTTTTTTTTTTAATCATCCTTTTTCCCTCACGTTTGTGAGACCTCTGCTCAGAGCAGCAGGACTCAGATTTGTGCTGATGTGGCTGAACCTCTAACTCAAATAAGAAAGTTTCACTCAGGAGACAAGTCTCATTGAAGTCAATGGCCTACTCCCTACATAAGTAATCGTTGTAGAACTGGGGTCTTAACTAGTCATCCTTCACAGAGCACTTTAGGTTTCTCTGAGACCATTTGTTATGGTCCTCCCTCCCCGCTCCTTCCAGCTGAAGGGTTTGAAAAGGTGTCAGAGGATTACTATCATGCAAATTGCCACAGAAAAGTGTCACTAAGGTAGGAAGGCTTCACAAAAAAATAGCTTTGGGGACCATACAGTATCTAGAATTAAATTTTATAGTAGTCCATAAAATTGAAGTATGAGCCAAGGGTTAACAACCTTGAATTTTGCCCTTAAAATTAGTCCAAGAAAATCTACTTCATTATAAATACAGTAGTACTATATAGTGTCCTGTTGATTGATATGCCCAAGAGCTACCTTTGTCGGCAGTCTTTTAAGCAGCAATCCTTCATTTTGGTCTTAATAGTGAGATGGGCACCTCCTTCCTAGTTGGGCTATCAATTTTTACCTGCCAATACAGTTTGATGAGCTTGCTTGTATGCTGCTCAGTGCCTCCTGACAGCCAGTACATATAGTCAGCAATCATAGCGCTCCTGGTGACAAAAGCAGAATAAATGAGTGTATAGGGATGGAGGGAGGCATATAGCAATATTCAAAGGCGATAATATTAAAAGATTGTAACATGAAGTTTCCATGAAAAGATTGCACATAACATTCAATCTTTGCCCAATTTTAAGACAGACATTATTATTATTTTTAGATATCTAAACTATGTGCAAGTGAACAGCCCTGCATTTTTCTCTTCGATGGCTTTTCTCTGTTTTATTGTTAGGAAATACTTAATATCTTCTCAAAGATGGTTGTTTTTTTCTTTTTTTCCTCTCTCTTTTTTTTTTTTTTTTTAATATATTTCCTTGTGAAATAGCCTAAACATAAGTAAATTTATTCCAGGACAGCATCAAAAGGTAGAGCACCCTGTAGTTTGTCAAAGGGTATCACCATCTAAGGTAACCTCAGACGTACTTCAGCTTTGATTACACTGTATCTTAAAAGAAAAATAAACACCCAAAAAACAAAACCCAAAGCAATCAGCTATCTTTGTACCTAATTGAGTATGCTTTAGTACTCCCACTGTCTGTTACAGCCATTGCATTACTCTTTCTAGAGAGGGGGATATTAAAAACTATTGTGCAATGGATATTAATGCAGAGTCTTGACAGACTTGAGAAAATCAGTTTGCTTTTATGGCTGCTTCTCCACGCTGCTCTCCATTTCCTTTCCTCTAGAGAGTCCAAATCCAATTAAATGTGACTAGATGTAATTCCAAATTGTCACTTTAGTCAATTAAACATATAATAATCTTGTGTACCTAATTACCAGCACCAAAAGTTTATTTGTTGATGTAGTGCTATCAATGTGTGCTTCTGCATGTTTCCCTTATCATTGCCTATATATTAATTGTGCTTTGACATTACTGTAAATTGAATTTGAAATTTCCCCCTAGTTAAAAGTGTCTTACAAACAGTAATCCCAATCCTGTTGTAATACCCTTTCAGAGTGTATTTTCCAAGGCTGTATTATGTTCTTAATGAGATATAACCAAAAATACAAGGATTTAACAATAAACATTTCAAAGCAGGCCCAGTATCAGGGGGTAACATATTGTTACAAACAGGAACTAAATCTGCCCTTAGATGTTTGCATACAGTTCCCATTAATTTCACCAGGAGTAAAGGAATTCAATAGGACCATGATTTTCTGCATAAGGACGGGGTTTAGCCGTCAGCTTTATCCAACTCTCATTCAGTACATTGGCAAAAATCCTCTTGACTGCACTAGAACAAAGAACAGTTTCTAATTGAACATTTTCAGCCCAGCTGATAGAGGATGAACAAAGGATGAAATCCTCATTGGCAGAACTGTTGTTGACTCCTAACGATGCCAGGACTTAATCCTAAAAAACGATAGAAGTAGCAAGTATGGATGAAACGGAGAAGGTCTCCAACATTACCTGCTTGACACTAAAAGGATCGCTCTTAGTTGCAAGATGTTTGCTGTGTCTGAAACCCAAAGCATAAATAAGAACATGGCATAAAAGTAGGAGAAGACTCTGACTAAATTTGTCACATTATTCTATATTATTGTGTGTCTGGTCTAGCAGAGGTTGCCTCCAAAACTTTTAGCTCCTTTCACCACGGCAATGACTGGTTAGGCAGTCACTAGTAGTGAACGTGAGTGATGGTGCCTTTCTGCAGCCAGTTTATAAGAAAGAAGAAATTATTAATCCGATATTTAGAGCATTTCTCAAGTACTGAAGCCTGACATTTTTGGAGCCAAAGGACAGGTTTAGGTGGTCGTTCACAATTTGTTATATAGATTTAATGCCCCCAAACTGCTGTTATTTCAAAGACTAGATATGGCCAGTCCTTAACCCCAAATGTCCCCCTGTCCTTGTCCCATACTGTCCATTACTGTGGGACTGTGTTGGAGCAGTGCTGCCATGGGTCAAATGCAGTCAGTGGGATGCAGAGACACAAGCCGCTTGTTCTGTCATCCCTACTGCAGGCCACGGTCCATCACGTGCTGAAGAGGATCCATCCTGCTGATGCTACACGTGACGTTCAGCTTGTGACCTCTCCTTGCTTTTCGCTTTCTTCTCCCAGCTTCACACCGCTTTCAGAGGAGGAGACGTGTGTAGAGCCCTGGACAAATCTGGAATCAATTCCTAGACAAGTCACTTCATCTTTTGCCTTTTCCCAGCGTCAACTGCAAAATGAGGGCAATCATATTCGACTGATTTACCTATTTGGTGTGCGAATCCTCCTGGCACAAACTCTCTTTCACTAATTCTTAGTAGAGTGCTCAGCACAATGGCACTCTGATCATGGCATAGTCTCTAGGTACCACGGCACTTCAGACAAACTCCTTTCCGCTTTATTCTTCCTTCTTAATTTGTTCTTATTTAAATAATCAGACTCCCAGTTACATTTTAAGCACATGTGCTTCGTTTTTCAATGGCTGCTTTTGTCCCTGCTTGGATTTCTCTTGTACCATCTTGCAGTGTATCGTGAACAGCACGGCATGAACACGAAAACCCGCCAGAGCCTTTAAGAATCCCTCCATCCCTGTTTTAATTTCCACTTTCTTGGTCATCAGGGAGCTCATGGAGGTCAGGGCTGATGCTTCCTACCGTGACCCTGTGTCTTATATGGTGCTAAAAAATTCCACTTTCAAAACATGCATGGGCATTAAAGCTATATGTAGATGGTCTATATCCAAATGAACTTAGGCTTTAGGCATATTTTGGAGAGAGGTAGTGTTTTTTTTTTGTTTTTTTTTTTTTTTTTAAATGGCTCTGATGTTTGATTCACAGAGCCAAGGTACTACATGCTATAGAGAACTATGTAGAAATGCCCCACAGAACTTCCCAGCTCTAGAGACTCAGGGCATATCTATTTATGATACATGAATACAGTTATAGGTCGAGGCGCTCAAAAATATTTAGGGACCTAAACATTCGTATAGGAGCCAACGGAGCCACTGAGATATCTAGGCAAATTAAAAGCCCAGTTTTCATTGAAATACATGAAGGCACCAGGCAACGAGTCAGGTCCCTAAGTCCCTGTGAGCACCTATCACATCTAAACACCCCAGAGAATCCGGCCTTTAGAAATCTAAGTCATAATGACTTTCAGTTAGTGACCTGTGAGCCCAGGAGGCTCTCTGAAAATGGAACTTAGATAAAATATTATTTAAGAAAACATTGTTTATGAAATCATTATTTAAGATTCTCAGCCAGTGACCAAACTCATTAGCATCTTTCTCTTTCTCTGTCATTAGAGTGAATTAGAGCCTATGATCTTGTGCATATATCTCAAGATACCACGCTTGCTTTTACCTCTTCTTTTAGGTTTCATGTCTAAAGGCATTGCAGCAAAGCTGACAATCCTTCCTTCGGGAATAAGGCTGTTTGGAGATTTATTTCTCTATTTGGAGGTGCCTTCTCTATTTTAGAACAAACAGATTTGGGATAACACTTTGCAATGCTTGTGTTTTCTTTGTTTTACTAACAAATGAGTAATATATTTTTCCAAAATTAATGAAAAAAATCTAGAAAATGGGGAATGGAAGCCATGAGGTGTGTGCAGCAGCAAGCAGGGGCTTTCAAGACAATTCCCAGAGCAGTTACTCAGCACTTTGATCTTTCAGGACATGAGGTGTTAAATTCAAATGATTTTTACTAGCAGGGCTGGCGTGGACTTCCACAACACGGCCAAACCCGTCTGTGTGACTGGAGCAAGTCCTGATCTTGTGGTAAAGTGGCCTGCAATATCCGCTCACTGGCCACTTGGTGGTGTAGGACAATAAGATATATTTATTCACATGTAACGGAGGAATGCACCTCGGATCCTGAACTCTGTGTTCCTCTGCCCAACTGCAGAAATTTATAGGACGGGCAATAAAAGAGTCAGAGGTGGCTTTCACTGTGCTGCAGCTGCTGACACCAACAGCAAGCGCTCAGCGGGGCCCGGCACAACCAAGAGGCAGCATGAGAAATGTGCTGCATTTCTGCAATACACCCAAGCATCATATTAGTACTAGTGCTAAAGAGCCCGGTGTTCAACTTTCATTGCAAATGCTGCAAAATAGGAGGGCAAGACCCGAGACCAGGTGCTCAGGTCCCCTTCAGCAGCACAGAAAGGGATGAAATCCCAGGAAGGGAATTAGCTATTCCCATGCAGACATCAAAGCCTTAGGAAGAACCACAGCTTGTGCATATCAGAGTAAATTTCTCCCTTCTCTGCTATTCAGCCTCAGATAATGAGGCTGATAACTGGTATAAAATCACCTGTGCTCTCTACTTCAAGTGATCCCACCTGGACCTGCAGTAAGGGGTCCTAATAAAAAGCCTCAGCCAAGACTAGATGTTCTCTGTAGTGTGCAGGTCTGCAGTGTTAGAAAGGTAAGTGTGTCTCTGTCTTTTTAAATTTTTTTTTTTTTTTTTTTTTAAATTTTGCCAAGGCCTTTAATACTCCTGTTCAAGTTGCTTCTGCTGCAGGTGCCTGGATGTTTTGAGATCCCTTGTGGTTTTTAGTTTTGTGTTCCAGCATCCTAGTATTTTGATAGAAGAGTTTTTTTTTTTAAAAAAAGCTGCCTTTTTTTTTTTTTTTGGCATGACCTTTCTTATTTTCTTTAGAGATTAGAGAAGGAACAGGATACTTATAGGTGGGGTAGGTAGGAAGCAGTTGTTGTTTTTGAAAAGTGGACAAAATAATAGCAGTTACCTTAGAGAATATGAAAAACATCTAGAAGTTAAGTTTTACTATATTGAGGTATCTGAAAGTCTTCAGACAAAGGGCTAAATGTAAGTCTAGGAAGGCTGGCCATCAATGAAGTTACTGAAGCTGGGTTTTCCTTGTGGTGAGGCTAGCCCCAAAAGGTGAGCAAAGGTATTGTGGCAATTCCTTATTTTTTTGTCTCTCTACAAAACCTAATATCTGTGGAAGAAATAAACTCCCCTTGGAACACTAGTGAGTTCAAATGTATTGCAAAGGTATAGAAACACTCTTGTCTGCCCAAGCCTGTGATGGGGTAAGCTTGCTGTCCTTGAAATTGCTTTTTCTGGGTCATTAACCCCCTCTTTCCTGCAAAGGAGATGGTACCTGTATTTAATATATGCTTGTTGTATGGAAGGCTTTTCTCCCTTTAAAGCATTTGTCTTGTGGCAGTATGTAGGTACCCACTCTGTGTGTGGTATTGTGAGTGGCTGTAAGATGCTAAAAATATTCCTTGTCTAATGGCAACTCCCATGTAAAGAAAAATGCCTTACAAGCATGAGCTGAGAAAGTCAAGGGAGGCTTTCAGAATGATGGGGAATGCTTGCTGATATTGCCCTGACCTGATGTATGGAGTGCTCCTTCCATAGCCTTGCTTGGGGAAAGCATCTCCTGATGGGGATGGTCAGCGGGGCACCAAAAATCTCGCAGTGTTGAGGGGGGAGGCTTTATTTTTGTGTCAACTGAGTTCTTTTTTTCTTTTATTTCTTTAAATGTCATTTAAGAAAACTGGAACAACTAAGAGAAGATAAAATTTCTCTTCTCTGAGAGAAAATCCCAGACAGGATTCAAAGGCAGATAGCACTGTTGCAAGTATATGTACAAGAGTATCAGCTGGTGTTTCCTCCTCACTCCCCTACCTAGCATTTGTATCTCTTTCCATAAAGAAAGCATACGCTTCTTTATTTTACAAAATAAACCTAAGCTCTTGCCCACTATAGTCTTAATGCTGAGTCTCTAGCTAAAATATGACCTGGATCTGGAATGTGGAGAGGGCAGTGGTTTGGTACTTGCAGAGCTGACTTGACGTGCAGGGGATGGGATTATCTAGTGCTTGCTGCTCTTCATTGCTTCCTGTTTGGTAAAAGGAATAGCAAAAAGCTGAGTCAGCCCTTCTGGAGCTACTGAGACCCTAAGGCTCCTTCCTCCAGGTCTGCTTGCCCCCACTCTGCAGTCAGATGAATGTGAGCTGTTAGTGCTGGCGGAGGTGCTGGCAGCCTGTTCCCCCATGTGCATAGAGAGGCTCCCAGCCTCTCCTGCTCTTGCTTGTGACAAAAAGAAGCATCTTGAGTGTTTTTGCAGAACACAGTGACACTGCTAAGTCGGCGCAGCATTTTGCTTAGCAGGAAAATGAGAGCTCTATCACTGAATGATTAACAGAAGAGGCACTTTAGAGGTGCTTTAAACTCTAGTTTTGAACTAAATAGGCAATCAGATTTTTCTATAAGTTACAAGCTTTCACTTCACAAGTGATTCAGGGTTCCTCTGATATCAGCAGTAGCCCAGACAGTGGAAGTACGGAAGAAAAATTGCTTTTGCACCTTGTTGCTCATGGGGTCAGATGTGTCATGCTCTGAGGTCCTGGCCCTCTGGGTTTGAGGTCTCTGGCCCCAGGTGAATCCTTGGCCTGGAGCTGCTAGCATCTCCCTTAGGGTACATGTGCCCTCTCCAGCATGCTGGCCCATGGTTCAGCAGCCTTGTCCTTGGGCACCTACACCTGTAGCTGGCCTATAGGATGCATACATGTGAAGGTACATGTCCTCTATCTTGCCTGTCCCTGCAGTGCTATTAGCAGTTAATATGTTCCTAGGAAGGTATTGTGCCCTTGGGCCTCCAAGAGCATTTTATCTTCTTGATAACAGAAGTGAGGCCAGGACCCTTTCCTAAATTTTCACAGCTGCTTGTCAAGCAATCTCTTGATCAGCTGTGACCAGGTCTCCTATATCAGGATGTGTTTAGTGGCTCTTATTGTAGGATGATCTCAAGCCTCATTCTTATGGAAAACTCCTATGTAACTCCTAGGCTCAACTTATGTATAGTGTGTTGGTGCCCATTTGTTCAAGGGCTAAGGTGGGGTTTTGACTGAAATAAGTTTTCTCTTTGAGATCTAAATCTTGACTGTGTTTGTCAAGAGCAGCCTCCTACCATTGGAGATAGTGATAGAGGAGAAATATATTTACTTACTGACATTGTAGTGAAAGTGATTGTGGCACTTGGGAATTCATCACCTGCAGATACTCTGACCCCTTTGGTGGCCCCTTGAGGATTGCTTTACAATGGCCTTGGGCTGCACTTTACATGGTGGCAGCTGATCATGGTGCTACCCCAAGATTCATTCTGCAGCTGATAAAAATCTTCAAAAAATGAAGACGATGAAATGATGGAAGCTGATGAGGCAATGCTGGTATGGGTGTACTGGGCCAAAAAGTACTAGTGAAAAATTACACCCAAACTTGAAAATGCTTAAATTCTAGTTGAACATTCTTTGCTTTAATTTTAGAACTGGAGCTAGAATTTGTTGGAAAGAATGGTGTATTGCATCCTCAGAGCAGGGTGGATGTGTGTGAGGGAGATCATGTGAGATCCCAGCTTGACAGGTAGTCCAACTTAAATTTGATTGTCCATGCTGCTTGTGCCAAGAGTGTACTGTCAACAGCCAGCCCCTCCTGTTGAGATAAATGCTGTTCTGGTTGTCTTTAGCAGACAACATGTCTAAACAGTGCATACTAGGGGAGGAGGGTGAGAGCTACCCTAAAAGTAGATAGGGATATACAATGATCTTATGTATTAAGCAAGCAGAAGTAAACAACAACTTATCCTACCAAGATTTTATCTCTGGAAATGACAACAAAATGTCTGGGTAGTGCAGTCTGTAATGGGCAGAGAATACTTGTCACTCATGGGGTTTGACTGGGAGCATTGACTCCAGTGAGGTGACAGAAGTGGTGCAAAGCTTAGTTAACACTCTGCTGTAAAAGCTCTGTGCAGTTGTTAAAACAGTTAAACTAGGCTAAACTGAGTCCTGTTGGTGTCACTAGTTTTGGAATGTCCTTGGGTTCAGTCTATCAAAATGTTCCTCTTTTAAAAAAAAAAAAATCCAAGTCATCCAGTCTCAGGAAAGCTTCTGAGCTGTTCTCTTACCTCCTCATGTAGTAAACTTGCTGATTGCTAATCTGCAATTTCACCAATGACTATCCTAATTTTGAAATCATACTTAGGAATACCTTCCTGGTTCATATGTCTTTTCAAATACAGGCACTGATATGTTGCTCCTGAAAATATTATTTCTTCAAGGTATGTGTGGATCTATTTTAATATTCAACTTCAAGGCATTCCTTGTGTCACTACACCTCTTGGTGAGGAGTTAGTGGCTTTTGGGTTTGAAATTGCTATTGGACATCTGTCAGAAAAACTTATTCGCCTAAAACAGATTTAAGAGCTGCCTGACCAGTGGACCTCAGCTGTTGGTGATTCCAGTAGGTAATGATTTCTTTCTGCCTAGAATCTTGTTGTGTTTTTGATTCAGAAGTGTTACCAGTGACATAGCCATCTTCTGTGATTACAGCTGTCTGACACTTGTTTTATAAATATATTCTATATAATATTGGTGAAATGGAGTTCTGAAGGATCTGTCCATTCAGATTAGGCAAGGGAATTGCGTGCTCAATCCAAGGGTGATCTGGGAAATGTCACAGTGCTTCAGGGATTTTGAACAACACTTTTCAATTTCTCAGTTTGAAACAGTTCTTTACTCAGATGCATCCAAAAATAATGAAGAAATTTCTGAAGTGAAATATTCTAGGTTTATCTGAATTCTTTTTTTCCATAAACACTTTAGAAATGTTTGATTTCTTCGCCCTCTTGACTTCTACAACTCCTGTGGATAGACAGTGAAATTCTGTCACCAAAGGTATGTCCTGCACAAGTAAGTGTTCATCCCAGGGTTTTTTGGCTGAATTTCAGTCCAGAAAATGGGAGACCTTCTTCCAAAATCCTCTCTGCAGCTCTACTTGGAGATTTTTTTTCTCCCATACAAAATGCCTTGTTACAGTTTTAATACCTCCACAGTTCTACCACTAGCATCCATCCTAAATGATGGGCAAAACGACCCTTTTCAGTCTCTTGCCTAATTCACACTGACTGGTCTGCCATTAGTTAGCTAATGATTTGTGAAATTTTTGTGATGTACCTGGTGGTCCTCAGCTGAACATCATTTATAAGTGCTTAGTACTATTAATGATTAAGAAGTTAACACTATTTTGCCATGTGCATATTTCACTTCAAATATGTTCAGTGGTTTAAAAACTGATGGTGCCTGTTGAGGCTTTTGGTCTTTGGGGCAGTGGTACCCAACCAGGGCACAGCTCTGCCCCTGACAGCTCAGTATTATATACATGAGGCAGCTACTAATGTAATTGGGCTGGGCATTATAGCCTGGAGGAGTTGGAATACTGCTGCAGGTGATATCATATATATGAAGTCAATACACTTTTTTTGAAAAACCTGGATATAGGATGATATCCTTATTACTGACAGATGAAAGCTGTAGAGAGATTATTAGAAATCCTCATCTAATAATACCAGAGTACCTTGCTGCTTCTGAGTATCTCTCTAAACACCTAAACACAGCGGCTTGACGCAGGTGGTTCCGGAAGTAAGCTGGGTTCAGAATAATGCTCCTTTAAAAGATAAGATGGGTAAGAAATTTCAAATTGTTGTTTCATTAGTAAACCACTAGAATTAAACTAACATGTACACTATATATATATCTTGACTATCACAGAATTCATAGGGTTGGAAGGAAGCTCTAGAGATCATCTAGTTCAACCCTCCTGCTCCAGCAGGGACACGTAAAGCACATGGCACAGGATGGCATCCAGGTAGATTTGAAGATATTCAGAGGAGGAGACTCCATAACCTTTCTGGGCAGCCTGCTCCAGGGCTCCCTCTCCTAGCCCTGACCCCAGGCCCATCCATGCTCTCTCCCATGGGTGCTCTCTCCCCTCACCCCCTTGCTAATAAAGTGAAGTAGAACTGTGGTGCTAAAAGGTTTTGCAGCTGCAACTTGCTTTGAATTGCAAGCATGAAATGTCCCATATAGGCCTCAATTCCTCAGCTGTAAAGGAGGGAAAAAGAGAATGTTCTCCTGTTCTGAATGGAAAGATGCTTAGGAAGGTCTTGTTTCAGAGCTCCTGGAATTTCTTGATGTAGGAGGAGGTAATCTGGCTTGATTCTCTTGCATCAAATACTGTGTAGATAAATCTTTTCCTAATATTAGCATCAAAGTCAAAAGGAATATAGTCTTCAACCTCAATGGAGAAACACTAGTCCATAAGAATGCCACAGATATACTGGTCTGGAAATAGCATACAGCTTAGAGTTAAGAATTGGGGAGAATTCACAGAAAACACTTCTAATTAAAAAATAATAAAAAAATGTACTATGGAGAAATATTCAAAATGCTGTGTGCAAAGAAATTATTACTTCTGGCTTATACTGTCCAGAACATCTCAATGGAATAGCTTTGTTTTAATATCTCATCTATTATGTATATTGCAATATGCTTAACAGTTGCTGAAGTAATTAGATTACACTAATTCTTCTTTTTCTTCCCTTTTTTGAGGAGGTAAAGTGATTAGGAGGGTAGTTTAAAGGGAAATATACCTCACATTAGGCTTCTATTAGATTAGCAGCATCAGCTGTAACATAGATCCAAAATTTTGTTCTCATCTTGATTTGATCTTTCTCATTTTTAATGTCCACCAATGACACTATCATAGCATCATTGCATACATTTTTTGATTATGCAATATTTCCCTAGAATCCAATTTTTCAACTCTAGTATAGTTTTATTTTAAAGGAGCAGAGTAAGGAACTTGAGGAATGAACAAGTTGCTGAATATTGAATCTTTAGTCTGAAAGCATTGAATTTTTCTGGATTAGAGCCCTAATTTATGCTACCTATAATTCATTGATGGGATGCCTGTGCATGACAGATTGCATAAAGCTTGATCATTAGTTATTATTTTAAACCTTTTGTAAGTCTTAAAAAAACCTTTGGGGAAAATGCAGAGGATTTTGAGTTGAATTGGTAAGGCTTCAGCTGTTTTAAGGCAGTGTCTGCATAAGATTCCCTCTAAGTCATCTCTAAAGCAATCTTGTACTAAAGAGAGGTGCTATTTTCTGCTTCATGTGTCTCCCTATAAATTGTGCAGGAGGCATTATAGAGCCCTGCTTTCCACTGAACTCACAAAAAGACATAGCAGGAGAAGCTTTGCAGATTTCTTGCATTCTCTGTGTTGCCTTTCTGGCAGAGGGACAGATTTAGCAGAGGGAGATGAAGGCAGAGCAGAGCCTGAAAGGACACCGGGAAAATCTTTGCTAACCCCCAAAGACTGCAGAATAGTTCAGCTCAGCAACTCTCATGAGATCCATGGTAGTTAACATTTATTTTTTTTTAGGCAGTACTTAAAAATAATGTTAGAGAAACATAGCACAATGTCTGATTCCTCTTCCTCTCCTGGCCCTTGTGTCCACAATTCCCAGTGTAGGTTTGTGGAAGGACAGAGCTGCTCTGGGAGGAAGCAGGTACTGAACCTCCTTTCTGGTGGCACTTCTCAGCATACCTCCCATCACCAGCACTGGGTTTCCTATTGAGTTAGTAGCAACTCTACTGAGATAAGATACTCCTTTTCACCCATGTAGCAGGTAGCTACACTCTCCTGCTGAGATCTAACTGCTTAAAAGGGCTGATAAATATAGCACTAAACTGATAGCAGACCTATGTCCTCCTGGACTGGCAGCACCTGCCAGGTTTTGTACCTGAAAGCTGCATAAATGTGCTAGCTGTCCATGTCTGGGGAAGTGAGTACAACCACTTGTCTGTCATTCTTCACCTCTTGTGCAGCACGAGGACCATAACAGCAGAGGAAGCATCAGCGCAATGGGGAAAAATAAATTTCCAATAGAAAGGTTCTGAGTTGTCTTCCCATGTGTAGCTGACAGGTCACACAGTGTCAACACAGATTAATCTTAGCTTACTTGGAGGAAAAAGCAAAATAAAGTGACTGGAGAGGGGTACAGAATCTCACGGAGAGCCATGTCTATCATGCTTTCAGAGATCCTCCATCTTCAATTATCACAGAGTTCAGCATTGCGCTCTCCAATTTCAAACAAAATTGAATCTTACCAGGAACAGAGGGGTGAGCATGATGCTCTGTGGGTTGTTTTTCCACAGGTGGCTGCTGTTTTGTGGATTTCTGTATTGGGCCTGACCCTCCAAAGAGCAGCCTTAATTGAGGGACTGCTTTGCTGAAATACTGTCTTCTGCTTCAAGATTAATTTGGGGTAAAATTCAACTGTCGACACGAGGTTGAGCGACATAAGGCCTAAGTACTATTCTGAGATTTCTTCATCAGTTCTTGACTTCTCAGACCTTCACTGTTTTGCCATCTGCTATAATTGAAAATTGCCTTCTGCAACCAAAGGGAAAATCTAATTTCTCAGCAAGCCATATGGGGTTATTAAGATCATTATACCCTGGTATGCCATAATGCCTGGGCCAAAAGGATCAGAAAGTATGTAAATATTGGGATTCATTTTATTGCTTTGGATGGCAAGTCAGGGATTATTCTGGTGGCGATCTTGCAATGAAAAGTGGTAGTCAAGTAGATTACTGCAGATATTGTTTGGCTAGATCAAACCTATGGCACATTTACTCAAGGCTGTGATGGATGAGAAATGTTTTTAATAGTGTTTGATCACAGAGTACATCATTTATCCCTCTGATGAATGATCAGAACTAGATATCACCCTTAATTTTGCTGATGATACTCAAGGCAGCCTCAAATCTTGATATTAAGAAACCAGAGAATAAACTTTCCACTGATACACGATTTAAAGCTGATGATAGGAAATGTATTTTTTCCTTTAAGAATGGGAAAGCTGTTGCCCTGCATATGCCTATTCCTGAACATTTTTTAAAACATAGCTGCTGAATCTCTTATCTACCTAGTTTTAATATTTTGCAAGATTCCTTTAAAGGAAAAGATACTTTTATATATTGCACACAACTATGTGAAAGGACAGTAAGGCTGAATCTTGGTTAGCAAGGCTTCAAAAATGAATACAGGAGCTATGAAATTTACATGAAATTAAAGAAAGAATAGTCTGGTAAATGCAAATAAATGCAGAAAGTATTTTAATTTTGATTCATGATTAATGCCAAAGGATTACCAGCAAACCATTACTGTGTGGCAATGACATAAAAACTCAATAGGAATAAAAATTCTATATGCACTGGTAAACTGATGGCAGTAAGCTATTTTTAGTAGGAGAGATCAATTTTTTCCTTTTGAAAAATATAACTGCTGATTATTTTTCATGTTCAGTCTTTAATTGCATCTCAGAATATTTTTGACTGGTGTATTATGTACTATGTTCCCACATTTTGCAGTGTGACAATCATGGCCACTAGGTTTATTCAGTCTGCTTATTACTAAATGAATTACTCTGAAAACAGGCATTATTTATTGCCACTTTGTGCTAGGCAACTAAAGGGGTTAAAGAATGAATTGCTAACATCATATATCAGATTATTTTGTTTTTGTTTTCGGATGATCCAGAGAAAGCATTTGCTTTCTCTGTAGGCCATCATGTCTGTTTTAAGACAATTGAAATCAAAGAGGTTCTTAATAGACTTTAGTTTCCATAGCACTGAGCTAACTACACACTCCTATCTTGAAATTGATACAGTTTAAATGAAAGATCTGCCTAATTCTAATTGTATTTTTACTGGCAAATAGCTTCCTTTTTATTTTAGCATTCTCAGGAATAACAGAATAAGAGACCACTACCATTTTGCAAGAGCTGAATTTGTCAGACTTCAGATGTTTTGCTAACCTGGTCTTAGAGAAGTCATGAAGAAATTTTGTTGTTGTTAGTCTGAATTTGGAAAATCTTTAGGTACTGGTATTCCTTGTGATATGGACTGTAACTGAGCCAGTGAAGGAATTCTATAATTGAAGATAATTTGAAGTAATCTCTGACCAAATCCAACATTCAAAAAGGGCTAAAGATCAAGAAAATATCATGCTATTACTGCCACATGAGACCAGTTATGTTTATATTTAGCTTCCATCTTACAAGGATGCCCTGATGTAGCTACATGATTCACCCACGTATCCTCATCTACTGCATTATCAAAGCCCTAAACATATATATGGCTACAGTGGCTAATGTCAAATTGAGTGTTTGTCCTAAACATCAGTGCTGTGTGTGAGTGCTGGATTATGGATTCTTTTCTCAATACTAGACTGATTTTTCCTGTACAAGATGTATTCATAGGCTTTGTTAATTTTTGACTTAAATATTGACTAGATACTCTGCTAAGATTCATTTTTACCTGTGTGAATGATTCAGAGCAAGATCGGGCTTCCTCATTTTTAAGTAGCAGGTTGCAAGCTTTGTCTCAATAAAACTGGCAACACTGGAAATATCATCCGGAGATGAATCAAAGGGTTTGCCCATAGCAGCACCTTTACTGCAAAGCTAAATAAGAAACAGAAAATATATTTGCTAATATTGTAATAAACTTTTTGTTAGAAATGCTTTTTGTAACTGAGAGAACTAAGTAAAATATAGCCTGACTTTACAGTTAACACTATGACAGTGATCAATATAAATACATGTGAATACAATATAAAATGGTATGTTGTCTTCCATTGTGCAGTACTTTACAAAGGGGAAATTTGAGATAGCAGACAGTGAAGAGCTTGAAAAGCACCAGTAGGAAAGAAATGATGTTTTTCTCCATTTCCAAAAATACACTGATCCTGGGAGCTTGGAATTGAATGTATATCTTGAGAACAAATTCCAATGAAGAGTTCTCTTAGATTGTTATCTATACATTTCAGCATAACTAGGAAGACATCCCTGCTTTAGGATATTGTCTTTGTCCTGTAGTTGGGAAACAGAAATAATGAGAGAGAGAACCCCAGACAAATGTTCACCCTCATTTACTGCCAAGGCTTGTCTTTTGGAAAACTGTTGTAGAAAGTAACCAGAAGAGACTGCCATCTTTCCTTTCTTTTCAAACCACATATAAGAGCATATTCTCTGCACTTAAAAATAGTTGTTCCTGTTGGACAATCAAAACATCTGCTTTTCCTCACAGAAAGTTATTTAATGAAATTCATTACCTAGTTTATAGTGTGTCATTAGAACTAGATAATCCCCAGCTCCTCAGGTCTTTGTGGAGCCTTCAGCACTATTAGAGCCAGAATACCTGACAGAATTGCCTTGGTCTGATCTAGCAGGGTAGTCCTCAAATCCTTTGTCTCTGACAGATGACTTTTTTAGATGCTGACCACTACTGCTAATCCTTTATTTCACAAGGAAACTCTACTGTAATTAAGTCCAAGGGTCATTAAGGGGATATCTGCATTCACTGTAAATCTACTTTAACTGTAGACTTCTGGGTTAGTGTTTATCAAGGTGTATGTTTAAACTCTATGGTTTTGCTGAGGACCCTCACAACAGTGACCCCTTGGAGATGAACCCAGCCTCTGCTCTAAACAGGATGTAAGAGTCAGTCAGGTTTCTTCAGCCTTTAATAGGAAAGGTGGAGGATTTTCCTTGTTTGCCTAGTTCTCCCTGCTAACAGCCAGCTACTTGGTTATGATGCAGTGGTTTATCTTGGAGGTGCAATGTCACATCAGCAGTGTGAGATCTCTTTGAAAGATTAAATCTGTCAAGAACACAGCTCTGCTGTGCACAACCTCCTTCTTAAAAGGCAGGGAGGGATTACAGACCTGCATGCACACTCATACCTGCGAAGTTAGCCTCATTTTTAGGATTTTGTGCATTGGTTGGAGATCAGCTCAATTCTTCACAGGCAACAAGGGTCATTCAGTGGTGTTCCCCTAGTTCAGGAGATAAATCTCCTTCACATCCCTTCTCTGCTAAGAGGAGTTGTACAGTGTATGTAATAACACCTATACATTTAAAATTTTCTATCATCTTGTTATCAGTAGAAGTTATAAATCAGAGGATTCATCACTTAACTTTGCTCATGGTACCATATATATCTGCTGAAATGTCTCTATGGGTAAGACATGCTACGTGTAGTTAAAAGACCCAGAGAATTATGTTCACTCCAGTGAACATAAAAGTATCATCAAGTTTTTCTGCAATAACACTTTCCAGCTGAATTGGCCATGCTGTGACCTCTGTTAAATTTATGGGAATTGGAGGTTAGAGGCTACTCCCCAGACTTTGAGTTCTTGAATGACTGTAAGAAGAAAAGAATCATTTAGGGATCTCTTCACTAAAATGTCACCATTCGGCAGGATGACTCTCAATCTCCGATGGAAAGAGTTATGCTGAGAACTGCACAGCCCCTCAGTTATCTTCAACAAATGACAAAACACAAATCTCTGCAAAAACCTATCTAAAGAGATAAGGGTTTAGCAAATATATTTAAATACAGTGAAGATCTGTTTCTGTTGCAACTTCTCTGTGATCTTGGAGTAATAGCCTTAAAGCCACAAATAATAATAATTTCTCACAGCATCAACTTAGTGTTTTAGGGGTTTTTTGTTAGTCTTTTTGACATTTAGGTTGTGTGCTTTTAAGTCATGAATGTTCTTAGAATTTTTTTTGCAAGCTCTTTCCCAGTGGATCAGAGGATTTGATTTGATCCCCTTCATACCAGTGCCATATAAACAACATGCACCAAAAACAAGCTTGAATTTAATTTTGCTGGAATAGCTCCTTCTATATTTAGCAGAACTGTTATGAGTACACAAAATGGACCAGGTAAATTATTTCAATGAGATGCACAATAAATTAAATGTACCCATTGGTAATATCATCATCATAATGTGTGTTTTTGGTAGCAGTGCAGCCAGTGGAAGAGGTTTGCATTGGGCAAACCATCCCACTGGAGTCCAGCAAGCCTGGTATTATTCTCCAAGCTCTGATGGAAATGTATTTTATTTGTTTCTTCAGCCTTTATTGCATTTTGATGTCCTTTCTGATAAAAAAGGACTTGGCTGTATAGCAAGAGACAGGCTGTTCCCTGGTGTTGTCCTGCCTGCTGCTGGTCATGGAGGCAAATGGAGCTTCTGGGGGGCTAAGGAGGCTCCGTTCAGGAGGCCTGGGGGAGGATTTGGGCAGGAAAGAGGCAATGGGCTGGGATTTTGCAGCCTGGCTGCATATGGGGCAAAGAGCAGTGGAAAGACTCATTTTCAAGGGGGAAGAGCAAAAGGAAAAATTCATAGGGATGCAGAGGGAAGCACGTAGGTAAAATGGTTGTGACTGGGGAAGCCCTGTTCACCTGAGGCCTGGGGAAGAAGAAAGCCAGGCCATGCACAACCATAACAAGCAGGGAGGAGATTTGTTTGCAATTTTCATGTCTCACCCAGCGGAACTGAGTGTTTTCTCTTGCTTTGGTCTGCAGTCCAATAATGCTGCCTTTGAAGATCAAAAGGGCTCTTGGTGTTTTTTTTTCAGAGTGCTTGCTTTAAGTAAAAGGTGAAAGCAGCTCCGGCTCCTCTGAATACCTTGAGGTCATAGCACAAGGACGTTCAGGCAGAGAGGTGGTGCTGGAGAGAGGCAGTTAGATCTTGTATCATTGAGGGTTTCTTTTAACAGAACTGTGTTACCAAGTTGGATATTTAATACTGAACTGAGAAATGTGGGAGGTGTCCTTTACTTCAGTGCACTTTTGGGTATGCAGAAATCTTGCAGATGTCTAAGTTTATAGAGCCTGTGAAGCTGAAGAAGACAGTTTAGAACAGTTCAAGTTTTACAGTCAATCTGAGTTAACTAATCTGGTTAAAAAGCAGGGGTTTTTTTTTGTTTACTGTACCTGGCAAATTCAACAGTATCTTTGTTTTCAGTCTTGGTCTACCTAAGAGTACATGTGAGAAGATAGGAATGTTCTTTCATAAGTAACATATGTTAAAAATACTGCTATATATGTGTATATATTTTGGTAGAGAACATTTTCACAATTATCGATTTTTGTATCCATGAGGTATGCAAAATACAAAACACTACTGAAATATCAGACTTACTATGCATATAGATGGAATGTAATCAGTGTTACCTTCAATTTTGCAAGGGGAGAACTGAGATGTGTAGACATTAATTATGTTAATTTTTTACTGATAGGAGGTATCTCTTACAATGTGTATAAGCCTATTAATATATTAATGAAACCATAGTTGTATAAATGGTAGTGAGAAAGTGGTTTGTCGTGGGTTGTGGAGGAAGTCTGATGCTGTGAACTCAGCACAGATCTTGATGATGATATGAAGGCTTTAATTTTGGCAGTAGCAAGTAAGGAAATTTTATGAATAAAGATCTCCCAGGCATTAGCTAATAAGCACCCCCTCCCCACCCTGGCTTTGATAAAGGACCAGTGGGAATGCTAATATATCAGCTAGCTTGCTAGTTAGCATGTGTAAATTGGAAGAATAAAATTAGGGCTGGATGCTCTATATGTTGAGGTATTTGGTTTGTCTGTCAGAGCTGTTTTGACTTGTAACAAGACAAGATGCAGCTGTAAGAAACCAGCAGTGATAGCAGTTTACTAACTACTGCTATGGATTTGGTAGATGTATTTCTGATTAATATTTTACCTCCAAGAATGAGAGGTTGATGCCTATCTACCCCTCTACTTGTGTGGGTGCTGATCACTTAGCTGGTAGCAAATCTAGCTAAGAAAGTGCTTGGGAATACAAATGAATAGGATCAAATGTTGTGTTTCAGCAAATGATTCTTTGGCACCTGCAGGATCAGTTACACATTTCTGTACCAGTCTGAAAGGCTTAACAGTAAGTTTGACAACAGCAAAAGCCTGGTAGTTTTGCTGGAGCTGATTACTTTGATTTTTTTTTTTTTTCCTCTCCCCAAAATAGAGGAATGCTTAATCATGCTTCTCAGTTTAAGAATTTTTTTCCCCTCTGAAGTGATGTATTTCAGAGAGACTAATCAGGGGGACAAACCTGAAATGGCAGGATATTTTTAATTAGCATCTTCCCTTCTGCCTTGCCAGCCGCCCTGCCCAGGCGCGCTTGCTGCAGAGAGGTCCGAGTGCTCCATGGAGCAGCCGCGTTGCGCTGCTCGCCAGGCGCCTGGCGAGCTCAGCACTAGCTGCAGCCCAGAACACGCCTGCTAAGGAGGAAGGCTATTGCAAAAAAAAAAAAAAACCACTTGCAAAGCCTGATAGCAAGCATTGCTGTTACTGGTTTATCCACGTTGCGCTGATAAGAAACTGCCTTTTGCATATTGCAGTGTATCCCAGTTTTTGAAACTATTAGGCACTACCAAAAATATGCCAGGAGAGCAGCATAGTAAAGAGCCAGTTAATAACAGTGTTGTCTCCGTGGAAAAAATCAGTATGGAGAAGAAAAAGAAAGGGCTTTTTCTCAATATGATTGCATGCGGTGTAACTTTCCAGCTTCCATTCAAACTCATACTGACATCTTAGTATGTCATTTCAGTTAGCAAAGAATGAATTGCTTATAAAAGACCTGTCTTGATTGCTAATGAGATTTGTTTAAATAACTTTCTAAAAAAAATGGAAAATATCATAGGATTCAGCCAAATTTATATGCAAATGTCAGGTAGGAAGTGCTGAATTTACTTGGCTCCCTGCAATGTGCTCTATGGTGAAGTCTGTTTGGGGAGAATTTAAAAGAAGGTCAAACCTGGATTTTATGCTCCCCAAAGGCTGAAAGACTTTGAGTTTCTGTCACTGTTTCAGGTTATTTTTTGAGACAAGAGCTCTTGCAGAATTGATTCCAAGTGCCCCCAACATTCAGAGGATACAGCACTTTAGTTTGTGCTCTTTTCTAGGTGTCTTCTGCTTTGTAAAAATAAACCCGATGTGAATCTTTTCCTCCCACAGAAGATAACCACATTCCCTGCAGCACTACTAGACCTAAATCATTACTGTTTATTGGCCCAACTTCAGATTAAGGCTTTGTCTCCCCCCTGGAACAAACTTCAGGGTCTCATTCTTGTGTGGTAGATAATTTTTTTCAGAAGCATTAAATCAGGAACAAAGAATTCAGGGAAATGTCATGTGTTTGACTCCAGCTTAACCCATGTGCTGCACTATAAATCTGTACCTCTCATTACCATTTGCTATTTCATGGAGTGTTCCTTTTATCAGTATTGCCAGGGCGAGAGGAGTAGTCAGAGAAGCAAAAACCCTGAAGCCCTCTAATGAAACATATATTGTGGAATCAATATATGACAATAGTTTCCAAGGAACTTTATATTCTGCACAATATACTGAAATCTCCTTTATAGATTACTTTTGCAATACAGAATTTGCCAGTCCTCTACCATGAGCCCCTCTGAAATCAAACTAAACCAAGGATGGTGTAAATATTCCACGTGCAAACAAATCAATGGAGCAAAAATGAAAACTGGTGCCAGTACCTCCTGATGGGTCTGCAGTTCAAGGTGCCTATTGGACATTAAAGTGGGAACATTGGTCTGTGTTAGTGTCTATGGGAAGAGCTGGCCAAAATGAATTCTGCTTTGGAGGGAGCTGTCAGCTGCTGTGATATGACTATATTGTTGCTAGATTTTGAGAGCTGTCATGATTGCTTGGAAAAAGCAATATAATTTCAGGCCAACTAATTTAATCCTTTTGATGCCAAGAGATTTGCTACTGCTAAATCCAAACACAGAGGTATCTGACCAGCACTTTTATTAAGGCAAACTGCGCAAAGGGCTCGCTTCATTTTGATGGACAGGATTATTAAGGAAAAGCAATCATTTGCTGAAGCCTTATTTTTATGCCTTTTCTGGATGTGATGTTCAAGCAAGCTGCAAGGCCACTCTTTCAGGAGCAGCAGGAGCCTGTGGGTTTGGTAAACCCCAACAAGAACCTCCTAAATGTTGTCAGCATTGAAACACGATGCACATGTATGCCTTAGGAATAAAGAGAAATAAAGCTCTTCCCTCAAGTAACCTAAGCTGAATTCATTCCCCCACACTGCTCATTGTTAGGTTCACCGCTGTAGTTCTTTCCAGCATTTATATTCATTTTACACTGTCAAAAGCTGAGCAGGAGTAAGATAACAAATGGTTCTGGTAGCAGCTGTCACCACCTACTGTCTGTGTATGCCTGTGTGAATCTCTAAATGGAAATAAAGTACTTTAATAACACTTTTTCTCTAAACTGTCCTCATAGATAAAGTTCCTCTCCAATCAGTCTGTGAACACTTTCCAATTCAGTGCCCCCTTCAGCCCGCATCCTTGTCTCCTCGCTGAGGTGTCTATGTTGGCATACAGCAATATGATTTAAAGACACCTTGGATAAAAAATGTTAACAGCACATCTTCTGTGACCATCACTTGCCTCTCTTAGTTGCTTTTGGTGTTTGCAGTCTCCAACTTGCCTGATTTTCTTCTTGCATATTAAGCTGTCATTGCGTTTCTACCCTGTGTTGACTCCTGCCAGGAAGAGCCCAGAACCACAACCAAAAAGCAACTTGCTCTGCATGTCTTAATGTCCTTTGCAAGAGCAGATGGTGGCCAGGAAGCTGAGGAAAAGCTTAGGACCTCAAATAATATAGCAGAATTGCCACTTCCAGCAGTGCTTTAAGGACTCTAACCTGCTTTTTTTTCCCCCTTTCCTCTCTCTTTACCTATGGAGGAATCATCTATATGTGCTTAGTCTTAGTTTCTCAGTGACTGTACTACATGTGGTTTGCATGTGTTCTGATTAATGAGGTTTTGGACTGTAAGTGACAAGTGATGAGTGATTTTGGGGTTTTTTTCCTTTTTTAATCAGCTATGTTATTGCTTAATGTTTACAAAGTATGAAGAAAATATTTTGTGCTTTTGAGCACCCATCACCTCCAGGTAAATAATTTAATAGCATGCAAGGAAGCCAATTGGAGTTAATTAGAAATTGACTGATGCATGTTGACATTGAAATGATTGGAAAATATGGTCTATCCTTCTTGCCACAGCGATTTTGCTCCTGTACACACACATGGTTGAGGAAATATGTTGTTTTATGGGTCAACATGTAGTATTCCTTTGAGGGGGGGGAAAAAGCAGTTTATAAGCCAAATAAGTAACAGTAGCTCAGGTGAGAAGAATGGAGGTATGACTCCTGGACAAATATGTGTAGTCTGTTAGCCTTATTTCATGGTGATGGACATGCTAGAAATGTCAAGAAGATTAATAGATTGAAATGCAGTGATCAAAAGATGGGAGTGCACCCAAACGGATCATTATAACAGATTCCCACTCTATCCCACAAGCCAGATTTGAGCCATCTGTAAGCCTCACAATCCTGATCTAAAATCTTATGTAGCTATAAAAGACAATAAGTATTAGTAGAAAAAAAATCAATTCTTTGGCTTTGAACCTAAAAATATAATGATGCTCCTATAGGGAGAGAAACTGCTGATTATTAGACTTTTTTTAGGTGAAATGTGGCATATTGAAGAAAATGCTTTGTTCCTAGAGGTCAAAAGAATATTTCTGAAGAGTAAACTCAGCATCTCAGGCTTGGTTTGGGGGTCAACGACTCTCTCCTTTATTGCTCTCCCTGTGAGATGGAGCATACTCTGAGGAAGATGTTCTACAGGACCTGTGCTGATAAGGCTCTCCTTATGATCTGATAACTTATGGATCTGATTTTTAGCTCCAGAAAGTTGGCTAAAAATATTTAGCCTTTCATGTGCTATCTCATGAGGATGCAGGTTTCCTGACATCCTGGCACAAGGTCTAGATCTTGCGTAACCCTTCTCTGTGAGAGTAGTAGGGAAAATCATACAGAGATGCATTTTCTCTGCTTTCCATCCCTGAGCATGGATGCACAGACTCAGTGCCCCTTAAAACAGGGGACTTATATGTTAATTCTTTGGGTTTCAAGAGCTATATGAAAGAGTCAATGATGGAGAACAGGGCAGGAACCATCTATACTCCCTCCTGTTGGATGGCGGCAGTGGGGACCATAACCAGGCATCCCAGATGCACTGCTTGGCCATCACATCCGGGGAGCTTTGTGTCTACTGCAGCTATTGCTGAGGCAGATAAGCCTCAAAACCACCTGCACTTCACCTATGCAGGCCACCAGTGAGTAGTGTACTTGAGATGGGCCTTTCTTCTCCTGCTGGCATTGAGGCATGAAATAATGAGGTTTTGTTTCTCATTTTGTGATGAACAGAAATACACTGATTAAAGGCTTGGTTAAACCATATTGTGTACCTCTGTAGGTATGTTGTTATGATGCCATGGCCTCTTTCTAAATATTTGCTTTTTGTGGTTATTGTCACCTGGGAGAGGGAGCATGGTCTTGTCAAAAGATTCTCTTCAAGCAGTGAATCACAAGGCAATGAGCCATGGGAAAGGTTAATCTAAAAACTGAAGGTGCACTAAAAAGATGGCACTGGTGTTTATTGCATTGGCGTAGGACTGGTGCTGTAATAGCCATCTGTGGAAGATGGAAATATTCCAGCTTGTGGAAGGGACCACAGCAGCGCTCCTATGAAATAATCACACTCTGTTTGAGGCCTCCACCTCACACAGGGGATGCATTTCATACCTCTGAGCGCCTACACTGAGCACTGTATGCAGAGATATGGTGCAATTCTTCCTGTGCACAGCAGTCATCAACCTTTCTCATTTGTTTTTTAATCACCAGGGAGGATTATCTTCGGGACAACAGTGTCTGAAATTCAAAATTGTGCAGTTTCTAAAATATGTGTGTTTCTAAAATATTTTACGCTCTCTGATATTAGTGTGAGATAAGATCTTTTGATCCTCATAAAGTTTTAATGTTATTTTGTAGCTAAGCTGTTAATAACAGGCTAGATATTTTATAGATATATGTGTGTGGTTTCCACTGAGATTTTAAGTTGAAGAGTCATTTCTTATACTCTTCATATCCCAGTCCAGATGTTCAAGCTCTATTTTCCTATGTTCCAACAGATGGATGCCAAAAAATTAGGGAAAATTAGTGTTTCTCTCTCAATATATTTTATATATATTATACTGTATTACAGTGCTAGAAAGTAGAACGCAAAGGATTATTGCTGTAATTTCTTCAGCTATTTTCTTTGCTAGCACCAGAAAGTACTTAATTCTTTTGCTCTGATGGTGAAAGTTCTCCAAGGAAACATTATTTTTTCCTATCTCAGGTCAGTTATAAGGCAGCTGACTATCACTAAGTCCCTCCTGGTTATTTTAATGGTAGCTAAATAGCGCAGAAAAAGTGAGAAACCACAAATTCTGTTCTTGATAACATCACCTTCCTGATGTCTGCAGTAATCAGCAGCATGCTGCTGTCCAACACATAAAGGCCTCTAAATTAAATGAGTGTTTCAGTTTTCCTTTCTGACAATTTTCCTTTTTTTTTTTCAAAGCCAATAATTTCAGAGAGACTGGCAGAACTGCATCTTATTTGCATAACTTAAAAAAAATAATCTAAAGAATGATAAAACCACACGAACATAATGCCAGGTTTAGGAAAGATTTTGACTAAAAAAAGACAGAAACCCATGATATTTGTAATACGAAGACTGGCTCTAATTTTAATGATATTATTCAAATTTAAGGCTATGCTTATTGTTTTTGGGATCTGAGTCTCCACCTCAATGTTTTATTGTCAGAGTAAAACATTTTTTACCTTATGTACGAAAAGTATCTGTAAACATTTTGCATCTCACAGAAACAGTAACTTTGAAATTCCTAACCCTTGAGCTTGTTATGTATCAAGCTTCTTTTCACCCACGTGAACTACTGGGCATTTTTTTGTGTATCTTTTCAAAAAGTGATGAGTTGAAGCAATCACAATTCCAATCACCATATCTTAAGTTGTTTCTCTCTGCATTGTCTCCAATTTCTCTGCATATGAACAAATAGACAAATTGGAGACGATGCAGAGAAAAACAACGAAAATGACACAGATTTAGCAAATATGACCTGGGAGGAAAGATGAAAAGAATGGAATATATTTAATTTAGAGAAGACTGAAAAGAGACATTTGAAGAGGCTGCAAATACAGAGAGAGAGAGGGTGGTTAATTGCTTTCCATGTCAAACAAGGATGCAGAAAGAAGTTACAGGCACTTTTGCAGCACGAAAGATTTGCAAAAACTTTCCATCAGCTTTCTCGAACACCAAAATAGATGTGAAGTCCCTCTCGCTGGAGATTTTTAGAAACAGAGCACATAAGCATCTTTCAGGGATATTCTGAGCATGTTTTTCTTCTATGTAAAGCTGGACTGAGCAATTGCTTGAGAACCTCTAGCCCTGCAAGTCTGTGATCAACCCAAAGAAATTCTTTAATCTCTACTTATTTTTCCAAGAAGCTTTCTATTAGCTAGTCATTTCATTTCCTCCTAGGAGTGGGCAGGCATCTCAACTGAAGTGTTTTGTTTTTTCTTCATTGCTTGTTCACCTGCCATTGCTGTGATATGGAAACTCACTCTTGGAGGAACAGGCACCAGCCTTCAAATCCCTACAGCTACCACAGATTGCATTCTATGTCATGGGGGAAACTCAAGCCCTCATCTGCACAGTAAACATTAGCAGTTGGGTTAATTGGGAAGATAGAGGACATCTTCCAAGGTCTCTAAGATAGCCATGCTTTTGAAGATGCTGTTTTCAAAATGTGCTAATGCTGCCTCTTTGGAAGCAGTCTTTGGCTGCTGAGTGCTACTATTTAACTGGTTTAGCATTGCTAAAAATTGAGAGACCGATGCTGCTGTTAAATTTCATTCTGCACACAAGCAAACAGTTTATCATAGTCTGTTCCCAGCAATTCTAATCCAATTTTTGTTATCTTACATTGTTTAAAAAAAAGAGGAGAGAGAAAGATACTGTATGTCAATCTGATAAAAATCTTTAAATAACTGGTCCTTTTTTGTGATTATGTCAGTTTTATAGCAGCATTATGGAAACACGACAGGGTAACTAAAATCTGATTATGTCTAAGTCCTTGCCCATTAAGTGATTATTATGAACCATGACTTCTACTGGCACAATATGAATTACATGGTCATAATACAAGGGTTTTCCAATATAATTAACTGAGATTAGCAGCACTAAAGAAATCTGGGAATAATGATACAATTTTGAACAATCAGTTTTACTGTAAATGCTGGTGGCTCTGACTTCCAGGAAACAGGAGGCTTGGAGAGGTAACTGTGACCTGCTTGCTGTGGTTCCTGCATCTCTCTTCTCTCTTTTTCCCCTTAAAACTGAATTCATTTCAACCTTGCCAGAGTCCTAAAAACTCCTTTTATACTTCTCAGTGTTTCACATAATACTGATAAAACTCCAGACTGGCCAAGTTTTTCAAAAACATCTCGTGTCTGTAGGTACCTCCTTTTAGGGGCCTTAGCCTGAATTGGTTATGCTTTCCACTTACGGGGAGCAGATCCACCTAAACAGCTCAACCTTGGGCACTTAAACATGGAAAGTCATAAAAAAATCACAGAGCAGTTTGAAAGACAATAGCTGAGGTCATGAGATGCCTCTTCTCACCCAAAAAAAAAAAAAAAAAAAACCCAAAAAAAAAAACCCTAAAAAAACCCTGAGGTTTTGGAATCTCAGCTGCCTGGTGGATCTGTCCTTTCTCACACAGAAAGAAAAAGTAGATACATAGATACAGCTCTCATATTTTGGCTTAAAATTAAAAACAGTAAAATAATAATAGGGGTAACACTGGTGTATAAAAGAGGCTGAGACATTCAGAGTGGAACTACAAGAGGGGAGAGGTTTTATAGCTCTAACTTTGCAGTATTTACTTTGGTACTTTTCAGTGTGAGCTCTCCCTACAAATGCTGCTGAGTGAGAGATTTAAAGTGACCCTTGGTTATATGCAACAGAGAATATAAAGGAGTGCTAAAATTATTTTTGCCTTGCATCCTCGAATTCAGCAAGAAGAGTGCTCCCATCACAAATCACCAGACGCTGTTTTTGTTTCTGCCCAGCGCCGCCTCCCCTCCCTCCCTCAATGTATTTATAGCTGCTAATTTTCAGATTCCACATGAGATTGCATCTCAGAATTTTTGTTAAATCATGCACACTCCAATTTTGTGCTCCTTGTTCCTTTTGCTACTGTTATCCCCACTCAGTGCAACTGCAGCCTCCCCTTTTCCTTGCTATGCTGCTCATGCACCTTTAGTCTCCTACCTCCAGTGCTGTCCTGAACTGCCCCGCTGCCACTGCAAACTTCTTCTGCCTGTAGCAGGCGCTGGCATCTTTCAAGGTCACCTGAAGCCATTTGTCAATCTGTGGCAAATTAGGTGCACTTGGAGCATCTGCTCTTTCAGAATTGTGACAGGCTGCTTGGGTGCCTGTGGATGTCGCAGGCTCCACAAACTCGTAGGCAATGTCTTCCTCGTCGAGGTAGACCAACTTCACTTCCACATCCATTAGGCTTTTCAGAGGAATATGGGATAGAGGCCCTGCCATTAACTGACTGTCAGTCTCTAGCACTGCCACTTCTTTTTTGGTATCTAGCTTTCCTTCATTTTCTAATTTGCAGGTAGACCTTGCTCTGCTTACATCACTACTTCGTTTCCTCTTCTTTCTCTTTGTCATTTTGGTTCCCTCCATTCTGTTTTCTCCTTCTTTATCCTCAAGGTGTTTTGTACCTTTTTGTGCTGCTTCTAGAGTATCATTCAATTTGCTCTCTGCTGCATTGGACTCCTTGCTAGTATTCATTTGCTGAGAGATATCTTTCTGGCCACCCATATTCCTAGGAGTTTTTTGGAGGTCTGTGTTGCTTGCTGGTTCCATAACTTGAGAAAAAAAGAAAAAAGAGTCCTGGGAGAAAATGCAGAAAAAATAAGAAATCTCAAATGCTGCAAAATCAAAGAGAAGTGTAAACACTATCTCCGCTAGACCTAGAGTTGCTACTGTTATAATTGGAAGCTCTTCCATAGCATTCAATATTGTATAGAATATCAGGGGTACCACTGTTGCGTTTTCTTTACTCCATAAAGATTTATGGTATCTTGGGTATTTTCGATAGCTCTTAATATAGATTGTTTATTTAGAGTAATGCCAGTATGCTACCTGGTTATATCTGAAACAAGATGGGAAGAATTGCTTTAACGATAATGATGTCTCAGAATGACTTATTAAGCTTTAGGGTCCAGCTTGTAACCTTGTGCTTTGTTTAATGGGCCTCTGCATTTATAAACACCATAATTTGCTTAATTGCAGTGCAGATCAGATACAAGAATTACACGTAATAATGCAACATTTGGTGTAGTCATAAACATATCAAAACAACAACTTTGAGTTTTTGCACAGGCCTAGAGTATTCAAAAGTACTCACAAATGCTACCAGAATCATAGAAGTGACCAAAATGTTACGCAGAGAAGCATCTTTACAGTTTAGGGTAATCAGGTATGGGGAATAGACAGGGGAAAAAAAATGGATAAATGAAAGGGCTTGTGGTAATTTAGAAATTCCATGATAATGAGTTTCTGTCTCCGTGGGGTTCTTTGCAACCGCTTGATTTTGACATTTGTTCACATCCTCTGGGCTGAAAACTAATCCGGGAGAAGCAAAGAGGAATAAGCCCAACACAAAGGTTGTTCTGCGAGCGCAGCAGAAGGCATGAGAGGCGAGGCGGTAATTGTGGCATTCGAGGTAATTTCGGAGGGCTTTCTGCCGCAGCGTGCCAAGCAATCGCCACTCCCACAGAGTCCAGGGGGGCAGCAGAGTGCTGGCCCTGCTCCGAGAGCGCTCCGCAATTGTCAGCGCGCAGCTCCAAGGAATCGTGCTTATAGCAAACTGCTCTGCATGGCAGCAGGAAAGCAGCTGGGGAAGGCTAATGTACCTATCCTGGCAGCAATTTTACCTGTTTGCAGGACACTCGGTCACTTTTTAAAACACTATGGTACAGCCTGAAGCCTGGGAGCTTCATTTTTTGGTGCTGGCCAGTAATTTTGGAAGTGGTGGAGCCTCAGGATTGCATTGAACCAGCTCAGAGCTGCTCCAGACACCTGCAGACCCAAAGGAGGGGCTGGCGCTGCTAATCCTGATGTCAGTTCACATCGTGGGGCCTGTGGCCCTGCACTGTATGGTTATCCTGTAACAGGAACCTGTCAGGATGAAAATGAAAGCCAGGAGAGGGTCCTAGCAAGTTTTTAATTTTACCGTTTGAATGAAAAGAAAGCAGAGCACAAAACGGTGAAGTACCGACCAATAGTTCCTTAATCACCCACAGACATTTCTCCACTGGACCAGCACCTGGAATGAACCTTGCTGTGTCAAGTGGGTCTTTTTGCACAGTTCCTATTGTATTTTTAGGTGCTCAAGCTGATTAACATGGCTTTGGGTTGTACAATGGGAGCACGTTATAACTCAGGCAGGGCTATGCTTTAATCACTATCTCAGTAAAAGTACAGAAACACTTATAGGGAAAAGCTTTTAGAAGACCATTATCTTAGTTAAGTATTTTTCTGAGACTTTTGTTAAAGTATCTTATTTTTTTTGTTTTAGAAGCATTTACTGTAAAATGCTTCTGATGAATCACTTTACGTAGATAGGAATGTAGATAGACAATTTAGCACTGTAGTCAGAAGGCAATTGCTCTAAATTTGTGAGCTCTCTAATGATCTCTATAGTGATCTCTATAATGATCTTGCTGAAGAATTGCAAGCACATCCAACTGCCTGTGTATTCAAGGGTTAATCTTTGCCAAGAAACCTCTGTCCATAGAACTAGCAGGTAGTACAGCTACTTTTTGCTGAGCTTGTCACTAGGGAAACAACAGTTCTTCAAATGGAGAAGCTTATGGGAGGGAAAAAAGAAAAAAAAGGCCAACATGCAAAAAGAAATGTATAAGATCATTTATCATTTTAAATTCTGCTTTTATCTCTTAATTTCCCAACATTGTTAAGAAACTCCCTTCCCAGGGAAAACGGCCTGCCTACTCGGTAATGTCAACTTCCTTGTGTTCATGGACCTTATGAATCCTCTTACTTATGCTTTTTGTTCTGTATCTAGTTTGATTCTACTTTCAACACCTTCTCCTATTATCTCGAATCAGATTAAAAAAGAACCTGCTGATAAATCGCACTGGCACTTTGGCTGGCACCTGGTTGTTAAATTTTTCTGCCAGTTCTTTGATGAGATTTTTCTGAAGAACCTAAACTTTGATTTCCACCAAAAAAATGAAGAAAAAGCTTTTGCCCTTATAGTCGTGGAGCCGAACCTTTGTCAGCTAAGTGCAAGACTCTGCTCTCGCCGCATTTCTGCGTGCGGTGCCGCAGAAACAAGGGGCTGCATTCAGCACTGATTTCCGTCCAAGGGCAGGGGCAAGGAATGTGCCCTAGTTATTCTCAGAGGGGATTAAGCTGCTTTGAACCTAGGCAATTATACTGGTGTTAATAGCAGGTTTTGGCATGAATTCTTTGTGTCTGAGCCTCGTAAAAGGGTCTCTTTCCTGAATTCTCTAAAATCTTTCAGCTAAAAACACAAGCATTTTTAAAAAATTTATTTTTTGGGGGGGCTCACAGTTGCCATTTAAGGCTGTGAAGGAAGAAGCAATCTCAAGGACAGATTTCATCCCAAAGGGATGTCTGCAGAGTAAGTCTGAGCTATACAGCCGTGGCTGGAGGGCGGCACAGAAGGCAGCTCCGGGCGAGCGGTCGGGAGCAGTGATCCAGCTCGCTGATCCCTTGGTCTTGGTCTAATGGCCTGCAGGATTATTTTAAGGTTTAAGAGCATGGCACATCAGTGAGGAAGTAGAAAGGGACTCGAGGACTAAGTTCCTTATTCTGAACCAGCTTCCTGGCTCTGACCATTTGGTGGCAATCAAAGTAGATCCATACTCTGACTCTGAGCACACGTTATAATTGCCTTGCTGAAACTCAGAAACAAATTATTCATCAAATTTGAAGATGAATATCCCAACTCCTATCAGAAGAGCAGAGATTTGTTGTTGTTCTTGTGGACATTTTTTGGTTTGTTTGCTTTCCCTTCCTCTGCAGTACGAGGTCAAGCTGCCTCCTTGGGATAATCTGATTGTCCCAGAAGCTGCAGTCATTAGTGGGTAGCTACAGTTCATTTCAGTCCAAATGTGAAAACAGTCAAAACTGCATCCAAAGCAATGGAATAAGCATGAGAAAGTGATACCACGGGCACTTGTACAAGTGTTATCCTTCTTCAGTTGCCAATATTTTCTTCTGCTAGTACAGACAAATATATTACTATAGCAAAACATCCAAAGCCCCACAGCAGACAGGCCATTAGGTGCCCTCCTCTGTAATAATTTCATTTATACTCAATTCCAGCTACTCTGATCTATCTTGGAGGTGAGGATGCTCCAGTTTTATCACTTAGAAATGAAGCAAGATTTATCTGTATTAGATTTAGGGCCAGGCTCTCTGAATGAGCATGTGCACAGACAACAGCTATGTTGAGATATGAACTAGAGATTTTTCCAGTCCATCTTTCAATGGGATGACTTTTAAGCATTTCCTTTACTGCTGAACACCACAAAGGCTCAGACAATCTATTGATGACGAAGGTCAGCACCTTCTTAGCAGCCCATAAAGTGAGTCTCTCACAATCAGGTTTCAGACTTTTAAAGATTCTAGCCATTTCTTCAGGCAATGAAGCAACCCAGTTCTTTTATCTTGCTATTTTTATTGTTTGAAAGCCTGAGTCACATCTGATCTTTTTTATTTTTAGTTTTCTTTTGGAGAAAAAAAACCCTTAATGTATCTTTTTTTGTTCAGGTACTCTTATTTCTTTGTGATAGACATAAGTAATGGCTCTCAGTGCAAAATCAGAACTCCTTACATTTTTCTTGCTGTGATAAGGGCACGCTTGCCATTGGCATTGTCCACATTTCTGCTGTAAAGATTTTGGCAGTAATTCCTCCCTAAACACTATTTTCCCCTCACTATATTTAACCTGCTTATAAAATAATAATAATAATAAATTGTGCTCTGGGCTAAAATTTGGCATGAGGAATAGTGTTTTTCTTAGAGTAGTTTGCAGGGATTTAACCATATTATCCTAATTGCTCTTTGAGGCCATAACTCATAATTAGTTGTTTGTACAGTGCCAAGTGCAACAGGACACTAATCTCATTAGCCTATAGGCATAAAAGAAATACTAAACTGTACTAATTATTATTCTTTGCACTTATCAGATGGCTAGATCACTAGGCTTTCTTACGCACAGGCTTAGACTTTCTGCTCAAAATAACACAGGTCCAATTTTTGTTAAATACAATAACCTATGAAAGTTATCTAAAAGTGAAGCTAATGTGGCAGAAACAGCCACAATGTAAGAAACAACTTCTGGTTAAAATACTTCATGTGCCTTTAAGGCTAAAGCGCAGAAATGTATGGGAAATACAATTAAAATAATCCAGGAAAGTTTTGACAAGATGTGTTCGCAATGTGGTGCCCAGAGAGTCAGTCAAGTTGCGGTCCATACAATCAGACAGGATGGAAAGGAAGGCATGAAGATCATGTCAAGGAACCTGCGAGGCTTGTGTGAAAGATATGGGCTTCAATTGGCCAAAAAAAGGAAAGGGATAAATCCCTATTCCCACCAACTTTGGCTAAGTCTTCAGTGGTAAGTGACAGAGCCTTCTTTCTCCCTCTTATGAATCTTTTTCCTTCCACACCCATTTATTTCTCTCTCTTCTGTCTCTTTTGCTTTTCTTTAAATAAGACTATAGGCAGCCATGATCTTGTAGAGGTAGCTGGAGTGATTTAAGAGACTGCTGCTCTGAGCTGGTCAATACCCTTGTCTTCAACTGCCGCAATAGTGCCTGTGAGTGCTGCTACTCCGTTTCAGCGCAAATTAATACAGCTTTGGGTAAATACGTTTACAGAAGTACCTGTGATCTGAGTGAATCCACTTTGTTAGGCATGGAAGTAGACTGGAAATAAATACCAGCTGCTAGGAGCACCCAGTATGTCAACCATGGGGCAGAAGAGGGATGGAAGGGAATAGGCAAGGCTGGAAAAATCCTGTTCTTTCTCAGTCCTGGCCAGTAAAACCCAATATGGCATGCATATTTATTTGGTTAGTACCTTCAAACAGCAAAGATGGCATGCTTTGCCACATTGCTGTGGATCTATAACTGCCCTTACTATTTTGCCCTTTAATTTTCTTTTTTTGTTTCAAGATAGTATCTTAAAAAGTTATAGTATTCACTGAAATAGGTTAGCTAAATCTCAGGACAGAGTTAAAACAAAGAGCTTGATTTTTAACCTTTCTTTGGAAGGTTCTTTCCCTCCTTGTATTCTTTAAAATACTATTTAAAAACTTTATGCTGTTGAGTGTCACGACGGAAGTTAACTGTCAGCACCATGACACAAAACCACAGACCTGGAAATAGAAACAAGAATTTTATTAACATGTTATTTGAATAGCATTAGAACTGCAAAAGGGTAGTAAACTAACAGCTACAATAATGGTTCTAAATGCAAAATTAGGGGAAAAAAAGACGAATCTCCTCAGTTGCCTATCTCAGAATACTTAAGGAGAGCAAATACAAAAGAGAAACATTAGTGACTGCAATCTGGAAGACAGAGAAGGCAGATATAGCACATTGTGAGAACTCAGAAGTGAGCTTGGCAATTAGTGCAGCCAAAGAAAAATTAAGGCAGATAAATTAAGAACGTTTTCTGTGTAAGTTTTTAGGCACTGTGTAACTGCCTTTCCTACACTGCCTGCTAGTGAAATATTTCCTCTGGAAGTGTGGGAGAAAAATACTGAGAAACACAAGAGGCAGCGGGGAAAGCATTTCAGGCCTGCGTGATGATGTCACCCCGAGCACAAAGAGCAGCATTGTCAATTAGGGAAAAAAAGGTCACTGCTGTGTCTGAGGGCTGGAAGCCCCGCCAGCCTCCCCAGCCTGGCTTCAGCGCCGCAGCCCCGCAGGAGCAGAGCGCTTCATTTCCATAGCTAAAGGGATGCTGAAAGGAAAGGGAGAGAGAGAAGAGAGAAGGGAGGAGAGCGGGGAGAAAAAAAAAGAAAAATAGAAACTTTAAAATGGTAAAGATTTCTGCAGCAGGCTCCTGAAATGTGGAGTTGTGAGAACGCATAATTCCTCTGCTCGAGGAACAAGGACGTATGCATGTGCCTAAGGTATAAACAGAGCAGTAAGCTGGAGTTAATCTCTAAATGAAAAGCAATCTAAAGACGAGTCCTGGAGCTGGGACGCTGCGCTGAAAAAGCTTGAGGTTTTTTATTTTTGGGGGGGAACTGCAATATTTCCTAATTCTGTTGGGAAGACAAGAAAGCAATTTTTGAAGAGATTACAAAGCCAACGTCCAAGTGTCCTACTTGCTCTCATTCAGAAGGAGATGAAGAACTATCGATTTTCTGGAAAGATTGCTTTGAAACGGTGGGAGCTGAGCACTTCTGAAGGAGGAGTGCAGCGGGGCTGGGTTCGGTGGAGCAGGGTTGCTGCAGACAGTGCCGGGGGCTTGGTTAGATCTGCCAGCGCGCTCCAAGGAGGTCTGCGTCCCCGAGCTGCTCCGGAGCACCCAGGAATTCACTGTGAGCTCCTTGTACCAAGACAGCTCTTTCCCTTTGCAAAACCCCCACTTTCCCACGGGAGGGGGCCCCAGGAAAGCCCCAGCCTAAAGGAGACGTTAGCAAGCTTCTAACCTACTGCACATCCCAAAAAACATATCAGCTGCTGGATCCATGGCAAAGGAGATGCCTGATATTCAGCACGGTGTTTAAGATCAAATGCTTCAGCATGAGTGGTGCAGACCAGGGCTATGGCTCTTTTCTTGCTCTGATTACAGCAGATGGATAGGTTACCCCAGAATGGATGTCCACTTGCTGTCCCCTCACGTCTGCTCCTTAGCGCCTATTAATCAAAAGGAGCTGTGCTAGACATCTACCTCTTCGGCTGCTTGGTGTTCAATGCAAAACTCCAGTGCTAGCCCTGTGATGTTTGATTTGGGGAGACGTTAACTGCAGCAGCTCAGCTCCAAATTTGTCAGCTCCAAGCAGACAATTTTTATAGGTATCCTTTCTTTTAGATACACTGTGTAATTAGAATGGACTTTCTGAATGAAAGGGGGGGGATTTTAAGGCTTGGCAAACAAGCACTAGACCTTCATAAGGCAATATTTGTTTTTTCCCTCAACACAAACATATAATACCTCGGTGAGCTTAAGCCTTTGGTAGTACCACAAAAACCTCCACAAATTAAGAAGCAACAAAAAGGAAAAGGAGGAGGAAAAGAAAGACATAAGAATCAGAAGAGGAAGGAAAAGTAGAAAGAAAAAGGAGAAAGGAAATCAGATCTGAGAAACTACAGAAAAGCTTAAAAAGACCACCACAAAATGGCCATCACATCACTATAAAAAGTAGATTTAAGGGGATTGAAGGGTAGTTCTCCTTCTGAATGTCCTTCCATATGGCTCTGCTTCCCTGAGCAGGTCTCCCTAGCTGGGTGTCATTAACTGAAATTTCTTTTTCTTGTATTTTATTGTTGTGCCTTTTATTTCTTTGTCGCTGTTGTCCTTTATGAGTGTTATATCTGATTTCCAATGTAAGAGCAATAAACAGGAGAAAAAGAGTAAGAATAGTAGAATGAAATCTAGGGTGAGAGACCAAGGCAGCAGAGGGTAAGTGCTACAAAGTCCCTCACGTGCTTCTGGTTATGAGGATGCTTTTGCAAGGAGGAGACCACAGCCTAAGTGAGAAATCCTAGAGAGCTAGACTAGATCCTCTGCAGTATAAATTAACACCGGCCTGTCCTAAAACTTTTCTTGTGTCTGGAGATAGGGAAGCTGGTGATGCTGTGGAGCACAACCCATTTCCTATGACCAGAAATTCATCCCTGTGGAGAAGAGCAGGCGAACAGTGCGCCTGGCAGCTCCACACCTCAGCCAGCAAAGCTAAGCTGTCCTGCACGAAGCTGGTGTGGAATTTCTGTGCCCTGAGCAATACGGTTTGTCTTGAAGCTTTCGCTCAGGCAACCCTTCAGGGCGATATTGGAACTCTTCTGCTTGGGTTGCCCATGTTAATAGGAGCTGGGTGCCCAAGCATTCATGCATATGGAATCAGATGCACACCTATAGCCAGAGATATTTTATGATGCCATGAAAGGAAATGCAGAACTTCTTAATTCTGTGAATCTTTGCAGACTCGGGGGTCCCTGCAGTAAGTGACAGCTAAATGGCAAGTTTCTCTATGAATCACAGGAGGGAAAAGGTTGGTTCCCCAAGCACCAATGCGTTCAGGGCACTTGCACCAGGCCCTCTAGCAGTCCCTGTTTACTGAAGGGAGGAAGAGGTGAGTGCTAACCTGGAATTTAGTGCTAGTTTGACTGAGCAGGTTAAATAGCAGGGCCACCTCCAGGGGTACACGGAGAATGAGAGAGGGAGGAACCTTTCTGGTGGCAATAAGCCTGAGCTGGAGCTGCAGGGACTGATCCACCCCGGAGTCCGCTTGATTAGAAATAAAGGGCGATGATTTTCTAATGGCTCCACAATCCGATTGAATAACTTGGTCTGCTCTCTCATGCTTCTTTGTCAGACAGAATAACTGGTACCATGACAGTCCTGTTGAGGCATTAACTAATTTTCACAGTCAGCCCAATCCTGTGAACATCAGAGCACCCAAGGCAGTAACTTACAGGGTGAGGCTGGATTTGCCGTTAGATATATAATTAAGTGTTATGGGTCTCTCTGGGAGGCAGAGATATGAAGCACAGATATTAAATGATTTAGCCCTAGCCGCTCACGGTCCCTCCTGGTCTCAGAGTGGTGGCAGCTATCGCTGACCAACCCTCCGGACTCACTTATCTCCTTCAGAGTAGCACTCCTGTTGCCTTATGCTAACAGTATACCTCCGAGCAAGGCAAAACTCCAGAATACTTTATCTATCCACCTCCTGATTTCACTAGCTGCTTTAGCAAATAGTCAGGTTCTGCTTATTCCAGGCTAACAGTGTGAAACTTTTAAGTGTTCCTAGGCAAAAATAAATAAATAAAAATAAAGCCTGGAAGAAAGAAGTCAAAGGCAGAAAGATTAAAGAAACTTATGTGATGCCAAGAGAAACACATGTCAATAATTTAGGGGCTGGACTCATAAAAAAGATATATTGCAACTATATAAAGCCCTCACAACAAACCCAGAAAATTTAGACTTAGTGCTTCTGGCATTTTTTTTAACCCCTGAATTACAACTATGCCTTTCACTCTTAATTGGTTTATAATTTGACACGTCGTGTTGTAATAGTGGCAGCTGACACCAGCAACAACTTAGAGCCAAACCGTGAGCAGATGACACCTCCTGTCAGGCCTAGCTGCAACCCTAAACTTCATGCGGCCAATAGACCTGTAACATAAAAGTTAGCAGGAATTAAAAGATTGTGAAAAAGAACTGGCTGAAATAGCTCATATTAACATTCAAGGCAGTCCTTCTCCTTCAGCAGCTTCTTAGTTTCTTAGCATGTCTTCTGGTTTTAATTTCTTCTTTTTGATCAGTGTCTTAATTTTCCAGTGAAGGAATTGCTTTTTGTGCAATTATTTTAATCTCTCTGAATGTTTATTACCTCTGCTTACATTATTATAATAGTAATCATGCTATTTTTGTCAGTATGAGTTTTAACCTTGAAGTGTCTCAAGAACACCGTTCTTCTTTCTCTTGCTGAACTAGGAAGGTACCTAGCACAAGGTTAGTGGGAGGAAGGCTCCCTTTGGGAACCTGCTGGTGAACACGGTCTTCGATAGGTTCACGTGCCACAACACAACCTTTTAGGCACAGTGACAGCCCTGGGAAATCCAGAGGCTGTTGTGAGCTGCTGCAAAACAACAGCAAAAATAGCTGTTCTGGTAGCTGATTGTACAGTCTTTTTGTTCGTCTTGTTCAGTGTATGGTTGGTCCTTATCGTTATTTCCTATAAATTAGATCTGGAATATTTTCTATAAACTACATCTGGAAGGAAGCCAATGCTGTCACAAACTAATGTGGATTCTCTAGTCCATGCTTTTGTAACCTCTAAATTACATTGCACTAAAGGTTTATTTTATGACCTTCCTGAGAAAATTCCACATAGCTCCAATGGATGCAAGATATCGCAACCTGCATACTAACCTGTAATAACACCACTAATATGCTACACCAGTGGAAAGAGAATGGCACCAGCTCCTTTTTTTCAGCTGATTTTGCCAGGAAAATCTTGCTGTGTGAGGCAGGGCCCTAGCTGCCATGTGAGCATCATGGTTGGTGCTGTGGTGAGATCTTTTCTACTAGCTGAGCTCTTCCAAGTGGTTCTGTTTGCTCGGAAATTCGGGTTTGAAGAGAAGGTGGTGCAATTGCAGTATATCCTGAATTAGAAATACTGGTCTCTTTTGGCCAGTCGCATAGTTTGTGAAATTAGTATTGTGCTGTACCTTTAGATTTGGAAATGAATGGGGTTTTGCCCTTTGGCACTGTCCTTTGCTGGTCCTGGCACTATTCATATGGAGGTCTTGCAAGGTCGCTTTGAAAGACTGAGTGATATGACTTTGTCAGATTGCCTTCTAGTTGTACACACAGATTTGTTTCAGAAAAAAATCCTTAACATTGTTTTCCCTAATGTCAGCATGTCCACGAGGGAATTTTCCCTCTTCAGATATCTTTCCCAGATAACTTAAGACAAAGGCAAATTCCTTTTGGACTATCAAAATTGGGGATTATCCCGGGCCCAGGACTGTGCTGATGCAGTTCATTCCTGTCACTCTCTGTATGTCATTAAGAAAGGGGAACAGAGAGATGAGTGCTGGTTCTCATCTCCCTTCGAACCTGCCTGCAAGCCACAGAACAAAGAAATATTTCAGAGCAGCTTCAGTCCTTGAGTTAAGTCAGCTGCTGCCCAGGGACATAACCATCATGTTAAATACCAAAACCATAAAGATGCAATTGTATACCTATATAGCTAGCTGGAAAGTGTGTTTACTCCTTTCCAATACTTCTTTTTCCTTGATTGGTACTGTCCTAATGTTGAAAAACCCTAAATAGTTCATTTTTAAAGACAGTATTTTCTGCTGTTTCAGAATGACTGGGGTTTGTAGAAGACAGTAAATTCCAGTTTTTTCATTTGCCTGGCTAAGAAAGCCATTACAGCTTTATCCTTTTGTTGTTTCCAACTTGGATAAAGCATAATTTTGGAGGATGTTGGAATTAAGCTAATAAGTAAGTAGAAAGGAAAATTAAAGCTAAAGCCATGGACTTTGAGCAGAGCCAGCTCTGCATCCTGGCTTCTGTAAGTTCTTGCTGCAGCTGCTCTTGCAGCTGCATTATTTTCAACATCAATCTAAGCAATGCTATGTAATAGCCTGGTTAGAGAGGGATTAAAGAGCTGACAGAATCCTAAAATCTTCAGTCGTCTTACAAAATCTTCCTTCAGAAATATCGTATTTAAACTATTTTTTTCAGTGTTTGAGTTAAAATGGGCACAATTAGAGTTGATTCTTATTTTGTTTTTCAACCGGTAGTTATTACATTGAGCTAGTCTCCCTGATGGTCACGGTCCTGCAAACAAACACATGCAGCATCTTAATTTTGTAGCAGCGAGTCGTCTCGCCGAGGCGCGTAATGGTGGGCATGAAAACAAGCAGTTACAGAGTCAGGACCTGTATTTCTAACCAAGAAATGTGGCAGTGCAGCAAAACACTTTACGCTGCATTTTCTGCATATTCTTTCGAAACAACTACGACAGGGGGAGTTTCCTCATTGTTGGCCAGACTTACTACTTTAGGCAACTGGTAAAAACCTCACTGATTTTGTCAGAGCAAAGATAAAGCAAGGCTGAGCATTTGCAAAGGATGCACTCTTACATGTACCTGGAGATTGTCCATAAAGCTTTGTCAGGGGCTGTGTTGGAATAATATTAGCGTTTATATTTCCTGAAGAGTTTTGCAAGCTTTGGGATGGGTGTCCTGGCAGTACCACCAATTTGCACAGATTAAACTAAAGAGCTTTTACGGAGCAGAAGCCATAAGGGTAACATATCTAATAAAATACTTCATTTATTGATTCTTAATGTAATGTGTTATAGTATTATAATTCCTATAAATGGTACAAGTACAGATGGAGCAGCATGGCCAACTTGCAATACAACACACCTCGTCTTAGCATGCCACTTACAACTCACCTTCTAGAAGGTGTGCAATTAGATGACTTTGGTGTTTATTTTAAAGTAATATTTCTAACTCTGCTGGCTGCAGGAAAAAAAAAAAGCTTGGGAATATAATTTATGTAAAGGCTCAGGAAACAAAAGAAATCAAAGAATGTTATTTGTAACAAAATAAAAAATTACTTTTATCTGGTTAGATGATCCTGGCTTCCTGCCTGAGGATTTTTAACGCTTAAGGTTAGCAATATTAAGTGACAGAGTGAGGTTTTTATTGCTCAGGTATTGGAATAAGAGCAAAGATCTTTATTTTTTATTTCATTCTAATTATACTTTACATGCATCTTCCAGGTAAGTGTGGGCAGATCATAGGTTTTCTCTGCCTCACAGAGCTAATAAGTCTTCCCTTCTCCATTTCCGTATTGTATAGATCAAATTACTAATATTTGGGAAACACAAAGGAATTAAAATGATGAAAGTCCTATAAATAAATAAAGGTATCTCCATTCATTACCTTGGGAAAGCTCTGTTTAGTTTCAAGAAGTGATTACCCAAAAGGATTTAGCATGTATTTTATCAGCAAACAAGATGACATTAAGTGGCAATATTTTAAAATTAGTTGCCTGCCATTCTTTAAACTTTACTGGAAAAAGTTACGTTTTCTTTTCAGATTGGATTTCCTCAAGTATAAAGCAGATGCTTTTGGATAAATAGATTTGAAACATATTATTAAATTAAATGAAAAAAAAAGGAACATAATGAAATAAAATCAAAGTATCTTAAAAAAAAAAAATCTTTTCACAGGCCTGGAGTGGAAATCTAATGTTTCTTCTCTTCTTTATCCTGGTATGAGAATGACAGGTATTCTGTCATCTTCCAAACCACCATCTGAGATGCCACTTCTGATCTGAACAAGAACAGGTATCTGTTCAGAGAGCACCAATTTCAAAATCCAGATAAATGTATTACATCTATTTCCACATGGAACACATTGTTTGTGCTTAGCACATTTATTATTATTATTGCAATACAATTAGATAGCGCCATCTGAAATCAGGATCCTATTATACTATTATTTATTCATACTACAAGACATTTTTAAATAGACTGAAGGGAGGAAAGAAATATCCTCTGCAGTCAAACGGAGATAAGAAAATGAGGCCCAGAGGAATTAATCTTGCTCACAGGCACCTAGGACATCCGAGGCATGTCTAGGAACTGACTTCCCGCTTCCTGCATTCCTGCTAAACCCCATTTTTGCCAGTTGCACCTTGGATCACTGAGCATAAGCAGAGATCTCTCCTCTGCTTAGCCCTGTGAAGGACAGGCCCTCATGCTGATCATCACCTGAGTTCAGTAACTATAGGTAATAAAAAGAAAGTTATGAAATAGGTTTGAAATGGGGTTTTGCATAAGGTCCAGACACTTGTCAAGAGACTGAATTGCTGAACACACGTGAATGAGAGCAATTTGTTAACCTTACTCTATAGAAATTCTGCGAATGCTTTTAGAAAACAGTAAAATATGAAGTCTCTGCTACTTCTACTTCAAAGAGATTATCCTTAGCAAGTGCAAACTGCAAAACAGAGCCAGTGCAGACGGAGACTATGTGGGAACCCCATAAGGGTTTAACAGCCATTTCAGAAGAGAAAACAGAATGACCTAAACCTCCCAGATGCCAACGTGATCCGAGTGCCAACTGTGCCAAGTGCTGAGGACTATGGAATCCTGTGCCCGGAGGGAGACCAGGCGATTGGAAACACCCCGCAGGGTCAGCACGATTAATCAGGTAACTAAGATACGGTATCTCCAAGGAGAACGCATGCACCATATTGCTACAGAATGCCACTCCACGGATAAAAGAGCACATTTACTCCCAAGCCAGGTCTGGGCTCCAGCCTCTGCTCCCCCAGGTGCAGCTTTGATGAGGCACCTAAATTTTCCTGCTTTAGCTGTGCCTTAGAGGTGGGACCAGGCACCTGAATCACTGCATCCTGCTCATCCTTCTCCTGCTGGCTCGCAAGAGCAGAGGAAAGCAGACACACAGGGCAAAGTCCAGCAGGGCTGCAGCAACGCGAAGAGGAGAAGAATAAAACAGGAGTACGTAGGGATTTAGAGGCAAAACACGGAAGATTCGAGGAAGAATGCGTGAAGGCAACAGAGGAGGAGGTATGGGTCTCCTCCACTATGGTCAGGAGCCCTTTCTGTGTCCTCTCAGACCTATTCCCCCCGGGCAAATACTGAAGCTACAGCAAGCTTGGAAAAAGCAACAAGACGAATAAATACCCAGTTTTCACTCAAAAGGAAAAGTCCCAGACTTCTTAACGCAGATCCAATGTGGATCTCTTCTGCACGGGGCACAGAAGTGAAGGGGAACACTTACCAGGTAGCGGGTGCAGGTCACCAGTGCCTGCACTGTCTGACAGCGCCGTGCACACGGTGGGACCTGGAATGTGCTCGGGTTCAAAAGGCGACATTCCGGTGTCCTTGGGAACTGTTGACTATTTTCATTATTCTAAACGTCCTAGTTGCCAGTAGTGATCTGATCCTTTAATTTCTCTCATTCTTATTACCATTCTTATTATTATTATTATTATCATTAGGATCATGTGCTTGCTTGGTCACAGACATTTCAGGTTGCCCACGATTCCTGAGTTAAGTTAAAAAAATAAAAATAAAAAGATGCTAGTACAGACGGATTGCTCATAAGATGTATTCAAAGTTGCCAGTACAAACAGCATAATTTTTAAGGATAAGCATTCCCTATACGGCAATGTGGGAACCAAATGCTGTTTATGGATGCGATTAGCTCGTACAGTTTTGTGATTATACATGTGGGATCTGATTCATGAGATTGCTTCTTTCTTCCCTGACAAAGAAGCATAAAAATATTGGTGTTGGTTAAAACGTATTCATGAAAAGTAAAACTTCAGGTGTGGAAAAGCCACATAAGGAGAAAAAAATGGGGGTTTTAGACCTTTTAAAATTTCTGCTGTGCAAAGAGTTGTAGTATTTAAGGCTCATAAAATAGATTAAGAGTCTGGTGACATACAAGAGTGTTTTCTTTTTTTCTTTCTGCTCTTTGTTTGGCTATATATCAATAGGCCTTCTAGGCACAAGAAAAGTCTTGCTGACTACATCAAAGATTCCTTACTAGGAATAGACCTTAAAAAGTAAAAAGTAGACCTAGCTGAAAAATGTTTGTCAGGTATTTTTTAGTAGAGATTTTTTTTTTTCTTCACAAAAAAACCCCCATGCATCTCTCCCCTCTCTTCTCCCTGCCCTGAAAAAGGAAAAAAAAAAAAGGATTATATTTTCTTGCTGAAAAGTAAACCAGAAAATAGATGGGGAGACCCACTCACCTTGCGGTGACATCTCTCCAAGTCCCCTTTCCATCAAAGATGCTCTCAAAGGGCTGATGATTCATCTGGGGCTTCATCAGCCAGGATGCTTTTGCATACTCTAACATTATGCTGAGAGGACAAAGGTCCTACACCAGGTGAATTGCAAACTTGGAGTGCTAAACAAAATACAAGACATCAGTTTTGGCTTTTTTTATGAGAAGCTGTTACATGGTTAACTTAAAATGTATTTTTATAGTTCTTGACCGTCTCATCCACCTTTGAAACGTGATGCAGTATTTCATGCAAAAGTCCCTGTGGCCTTTGTTCATTTGGGGAGGTAGGAAATAATTAGGAAATAGTTCCTAAAGGATTCAGGACTTTGAGGTCTGGAAAGATGGCAATCAGGCTAGAGAAGGTTGCAGACGGTTCCTACCAACCGCTTTTGGCAGTGATTTGGTAGGTTCACTTTTGCTTTCTGACCTGAAACCTCTCATTCCTAACTGAGTTATCTTTTGCTAGGTGACTTTCATGAAGGTGCGTGTTTGATCAGCTCATACGCTAACTAAACAACAGTGTGTTTTCAGACTAATAGACAGCTGAACCGCTGATGTGGAGGAGCTAGCGTTAAGACATGTACTGGAGGTAGGTCCTTCTCTGATCAAGACTAAGAAACATGAACAGCGGCTCATACTCAAGACTTTAAGGAGTTACACAGCTCCTGTTGAATCCTTAGGGAGGCAGTTATGTCTCCTGGCACTGTGCTTCTCATGATGCAGAGACTTTTGCGTTGTTGGTAGAGTTGCCTGTTCTCATATCCAGTGCTCTGAAGTGGCACACGTAGCATCTCTCATAGAACTAAGGAAAGGTTTCTGGCATGCTGCAGTGATGGTGAACGTGTAGTGATACCTGGGAATTGAATATCCCTTTTTTCGCACATACCCTCTGGCTTTGGATTCCCCCAGCACCCTCTTCCAGCTTCCTCCAAACCACGTTAGTTTTGGAGGCGTACTTGCTATGATGCCTATAGCTGCCATTGTCATTCCTGAGGAAGGACAAAGCAGAGCTTTTATCTAAAATAAAGTTCATGCAGGACTGAAGTGAAAATGAGGGGTATCACTAACACTCTGGCTAATGCTGCGGAAAGAGAGGCTCAATGAAAAAGAGCAAATTCTTGCTCTGCAACTGTTAAAAAATTAATAAAAAAAGACTTGTAGAAAGTTGGAGGAATTTAGTCCTTAATACAACCAGGCTTCTTCCCCTTCCCTGCCTGCTATTTTTAAACAAATTACTTTTAATATTACCTAGACATTAATGTTTTAGATTGGGTACTATTCATGCTCCATAACTGCTTTTCATAAATGTTTTAATGGTTCCAAGCCCAATTCCTCTGAGGTCAATTAGAAGATTCCAAATAAATCCTTCCTTCCCTTCTTTGCATTAGTATGCAGCTTGTAAGAAGGCTGACATTGGTCTGTGCTTTTATCTTAAAATAATCCAAAAGACAATTTTCCTATGGGAAGAACTAGCACTATATAATTTGTGGGTGGTACTTAAAGAGATGTTACCCGGGTGGAAGCACTTATCATTCATTTTGAACCCACTTTTCAAATAAACTGAAAAAAATCTACCTGAAGTTGAATATAGGCTTTGATGGTCAGTATCTCTGAAAACTAGAACCATATTTTTTGTCAGATCTTCTATTTTTTCTCAGGTTTGTTTTGTCCAGAAATGGATTTAGAGAAGTTTGGAATAAAGTTTCATTGTGTTTCTTCTTCAAGTGCCTCCTCTAAATAAAGGGGTATATTGCAATAAAATATGTTTTGCTTGATTTGTATGTGATATATTCTACCCCATTCATTCCAATTCCAATCAAATTTATTTTTAAATAGACCTCAAACTTCAAATAACTAAAAGCAAAATTTCTTCACCACAAGAATGTAGGACACCCTTGGTCTGATATACCATAAAGAAAAAGATGACAAACTCTAATGTATTTTGGGAAATAATGCTATTTTGTGTTCATTCATATTGTGGGTTGATAATTATGGGTATCCAGACAAATACTGCAGAAACCTGAGTTCAAATTCTTGTAGTATATCTGGATTTGTCATATGGCCTTGGACAAATAGTCCATTGAATCTGGCCTAGGTCTTTGTATTATATATGCATAAATATCTGAACTAAAATGTGGAGTTTTAGTCATAACTGCTTTGAGAATATCCCTTTACTCTTGTTTAAATTATTTTGCTGTAAGAACTTTTTTTTGCATACAGTAGGTAGAGTTTCACATTTATCCAACATGTTTTCAGGAATCTAAAATGCTTTTTGGTGTTTGAAATCAAGCTTGAAGTTGTGCTGAAGACACAGTTCTTGCAGAAAGACTTTTCAGCTGAATTAATTACTGCACAATCAATCTGTGGCATGTGGGACAAGAAACATCTGGTGATAACCTTGGCTGATCTTACTATAGATTGTGTTCGTGAGTCTGAATAGCTTTGTGGCCGTATTGATAGAGCCATTATGCCCATCCTCAAATTTATGTACTGGAGAGTATTTTGGCCATCTTGACAAAAAAATCCCACAGTTAGGTCAAGGACTCTGGAACCATTAGCTTTCAGTGAGAAATTACTTGTGGATTCATTAAATGTTTACTGTCTAAGCTTTCTTGTAATAGGAAATCTGTTTTGCACATTAGCAATGTACATCATTAGCTTTGCATATTCCAACTGGAACTATTAGAAGCACATCTTCCTCCAAGAAGAAAACTTGAAACAATTCAACAAAAGGAATAAGAAATCAAGCTGTGCCATTCTTTTCATTGTCTGGTAGTTATATTTACTGTGTTTGCATATGTGCACTGAGGAAATATAATGGCTAAATAGCTGCAAGATAATTTTAGCTTTCTAAAAACAAAGAAAAAAATCATCACTCTCTGAAGCTGAACCAACAGTAAAACACTGGAAAAAAACCCACATGCGTCTAATCCATCACCATATTGCCTTTATCCAATGTGCATGAGTAGAGTGTCATCCCTACAATCTGGTAGCATTCTGCATCCACTCTGATGAGGAATAAAGAATGGGAAAAGATGCAGGGCAAAAGCAAAACAAGCAACTTTCAATGTTGTTGTCTTCACAATGCCAAAATACTTCTGTCTTGATAGAGGCTGTTTTAAATTTTAAGAACATATTGCGCTTAGATCTATATGTGGAAAAAGAAACCATGGACTGAGTAATCAAGCACCATAAACATACTGAATCCCATTGGACTTTCTGTTAAAAGGAGAAGTCCTGACACCTGCTGCAAGAAGTATTTTCAGCTCATCTGGCACCTCGGAAAATAAGGGACAGATTCATCACGCTGTTCTTTTTTTGCAGCTGCGCCCTAGCGACTCTCTCTCCTAAAGCACAAAAACTATCGTGACTTAGGCAGATTCTAGTAGCAGTGACCATGGGCAGGATGTTCATTTCAAAAGGTGGTGATGCATATTGCTATCTTTTTGCAGTAGGTGACACCTAGGATGCTTTCCAGGGGCAACCAAAAGTGAGATGCCTTGGCTCCAAGGAGTAAGGGCGGATGGACAGAGAGATAGACAACATGTGGAAACAGGGTTAGAAGCAAATCTGCAAATATTGTCTCTCTGCCAAATAATGATTTGTTCTAGTTCTTCAGGTGTTAAATTTTTGTACCCCCAGATTTATGATTATCAGCCACTGTATTTATTGTATATTCTAAGTATTTGGCTTAGCTATAGGTAGCTACAGGCTTGCAAAAGCCTGCGGAGTTTGGTAACTGAAGCACTGTTCAAATAAGAAAAAAAGTGTATAAAATCCTTTTGACCTTCACAGTATCTACAAATACATCAAACTTGTTTTACATTAAATTTTATAGATACCCAGTGTGCATGCGTTTTAAATTATGCAGTCAGTTCAGGAGAAAACTGGTATTGACTTCATCTCAGATACATCCAAACATACATTAATGTCTTCTGGACCTCTAAAGACATATTTCTATTCTACTTAATAAATGTAGGCTTGATTTTCTTATTTTCACTAGTGTAATTTCATTTACTGCCACAGAACTACAGATGACTCATATCTGTGAAAATGGTAAAGCCAGCACTTTTGCTGATCCCTGTATGTAGCAGAGATACACGTAAGTTTAGAATCATAGAATCATAGAATGCTTAAGGTTGGAAGGGACCTCTCGAGATCATCTAGTCCAACCCATGCAGGGTCACCTAGAGCATGTGGCACAGGATTGCCTCCAAGCGGGTTTTGAAGATCTCCAGAGAAGTTTGCTTAAAATTGTCTTGCCAATTGCATTAATTTTTTTTGTGAAACTAAAAGTAACATTTTAAAAGATTTGTTTTATAATTAGCATGCGAAGAACTGTTTTTTTTTTCTGTTTAAATTACTAGTATTCAAATTTCACATGATTTCTGAGATTCAAGATGAAATTTCCAAATATGCAGTAAAATCTTCCTTGGCTATTTATATATCTTAGCATGTGTTAATAGGTAGCTCTATTTGAAGACTGTTTTAAACATTACAGTAGAGGTCCTAGTAGCGATACAGAGGTCTTAGTTTTTACAGCCAAACTGTTTTCTCCATGTAATCAAGTGTTTGCCTGTAATGTAGGCAAACACAGAGCAAAGCAATACCCTATGAAAAATTAAGTCCTACTTATTTATTAATATAGTACTCAGAATATTAGGTGTATGAATGATATATACCAGAATCTAATTAAATTATCATTTTCCACAGCCAGCTCCGCATCTTCTGCAAATATATCTGAAATTATATTAATCATATCCCTGCTTATGAATTCCCCAAGCTAAAGCTTTTGATGTTTTCTGCTAAATCTTTAATGGAGACTGAAAAAATCCAAATACTAACAGGGCATTCCAAAATGCCCTGCTTCTTAAATAACAGTATATTTCAGTGCTAAATTCTGATTCTCAAATTCACATTCCTATTTGTCTACCAACAGATATGTGCAAGTATGGAAGGCTCCTCTGCTCTTGCTGGGTTCATGTCTGATACAGAATGGTGTAACAAGAAGGAACAAATTAATCAAAACCCCATCCAGACTTCTGTGTGTGATTGTCAGCCTGCATGTTCTCCCTAAGTCTGCAAGGCCAGGGGAGGAAGAATGGGAAAGGTGTGTATGGTAAGTGGTACTTGTTCTCCTTGCATAAAGATAAAAATAAAAATACAGAATGCACATTCCAGCCAGAGATATAATCTGAATTGTAAAACCTGGTGAAGATGTGCAGTAAATATATCTCAGAAAAAAATATCATTAGGTAGACATGTAACTGCTGGTGAATGATCCTGAGACTCAATATCCCAATATGTACATTTAAAATGATATCAAAATCCAACTTCTTTCTGTCCCAAACTTTTTTCTGTCCCCCATTCTTTTCTTGGGATAAAGAACAATTATAGAGGTTACAACTGAAGCCATTCAGACTCACTGAGATGCTCTCAAAGAGGAGAAATTAAATGAATGAGAATTTACTAACAGTAAACTAGCTTCTAAACTGAGTTTCATACGAAGTGGAAATCACTCAGCTGTAACCGGAATGTACAGATGATATTGGCTATATTCTCACTGTAATTAAATCACTTGAGTCAAGAATTTCATTTTGCAATTTTTTAGAGCAGAATCAGACCCTAAGAAGTTAGGTGATGTATGATAATCAGAGCACAGGCATGGCTATTTGGAAATCAAACCATGAGATGTGCTTTAGTGTGCACCACGGCTTGAGGGATGAAAACTCTAGACCTACCTCTTCCTAAAAGCCAAACCTAACACAATACTGGCCAGCAGTATTTATCAGCTGTTACATATAACTAGTTTCAAAAATTTATTGCCATTTGCAATATGATACCAGTTGCTCCATTTATAAAAACAGTTATATAACAAAATTTAGCATATAAGAATGGTTGTCTTCTTGACCAAAACTTCCATAAAAGATCTGGAGTGTTTTTCTCTTTATGCATTAAAAGTAAGCTACCAGTTATGGAATGACATGCCTTGATGTTGCATCATATTTGTATGCTTCCCATCAAGGAACTATATACCTGCACATATGGGTTGTGAGCAGCTCACAAGTGATATAGGTGATAACTCGAAGTCCAAGGAGATTAAAGCTATGTTCATATTCTCATAGATTATAATGGCATGCTAAATTACTGTTGCTTAGCTGAGACATAGCAATTTATGGTAATTCTGCAGGTAATAGTCATTTGATTGTTGCCAGTCACTTGCGATCATCTGAACATACCCTTACAGAGCCTTGTCTGGCTGCAAAGACAGTTTGGGTTGTAATTCAAGCACTGTCCCAAATAATGTTCTCTCTGCACGCAAGACTTTGAATATGAGCATGTTAATTTGATTTGGCTGGTTCCTCTGAGGGTGTGAACTAAAGCTGAACCTATTATTACTCATCAGTGGCTAGCACAAGCACTTTACAACAAACAAACCAGCTCCGTTCGAGGAGCTTTCAGGGATTCCTTTGCGTATTCAGAAAGGACAGGCAAATTATCTCAAAATTAAATGTGCAGAATGACCCAGTTTATTGCAGCTTAAATAACTGTGGAACACGTCTTGCAGAAATCCCAGATCCATAGAAAAGCACACTGCCTGCAAGGGTGTAATAATGCTGAGGCTTGGGCTATTTTTCCTAGACGAGACTAATTCAAGAGACGGGAGAATAGCTCCCTTCCATTCTCTTGGCAGTGCGACACAGCCTCATCTGCTACGAGACACGTATGTCACACAGAAAGTCTATAATGGAGCATGAAAGTAAATCCATAGTCAAGTTGCTCTGTAGCATCCTAACCACTGAGTAAGAGAAGCCAGAAGCCACGGAAGCTAGAGAAAGCAGGTAGGGGAAAAAAGGAACTTCCTCTCTAGTTATCTCCTCACTTTATGATTTTTTTTATATCTTTTATGTTTTGAAATTCTTGCAAAAATGTTCCTCGTAGCATAGTTATCTTCAACACAAAATAATCTGATACCCCACTTACCTGCAATTTTAGCAGGCTTCATATACCACATTCATATCTAGCAATTGTTAGCGTGATGACTTTATCAGTTGCCAGCATTTGTTCATTCAATATGCAACAGAAAGTAATCTTAGCTCAAAGAATTACTTTAAATATTACCCATAGAAGTTACTGCCTGAAATATATGAAATAAAGTTCGGTATAATTAATATAGTAAAAGTCTAAGTCACAGAAAAGAAATTGCAGAATGTGGGTGTCAAGCTGCCACCTGTTGCCTAGCAATACTGCATACGTGTGGCACAAGATTGATAGATATCACCCACTCAGATCGCTGGATTCAGACCTTCACCACAGACTTGTCAGTGGGAAAAACTGCCAAGAATCAGAGAGAGAAATAGCAGATGGGAAGAGAAGCATCACAGGGTACCTTGGTCTCAATGTCCAGTACAGTATCACCCAAAGGACTGCCTTTTAGATAGGGGATGCTAAATATTTTTGAGTCAGTTTTTCCAACACTCTGTGTAAACACACATATGTATATGTATATAAAAGAAAACTTGCCTCTTAGTTAGGTATATCTAGGTTGTGCTAGTTGAGGTAATGATATCCTGGAATTAAAATGGCAATTTAGTTTCATAATTTTTAGTGACTCACACTGCATTACCTTTAAGTAGGATGAACAGAAAATTCTCTGATATTATATATAATTATAATGTTATTATAGCGTTCCTGATAGCAAATGCTAAAGTCAAGATTGAGATGCAACATCGCGCTTTAAGCAACCCATACTTTCTCAAAATATACTTTTTGCTAAATTTTTCCATGATGCAGTGGAGTTCAAAGTCAGCTTTTCCTGAGAAATCTTTTTACAGAATTGGTTCTGCCATTTTTGGACTGAGTCGAAAAGCTAGCCTCCATGGCTTCTATTTTAAATTCTGGACTTGCGTAATTCCCAAAGTGGCTAAAGATAGGAGCTTCTGACCTGACAGATTTTATAACTCTCATTGGAGGAAGAAAATAATCTGTGTTTAGAAGAAAATTGTTTTAAAATAATAGCATCCAAAACAATTTCAAGCATATGCACTATGACATTCTGAAGATGTTTTTTCAGGCCAAAATGATTTAAACTACTGTTATATAACGAGGCACACTCTTAACTACTTAAAGACTTTTCACTTGAGGAAAGCCTTACTGGTTTAGCTCAATCCATTAATAAGGATTCATTAAAATAATACAAAGCACCAGAAAAATCTAATTACAAAAAGACCACACAATCATATCCAATAGAGCATGAACTGAACAGCCATCTGTTGAACAGTCCCATTTGCAAAGGATTCAACATCCGTCTTTGTCGCAGAAAATAGAGAAACTAGCAATGCGCAAGCCAAGGAAGGAATGGTAAACAATAATGAGCGTGACAAGCAAAATAAATGAGAGTCACAGTTGATCCCAATGCCCATGAAGGCTGCGGATGGCCTCATTCTGATACATAGTGTGGAGCACTGCTGGGTATTGCAGAGCATGAGCCTATGAACTCAGACTAGCAAAGGCCACCAGGCAGTGCAGAGAGGGACACAAGGGCACACAGGGCACATGGCTGCTGTCACCAGCCAGGTTCCTCAGGAGCCTTTGGTACCTGAGCTCCACCAGCTCCCACGGGAAGCCTGGGCTTCATGCTCCAATGACATATGACTGTGCAAATCTCTGCTACGCATTTTAAGGTGGAAACATTCAAGGATGCATTGTGAACAGGTCTTTTTCCATCCACAAGGAGTATTTTAATCATAATCTGATTTTGTTGTCATTTGGTGGTGTTCAAAGCACTTAGATATGCTTTTTACAGGTGTTATAGCATGATGCTGCTCCTAGCCAGCTGCTGAAATACCTATACGAGGGGTAGAAGCAACTCACTAGGCAAAAATCCAGCCCTGAGTTTGTGACCTGGGCCTCTTGCATAGAGCCTAAGGAAAGGGCAGCAGCTGAATGAGAGGCTAATTAGAGCCAATTAACAGAAAATGCTAAAAGGGTGTGTGTTGGGCTGTTTCCTTTTTTCTTTATCCTCTGGGATCTCAGCCAGGGAAGCAGAGAAGGAAGGGAGTTTTCTTTGCTGGATCAAAAATCAAGTGCCATGCTTTCAGGTAGGTGCCTTGTTGGTGTCTTTGCAAGAAATGAGTAGATATCTCTGTAATTTGTTTTAAAATGCATCTAGAGGGATCAGTCATAGGACTATACTCTTTTGTGTAAGTTCCTGGAAGGCAGGGTGCTGAAAATGAAAGATTTAAGTTGCTTGCTCTCAGTCTGAGTGGTTCAGAAACGCATCTGTGGTGGATGTGACTTGGCTTCAAGAGGAATAAGGAGAGTCTGTCCTCTTGGGTTGGAGACGGGGTGCCTGTGGTAGTGATAAAAACTTATGGGCTTCTTGGAGAGAGCATGAGGGGAGCAGTTAAATCAAAAAAGAACTGAGTTTTTCCCTTGTTCTTAGCTAATGCTGGTGTAATATAAAATGTTTTTACCAGTCCTGAGAAGGACTTTTTTCAGACAGTAACACAGAAGCTCTAAACTGGGGGAGAGGGCTTAGACTCTGAGGAGATGTGAGGGTTTTGCTGGCTTTTCTGCCCTAGGTCTTTCAATCACATATTGGCTATTTTTTTGTTTTTGCTATTAATACATCTCTTTGTGGCACTTAGTGATATGAAATGATGGCTCTTTTCTATGTGCAATGAAGAAATTATTTATTTTTTGTATGTGCCTCAGAAGAGCAAAACAGAAAACCTGCTCCTCTTTCCCTTAGAAATGTGGTGGCCTTAAGAAATAAGCTTGTCCAAAGGCCCCCCAAGAATGCTTTCAATTAACCTTAATCTTCCTGTGGGCTTTCTAGCAATGCTAGGCTGAATTCCAGGTTAGCATTTATATTCCTCTCAAATGTTGAGATGAAATTTACTTCGTGTCAAGGACCAAAGCAGTGTTACAGATCAGTGCAAGCTAGCTGAAGTCTATTTAGGCGTGTACACCTTTCCCGTTTGAGGAATGTGATGCTTTTGCTCCAAGTGTGAGGAAGTCTTTCCTCAACTAAGAGGGTGGAAGGGTGCCAGTAGCAGCTGCTGTCTTTGGCAGGCAGGAGGTAACCTTACAGTAAACAGCTGTCAACTTCACAGTCTATCTGAATTTTAATGGTTTAAAAGATGGGAGAGAGTTATGACTTTGCCTGAACTCTCGGGGTCTAGGCTGAATTACTCAGGGCTACATTCAAGCTATCACATCAGGGTCATATGACTTGTCTTTATAAATTCCTCAAAGAGGCTGTTAAAATGTCAACTCTTAACTTATCTAGAACTATAAACCACTTCAATACAGCTTAAATTTCTGATCCAGTACAAGGCAATCAAAACAGGCTAAAAAGAGTATTGTGTGGTTGGAGGAACTGCCATATTTAAGTGTGTGGGAAGCCCTGGAAGCCACGGCCAGTCTAAGCTGTTGCTCCCCATAGTGTCACATTGGTCTTGTTCTGTATATGATGAGCTGTCAGGCTTAGTACAAGTAAAGCAACTGTACTACTTGCTAGGAAGCTTAGTGAATCTGGCCTTGCAAATTTTACCACCTAATTTCGGTTGCCTAACTTCAAAGTGTTAATGCCAATTCCTTTTTCATTCTCTGGCATTCACTGAAATACAAAAGGGGATTCCAAGACTCTCAGGATAAGGATAACTATGGAGAAATACAATTGCGACTCAGTGGCCTGACTGTGTTGGTAGGGGCCAGGAAATCAGAAAGGTCTGAAAGTAACCATGTCTTTGAAATCAGGCAAATGGCATGTACACTATGGATTAAAAAAAAAAAAGGCTGTTCTGAAAAACACTTATTTTTACCTAAAGAAAGAACATTTAAATTTGCTTTGTAATTCTGCACTAAGTATGTACTTTCAGTTGGTGTTGTGGACTGTTCACACTCACTTACCTATCTGTCAGTGACAGCAGACAATTAAAGCAGTAATTTAATTAGGGATTCTGGAGCAGAGAGTGCTGGGATGCATATTGATACCTTAATGAAGGATCAAGCTGTGGTAATGGGTCCTAGTGGTAATGTGCAATATGATGAGAGAGGGTTTGATTTGAAGAAAGTTAAACAGAAATGCAAAGCTATGAGTCGGTGGAAAAATATAAATTACAGGTGACTGCCTGCATGTAGTTTCAGAATCCAGCATATCTGAATGCACCTGGTATGCCTCATGAATCTACACCTGTATGATATTGATGCAACTTTCTTACAGATTTGAGTAAGGCTGTGTGTTTTCTAATGGTGCAGCTGTATATTAAAGCACTATCTAGCATGAAAGGTGAGGACAAATATGCTCTGCTGCTTTTCTGCTTTAAGCAGTAATCTTTAATATTATTCTGTTACTCCTACTCCATAGGAGTCGGAAATTCTGCAGCATTTCACAGAAAAATTATACTGCAGCGTTGATGAGTGTATCTTCAAAATGGAAGTCGTTTGGAAGATAAAGTTGTGTCCTGCAGAGAAGATAAAATGTAGATTTATCGACACAAACAACAACAGAAAGCTGGGTATTGAATTTCAAGTCCTTTTTATATTTTAGGTTCTATAAAATCAGGCTCCTTGCCCTCTATATTGCAAGTCAAGTAGGAACACCACTGGAAGTTTTTTGATTACTCATTTTTTATATCCCCTGTAATCAAACATGTGCCAAACTCTAGAGTGATTTGAGGAGAAGTATCATATTTCTTTACTAAAAACAAGGCAGAGAGATAAAATTGCTCCTAACAGGTTATTGATAAGAGTTTTCTTCTGATATCAATGCAAGTTCATTTTTCTTACATTTCATGAAATGGATGAAGGCACTTTCAGTACATTTAAGTTTATTTCCAAAGGCTTCTGCCTCTTCACTTAGGGTAGATTTATCACCCCTGCAAAAACACGGGTACAGGAAGGTTTTAGGCTGGAAAAAAAGCAGGCAAAGAGGGAGTATTGGGTAGATGCACCCATGAAAGGAATATAGAGCAACTCCTCCACATCCGCTCCTCAGTCTCCTGCCAGAAAGCAGCAGCTTTCTGCTGGCTTGCTGCTGGCTTTCCTTATATAAAGTAGAGCACCACTGTTCTCGAGTAATTATTTATACTTTGTAGGTCTCTGTTTCTTGCCCATCTGGCTTCAAATTCCGCTCCGTGTTGGCCTGCGTGGAGTCGCGATGGGCCCCGGTGTTGTGTGGAGTTTGTTGTGTTAAACTGGGTGCGATAAATAACCGGGGAGTGCATGTGCAACACTGATCTGTCGAGCAGTCATTGGCAGTTGTGAAGCACTGGGAGCTTAGCTTGCTTATTGCCATGGCAATCACTATTAAAAATATTTTTAGCTTACACGAAAGGTACAGAAAAGAAAGAAAAGCAAAAGGCATTTGAAATGTAAAGCAGAAATACGCTAGTTTTTATAACAATCCGTATCCTTTCACTGAGCAGAGCTTTTACAAAAGAACCTTGGATTTGACAATCCTGGATGATTAAACCTGACATTAAATGTCTTTTTAGGGAGGAAGAAAGAAAAGGTTAGTTTAGCTGGGCTTCTTGTTGGTAGTCTGACCTCGTTTTTATGAAGTAACTGATCATCTTCTAAGAAGCAGAGTCTAATGGTCTGAGCATCATGCGATCTCTCTGGCTTGGCTGACTCTTGGCCCTGTGCCTCCCCCTCCTATCGCTAAAATACAGAAGTTAGTAATAGCTGTTTTAATTCATAGCACTGCTCTGGGATTTAATTAATGCCACCTTAATGACAAATATTGTTGGAGTTCTCCATAGTTCTGCTACTAGGTATTGCAGTTCCTCATCCAAAGTTCTTAAAAGAAAGACCCAATTTAAAAAAAAGTATAATACAATAATTTATTTGAAAAATGTAGAGATAATTAAAAAGAAGTTCTTGCATTCCTTGTTACAGTGTCCATGAAAACGACTAAGAGTTGATACAGCAGGGCTTTCTTATTAGGAATGTCATAGGGGATAGTGAATAGACACAGGGAATCACAATTTCAAATGCCTAATGACCTTCCCACTGAAGGAATTCAGGGATGCATATGTATTGCAGGGTAAGCATGTATTACCTTCTACTGTTTTTGGCAGACTGTGATCCTAATGCATACAAGCAGCTTCTGTGATTTTTCTGATAATAGTGCATATCAAGAATCTGAACCGTAATTGCCGTTTTTTCCCCAAATGCTGGAGCATGTAGTTCAAGGCATTCTTTTGTTCTTGTATGGAGATACACAAAGCGTAGCGACAGGTACAACATCTGCCAAACGGATTGTCTGTAGTACAGCAGCCAGAGGCACGCTTCAGTTTGCCAACAACAAAAAGTGTTTAAAAAGTATCATTCAAAAGATCAAAAACGCTTCATTACCTTTAAATAAACCAAAATGCTGAAATGTGTAATTATGAAATGAATGGCAAGTTTGATAGACTTTAGTGATACTTTATGATAACCTGGGGAATCTAAAGTTCTGAGGTAAGAAATCAGTTCTCGGAGGTTTTTGAGCCTTTTTAGGGAAATGACAAGAGTCTGTTACCTCCATTCTGAAGGCATAAGTATGTTGACTAGGAGGCAACAGATCATTTAAAATAGATATATTTAAAAACTTTCAGACTTGACTATAGGACTAGGCAGATGATTGACTAGATTGTTTCTCTTTACCTTCAGGTCTGCAGTGATAGGATAAAAGACAGATGAAGTCAGCATATCTTGGCAAAAGACAAAATCCCGATATTGCTACTTTATTTACAGTACAAATGGTTAGGTGATTTTGAACAGCTTGACCATGACTCAAGTGTGTGGGAATAGTTCCTTGAATCACAGAAGATTAGTATATAGTTCCTTTATTTCAACCAGTACTAATTTCTGCTAAACTAGACAGTAGCAGTATGATTTAGTTTTAAAAAGGTCTCTGCCTGCCTTGGTGTCTAGAAAGACTGGGGAGGGGGGATGCCTTGAACATTTCTAATCTACTTAAATTTGCTCATTAGCTTTTGGGTTTTGCAACATGCAGTAGGATCCCCTGAAACCTCTACGAGAACCACCCTATGATAACAGCAGAGCTGTGATAGTTCTTAAGAACAGGAAAGTCATTGAATTGCTCTTCAGTAGTATATTGTAGTGGTGAAGGTGCAAGGCTGAGGGTTCCTCTGTGTTAGAGAAGCATCCATAAATGGCATGAATAAGTTGGGGATTTCTGGATAAAAGAATGAAATAAATTAATATTTGGTGGGGAACGGGGAGGGGAAAGTACTGTCATAACTTGTGTGACTGTCCTATTGGTTTCTCTAGCTCAGGTATTGACTGGACTGTTATAAATCTGCCTGGAAGAAATCTGTATATAAGCTTGAGGATTTGATTTGTCTTGTTGAGACTGAGACACAAATAAAACCTGACTCTCAGAATTTCACTGGTGTGTAAAATAACAAAAACATTTGCCAAGAAGGAGAAAGATGGTATGATTTGATACACATTTTAAAAATAAAATTGAAGTTATACTTCCACTTAATTGAGACATTAATCCTAGAAAATTGGCTCTTACACATAACCTGCAATGTATATCACATTCTTCTATTTCTGTGATATTACCAATTGAAATAGTATTACAGAAGATAAATCTGTGTTCCTGTCCAAAATATGAACAATTTCAAAAGGAAGCACTGAGTTGAAGAGAAACCTGAAGGAAAACAAAAAAATTCCCCCAAACAGTAGCTGAAACTGAAATAAAATGGCTCTAATAAACCTGGTAACCTGAGTACTGTGTGTGACAATAATACGGGAACTATAATTTGGCTCACAAACCTCTCAAGAAGTAGTAAAACTGTTATGTGTTTTCTTGATGAGAAGTTGGGCATGCTGTTGACCTCATTGTTCTAAGATGCTTCTCTGGATATTCCAAGCACATGGCACTGCCACTGAAAACTCTTGCTCTGATTGCTGAAGTGTTTTATGTAGCTGTTTTCCTGTGCAGCTGAAGCTATGCAGAAGCCAAAGCAAGACCCCAGCCATGCAGTCATAAAGGGTCTTGGTGTGTGCGTGTCACTTATGCTTATTCAGGCAGTAAAATGTACCTTACAAATACTGAATATAGCAGTGAAAAGTACTTGTCCTTCTGCTAATATCTACTGTGCAGCTGTTTGTAAGTGGCAATTATCAACTACTTATTTGTTAGGCAATAGGTATGAGACTAGCTAGTAGCAGAGACACCAGACAGTGCTTAGACGGGCAGGTTCTGTTTAATGTCTGCAGCGATAGAAAGAGGGTTTAGATTTCTAATGGCCATATAACTCTTTATAGAGGGTCCTGTTGCTGGTGTCTTTCTCATAAAATCAGATCCAAAGGGCATTGCTATTGAAAAGCCACTTGTCCCAATAACAGAATTACCTGTCAGAGTTAGAAACCTAGGCAGAGTTTTAGGCTTGCAGGCTTTAAAGGATGCTGCCAGTGAGTATGGATCAGCAATTGCACCCCGTGGCTGGTCAGGCTGGCAGGGGGATCAGCTGAGGCAGGAAAGTTTGCGGTGATGCTGGAAAGAAATGTTGGCTCTTCCATTGCACTGTGATGAATTGTATGCACCTTCTTGGCACACGGCTTGCCTTTGATCTACCCAATAGCTCATGATCTTGCCCAAATCTCAATTCCAGCCTCTCCTAGGACTTTAATTTTTCCTTCACATTGTCTTATAGGCAAAGAATGTGTTTCTTTCCCAGTCAGTTAATGCTAGGTGATTAAAGGTGTGCAGGGACCTAAACCTGGAGAGGTGATTAAGCATCTTTAAAGTCCTAGCCTCTAGTTTTTCAAGCTACTTTAATTTGGTAAAATTTCTTACCTTCTGATTTGTATTTTTGTTCTTCAATAGGAAATAACTACCTCGATTTTTATTGCTAGTTGTAGTCATTCAATTTGTATCAAAGTTTATATGCCTTTACTTAATTTGCTTGTTGTGAAGCGCCGGGGGGCTTTAAGATCAGACCATCAGCTGATATACATCTGGGAATTCTTTTCTCAAACACCATGCCAATTGATATTAGATGAAGATTTGATATTAATTTTTTCATAAATGAGTGTCTGACCTGAATCAAAGGGGTCCATAGGTGATATTTACAGCAGAGGGAGGGAGAGAAGGCCAGAGACAGTTGCATCTTTCATTCCTGTCTAAGGCTTTTTTAGCAGAAATATTTCACTAAACATTCCTCTAAATGTGCATGGAAAAATTGAGCAGTACATGGACTCCATAGTGGAAAGACAGTTGTGTATTTTCATGCGGAATTGATGACTAGTTATGGGAGGCAGAATTACCAACTCTAGAGAACACAGATGTTAACTGGCATAATGCCCTCCTGATGCAAATAAATACATTAGATGCTATAAAAGATTTTAAAACAGGAGAGCTCATCTTGGCAGGAGATATATTTGCTCGATTTGTGCTATTCATCTGGTTTTATAGAACTGCTCTAGAAGAGGAATAGACTATTTGAGGAACTTCTAAATGCAACAGTGAAGTGAGAGCTTAAATTCATTTTGTTTCTGATGATTTTTAGAGGAAAACTGCATAGACATCTCACCTTTCTTAGCATCCAAGCTGGGTCTACATGCTTGCAGACTAAGCAATGACATTATCAAAGCGATCAAAGGCTGGAGAACTTCTGTGTCTGGAGTAATACAGAGGGGCACCTTCCCTTTCCAGGGAAAGCTGTGATATTTGCACTCTGTCATTAATATTCTTCATGACCTCGTCTCACCATTATTATCCTCTCCAAGCTTTTACCACCTGCATCTCTTCAAAATATTTAATTCCCCTGTGATTATTTGGATTTCTTGTAAGCAAAAGTTGGCAGTACAGTGTGATCTGTTCCTTCTTTGTCCTAAAGCGCTCTGCTCTTTCTTCCTGTTGCAAAAACAGAGGTTTTGCGTGTCCTTCACCTTCTCTAATAAGCAGAGGTGGCACAAACACCTATTCAGGGCAGCAAAATTCAAAGGATAGATGAAAACCAGCTGAGAAGCACTGGAGAATGTTGCTAAGGCAGTTTGTAGCACTACTATCTCCAGCTGTTTTGTTCTACTTTTGTCATATATTAGCACTACCCCTCTAAAAAGGCAGCAGCTGGGACCTGCATCTCAGCAGCTCCCTTCTTCAGTGGGGTGTGAGCTCAAGCCCACCCTTCTGGGTGGTTTTACAGAGTGTGCTGGAGTAGATGGACATTTCTTTGATTTGTTATGGCATTTCTGATCTTTAAGTCTTGCCGTTGTTTGGCAGCATTTAATAAAAGGGTGAAGTCCAGGAGGGACATAAGGAACATTGAGAACTTGTCTTAGTTTTTCTCTCCCTCCTTATATGCTTGTCACAGTCTGTGGCTGCCTCTCTTATACCTCCCGGTCTTTCATTTATTCCCAAGGCATGTCCCTTTCAACTTCCTGTTCTTGTTTTTCAAGCACTTTGAAGCATTTTGCCTCCTGCCTTCGTCCCTCCTGTTTCTCCTGATGTCGATAGCTTTTTTGTGTCCCGTGCTGGTGTTTTATGAAGCTTTTGCTTCCTCATGCTCATCTCTCTCTCCTTCCCATGCTACTGTGAGCTGCCTTTGCTAGTGCCTGCATTTCTGTGTCACATCAATCTCCCAGTCCGACAGATGCAGCCACTAAAAACTTGTGTGATGCATGCAGCCTGAAAATAAACATTTATTTCTACGTTAGGTGCGTCATACCTGCAAATAACCTCGTTTATCTAGACACGTTTATTTTAATGCTTATTGTATAAATACCAGTATCTCGGCGTACTCTACAATACCATCTGCCACTTGCTCTTGTATTATGCATAATTTAATATAGCCCTATGTTACTCCAATTTTCTTATGGTGCCAAGTTCATTTATAGCTGCATACTTTGACAAGTATACAAGTGTGTTATAAAGATTACATGAAATATTACACTGAGGTTTAAAGTGTGTCTTTCTGGGCTACTGCACGTTAACTCAGACAAGGTATCTGACGTTAGCAGGTGCACAGCTGTAGATGCAGTAGAGGCAGATGATGCAGTATTTTTTCCATAGCTATTTTATCCATACTCTCTAATAATTTAGTCAAAGGCAAAATGGCAATATTTTATGATATGAAATAAAAGTATAACCACCTGCTTGTATACTGATTAAGTTCTTTTTTCCTTGGGTCAAAGAAAAGAGACATGTTATGTGTACCTATAAGTTAACCATAATTTACTTTATCAATGATCTTGTTGGTCAGTCACTTGTCTAAAGACTTGAAGAAAAAAGAAAGGGGGGGGGAACCTTCATCGTATTAAAAAATAAAGCAAAATGAAGCCCCTATTAAAAAGGAAATATCTGGAGTGTTTCTGTAGTCTGTTACCACTTGCATGACACTGGAGAGTCTCTGCCTGATCAGCCTGTTAGTGTCCTGGGTTTTGGAAAAGCTGCCACATGAAGTGAGGACCCACAGCAAATCCTGCAGTAAGCAGTCAGGTAACAAGCATCATTTTCTCCTCTCTTCAGGAGTTGGAGATTAGCTTAGTATTGTAGCCAGAGACTACATACACCTTTGTATTCACATTCCAGCATGTACTTAGGTGTTTTCATTAATTCCAGATTGCTTGTAAGCCAACTGTAATTTTATATTAATATTTTGCTTGTGTCATATTAAACAGCAACTGCTTTTGCAACATATAAAAAGCCACAGCTAGTTAATACCTGTTTTTTTGGTAGGCTTCTGTGCCATAGAATTAGGATGAGTTGCTGCAGGGAAACTTGACCCTTAGTCACTAAAGAACTTAGCTATTGATTGAAAAATCAAAATTTGCAACAGCTAACTCAGTACTCAGTGGGGAAAAAAAAGCACTCAGTATCACAAGTCCAGCTTCTAATCATTTGCTGTTTAGATCACTGCATGCTCTTCCATCCTCCTTGGGGATATCACCTGTCTTCAATAAGTTTTCTAAGACTGTTGTTAAAGGCTGAGAATGAGATGTCCCTGAGGTGCTCTAAGCTAAATTAATTCAGGTCCTGCTGACTTGAAAACATCTAGCTAATCGGAATGCCCTTTTACCTCTCCATGGGTTCTGGCCTCATGCTCTAATGTCTGGCTAAAATGCCAGAGGCCACAGGATTGGGCTTTTTAGGGCTTTGTGGTGTGTTGTGTGGGTTTTCCCCACCCACCATTCCCCCCCCCCCGCCCCCCCCAATGCAAAGCCACCTTTGTCAGTTCTGAAACTATTTGTGCTTGATTGCTCTTATGATACAGGAAGAACTGATTGAATGCAAAAAACAAACAAACAAAAAAACCCCAACTATATATTTTGGAGCTAAGGATTAGGACTGCAGCATTCCTATTATTTTTCCAGTAAGATCTGCCCTTTCCTGAGATTCTTTTATGAAGTCTGAGTCTAAAGGAAATACTCTAGCAATTTCAGTGTCAGCTAAGCAATAGGTAGGTTTGACCCATCTCTGAGCTCCATCTTATTAAAGAGAAGCGATGTATATTGAGCAGATTTTTCAGACCAGAACATGAGAACCAGGGATATTGAGATGTTTATTATGAATTACAATTGGATCTGCTGTTCCTGTCCTAAATATCTTTTTTCTTAGCTGGTGCAGAGCCTTCTGTTCCTGTTGCACCTCAGAGCTTCCTGCAGTTCTATTGTGTACTAAATAGATAACTTAGCGTCCCAAAAGAAAAGATGCTGTCAATATGTAAAACTCAACTACAGCACATCTAAGCTCCCTAGGATGCAGTGCTTTAGTACAGTTGTTGAACAGAGATAGTTCTCAGGAAACTGATTTTATCCTTTAGGTAGGGAATGGTAATAACTTTCATTAGAGTATTTGGCACTACCTCATTTTATACTAATATTGTCATGGCTACATGACAGTTATGCCAGATGCCAAACTCAAGTCTATCCCTTCTGCATCACATTACCAGTGCTTTTAGTAGATGATATATTGCTTCTGAAGTGGAAAAAAATAGAGCACTCTATTGTTTATAATTTTAGATACAAGTTAGCGTCTCTTAACACTGTAAATTACTTTGTGCCCCATTAAAGAAATCTGTTTAAAACAGCAGAGAGGATTGTATCTATAATCAAGTATCAGAAGTCACATGTAAAAGCAGAAAGTGAAGTAATTTTCTTTATTGTTTTATCCACAATCTTTCTAAATTTTCCAAATGAAATGAAATTTGTCTGCTCTTAAAAGGCAGAATACGAAGATCACCCACATAAGGATCATTAATGGACTGTGCCAGGGAGCCTTTTGGAAGACCTGTTCCCCATGTCCTTTAGCTCATTGTATTATCTGTTTATCAGAGCACTTCTCTAAGTACAACAGAAAAGAAAGTTAAACAAGGTTTCTGGTTTGTTTAGATTACCTCAAAATGTGCATCTTGTCTACTCACTCTTTTTGAATGGGCTCCTTAAGTAGGAAGGTACTTGAACATGCATTCTGATTTTCTCATTAGAGAGCAAGGAGTTGGAGCTAAGGCACTCCGGGACTTGTTCTAGTTGCTTTTGTGCTGTTGGACACAGTGACTGATATATATTATTCAGTCATACCAACAAGTTTTGCTAACTCCAAGGCAGGCTATGCCTGTGAAATTGTTCAGTAACCATTAGGAATTACAAATCTCCAAATAAAATGGAATTCAGTCTGGTTTTGATAGTTGGCTTAATTGGAGGTTGCAAGCTGCTTTCTACAGGGGAATGAATCTAATTTTACTCAAAATAGAAGGGAATTTGCTGTTATCCTGCTGGTTTTTGATAGGGTGCTTGACTACTCTATAACCCTTGTGGGAAAATATTTTGCTTAAGTTCTATTTTTATCTCCTGTTTGTTTATTTTTAATTACTCTTCCAGTACCCTGGGATTTACCATTGATCTGCCTACACAATTATCCTTAGCTTGCTGCAGGGTTTGTTTATGTTTTTAAGTTATATGTGCTCTTTTAATATTGCTTTTTGTGGAACAACTTGTAGCAGTAACATTCTGCTGTACTTAGAGGAGTGGATTAATTAACTGGAGATGTGAGGGTCTAATGCAAAGGGGAGATGTCTGGATGCTACTGCAGTCTTGGGGTGATAGTCATTTTTAGCAGCGTCTTGAGAAATGCATACAATGAAATGAGGTGCTTCTGCCCCAAGGTTACCTAGGGAACACTGTAACATAAATGTAGGAGGTTAATATCTTTAAGAGTGTTTTTTAAATGCACTCAAGTTCTTGGCAAAGCAACTCCTACCGGCTTCAGAAAACTCCTTTAAAGTTGAGAAATTGAACAGTATCTCCACCAGAAGGGAAAATGTTATAGAAATTCCTTACAGTACTAGAGGACACTCTCTGTGCCTTCTGCATTTGAAAATACGTTTCACCATTCTGTTTTAAATCAAGGGTGACTTTTCAAGTAGGTCAGCTGAATTAATACACAGTTTAAGGATTTGTACCAAAACTTATTTTCTGTATAAATTTCTGTATAAATTTCTGAATAAATTTAGCTATATAAACAATTGGAGAAACCTCTTTATTCTGGGCAAAATAATATTGGCACCAAAACTCCAAAATTTCCTTCACTTCTTAGTATGTCTGGTTATCTATTAGGGAATTCTAATAGTCTATCCACCCTGAAAACCTCTATCATACAAAATCAGCTGGCATTGAGCAACACTTAGCATCAAAGGGATCAAGTGAGAACTGTAGCTCATGTAATTTGAACTACATGATGGGACTCCTGCACCTGTGTGAGGCTCTCTGATTGCCAACACAATTCTGTTTGGGTTCATATTTGGCCAGACCTATAAGGAGAATCCAACTTTTGGACATCATATAGCAGCAAAAGGTAATCATCAGTTTGTGACCAGTCTAAAAGCTACTATGAATCTCTTGCTTTCCAAAATTATGGGCTGAACAATTTCTAAGAAAAGGTCTAAAGATGGTTGATTATCAAATCATCCTGTAGAATTCAAGAGAACTATAATTATGAGTAGTAGAAAAAGATCTATAGAAAGGAGATAATTTGCCACTGAATTCAATGGGGCACTTGTCAGCTTATACAATTTAGTGGATATGTTGGCTTCAGTGGAGCCTGCTTATACAGTATGAGGATTGGGCTCTACCAGTTTTTAGAGCAAGTTCTGTAGAACCTGTTTGATATTGATTGCTTTCATTTTTATTCAGTTTCAGTAAGACTAATTATTACTTCTCTTAGAGTGGACCAAATGGCTCTTGTCAGAGCCTTCTGCTGCAATGACTCACTCTAGAAAGAATGATGAGTAATGACAGATCTCGCAATTTACCAGTGAGAACCAAGGATATTTGTTGTCAAGAGTAGCATCACCACATGCTGAAAAACTCAAATCACTAACCCTCAGCTTGGTTCTTTTGCCTCGCTGTGTTATGAATTGCCATAGAGTTACAACCTCTCTGCAACCTGTAAAAGGTCAACATGTTGTCCAATTAATCTAAATTACAGGCACATTTCAGAATATGCCATATTGAATCATTTTGCCTGTCGTGCAAACAATTACTGTAGTTCAGGTAGAGTACACTCTAGATTTTCTCAGAGTTCACTCTGAGATTTTTCCATCAGCCTTAAGAACAGAACTTTTAGTTTTATATGGAAAGCAGTGGACTAAAACTCTTTCCCTGGAGTTTTAAGTCTGAAACAATTACAAGTGAACCAGTAAATCCATTCCTGCTCATTCTCTGCAATTCCCCGATTTCCTCTTCAGAGGAACATAATTCTGTTTCATTAGAACAAGCACATACATCTCCCCTTACTAAACAAAACTGGAATTGCTGAAGCTCGTTTTGCTCTAGCACTTCCAGAGAATGTGTAGGGGAACTTTCTCAGGAAAGCTGTCATGTGACCATTCAAACTTATCCAGCCTCTAAGATTAAGCTAGAAAAAATGTGTTAACTGATGGTTTAACAGTTTTTCTAATTCTCTTCCTCAACATAGTATTTGGGGTAAGCCGCTCTTTTTCTGCCCTGTGTACATAATACTTCAGAGCGCTACAGAGCTTAAGGGGAGCAAAGTACCCTAAAAGCAATTTACTTTGTCAGGCCATGAGTCTCTTGCCTGAGGGCACAAAGGACTGGGCTTGACTTGTTCACTTGGGCTCCTTGCTTGCCACTGCTGGTGAATAGATGAACTCATCTGTTGCTGTTTTAATGCCTTCCCCATTCCTCTATGCAGATGCATATTACTAACTCATACATGTCATTCCATCCATCAGTTTTCATACTCAAAGATGAGAAATTAATGAGCAGAAATGGTGTGCTCCCCTCAAGCATGAGCCCTCCAAACTCCAGCAGCTAAACTGCAGTCTGGAGCTTGGATTTGGAAGCACTTTGCACGTGCACAGATGGGACTCTGCAAGGTGCAAAGCCATGAAGAATGGTGTAAATTGCTGAGACAGGTTAAACATAAAAAGCTTTCTTTTGTTGTTTTTGAATGAAAATGTGCTGGTGGAGAAAACAAGAGACTGGGGTCTGGATGTAGTGACCTCTGACTGGGTGTCTGGGTCTTGGCTTGGTACCTAGGGGATGTAAAGGAAAAATGGAAAGGTGCCAGTGTGAGGAAGGCAAAAGGAGATTACAAACAGAGGGTGAGGTGAAGGAGGCCAAAGGTGAGCTCTGGAGCCCGGTAGTGTGAACCTGCCATGTCAGGCTCTAGGCTGTGGTGACGGTGCCAAGCAGCAGCCAGACTGGTGCAAGGCAGCAGGAACCCACGCGTGGGACACTGTTTCAGGTGGCTGAATGAAAAAGGAGGCTTGGGATAAACTGAAGGTTTGTGGAAGAGGAGGAGAGACTGAAAGCAGAGCCATCTCAAGCAGTAGACAGTACAGGAACCGTGGCAGAGCATAAGGGCAGGGACAGCCTTAAAGAGGTACCAAGAAAGCAGGCTAAGCACTGGTTTTACATCTTGGTAAAAAAAGAGAAATAGAAAGAAAAAAAAAACATTGGTGGGAGTTTTCTGAAGGCCAGAGGATCGTATATTTTTCTTTAGGATCCAGGGCAGGGTTCCTCTTGTGCTCATGGATGTGACATGGATGAAAATGAGGTAGAGCAGGGGTTTTCCTCTTGGGGCAGTGGTTTTGGCAAGTTTCAGGTGGCCCCCAAACTTGGCAGGAGCAAAGGGCTTTCTCTAGATTGCCTCCTGCTTTCTATCCATATCCATTAGCCCCCAAATGAAGGTGCAAAATAATTGGAAGCCTGTTTCCACCCCCAACAGTTCATTCTAAGATGACAATAATTCCCTAAGGGAAGTGTGGTGGATTCTCCCATAGAAGAGGAAGGAGTCTTTAATGGTTCTTTAATTTCCGGCAACACCTTGGCAGCTTACCTTTAGGATGAGCATCAGATAATATTTATTAGGTGCCTGAGACACACCCGGGGAGAGAGGGGCAAAGTTGCTTTCCAGGAGCTCAAGGAGATATCCTCATATCCTGATGCTCAGGCAATACACAGGCTAATATTAGACAATATACATGATACAATGCACTAAAACAAGGTACTTTATAAAAATGCTATTAGAATACAGCTGCGATTAAATAAATCCTAAAGAAAAGGAGAGTATGCCAAGGGCTGATGTCGTCTTTGAAGCTTGGACATGTCAGTAGACCTGTCTTGTGTCCTGCTGCCATTGCTGAATGCATGGACATCAGGCCTCTATTCTTCTCTTTCCCCTTGTTACACCTGTATCTCACACCTTTACTGTGTTATCTTAACTCTGGGCTTGTTGGTCTCCTCAGTGGAAGTTGTATTACAGCCCTGCAGGTAGGACTGGCTTCTAATGGGACCCAGTGCCTTGGCTAGACCAAGGAGGGGAGGTGAAAACTGGGAATGAATCACTGGAGATGCCAGTGAGATGTGAGGTTGAGATGAAATGGCAACTGTGGGCCAGGCTCTTCACAGGAAGGGGACAAAAAGGGGTAGGATTGGAAGAAAAACTCAAAACCACTTGGTTTTGCAGCGTAGAAGGGAGGAAGAGGGAATTATAAACTTCACAGTGTAGTTTTAGACAACAGAAAGGACAAGAATTATATAGAGCAGAAAAAGAGTTTAACTTGGAAAGCGGTGATAGAGTTATAAAGAAAAAAATTAGGCTGCATCTCATGAGAAAACAGACTAATTGTGAACTCCTTTACTACACTTAGATCTGGACCCATTGGGAAATAATGGTAAAGGTGGTTTCTCGGCATAGAGAAAATACCAGTACTTTAGGAATACTTTAGGCATAACTGCAATACAGTGCACCATCAACCCTGTTCCTGCACTGACAGGGAAGAGCTAGCTAATTCATCAGTAATAAGTTTTTGTGTATCTCTATTTCCATGTGCTAAGAACACTGAAATTACTGATGAAGGTTTTGGATTATAGAGGTGATTTTACGAAGTGAGGCTTTATCTTATAGGAACAGGTCTAAAACTAACAGTTCATTTTGCATAGGCTGCTCAGGAGCCAGCAGATAGTAATAGCCATTTCCCTCTACTCTGAGATTTGGCTAGATTTGGACTCCTAAATTAAAAGCAAAATAGAATTTAAGTTTTTCCTTTAAACTATTCAGTCTCTCTAGGAAGGATTTTCAAAAACACTTGTATTTATCATTTAGAAGCTTTCCATTTGCTTGCAAATATCTATTTTCTTGAGACACCTTATCAAGAAAGTAGCTTAGCATTTTTCATCGTCCACAGTAACCTGTTTTCAAAGCAAAAGGCAGCATGCACTTAAATATTTGATCATAGTATTGTTTGGCAAACTTCAAAGTGCATACATAGTTTAAAATAATGAAAACTAACCATGACCAAATTATGTAGTTGATGTGCTTTTTGACAAATCAAAATGATGTTTAAAACTCTCCAAAACATTTCAAATATGTCACTGTTAGAGCTGCTGCTGTTTATTTTATCCATTTATTTGCACTATGCAGCACAACTCGGAATGCTTTTTGCTCAGTGAATGTTTATACCTTTCATTGTAAATAGATGTGGTTGGTTTTAGCTACCCTTGGTGTTAGCTGAAGGGCTTCATTATCTCAAGGCCCAGGGGAGATGAGAAGGACTGTAGCTCTCCAAGGACACTGTGTTTGACTTAAGTTTGACTCTTAGTCTGGTTCCAGCTGGTGCTTCTTGGTCTTCTCTATTTCAGTTTTCCATCAGTGATATTTAGGAGGTGCTGCAAGGTCTCGGGGAAATGTTACTACAACTAAAGGGAATTTTTCGCCTCCATCTTCATTCCGCTACCATTGCTCTCCAGGTGTATTTGCACAGATGGTGTCACCTGTAGCTCTTACCTGCACCTACCCTTGAGTCTGTTCAACTTGGAAGACCAAAACAAGCCAAACAAAATAACCCAAATCTCCTCTATCTTACGAAAATTTACAAAATATGCTTTCTACTAGACAGGACTGATGTGAAGATAGATAAATGTTCAGGATATAGTCATCTAATGACTACAGAGACAGTAATTGCCCAAACCAAAGATTCAGTTTTGCTGGTTTTATTTACCAAAGATACTTTCTCTTGGGTCAAGGATTTAATTCCAGTTTTTATGTCCTAATACATGTTCATCAATTACCTTGTTGAAAAGGCAGAGGGACAACTTTACTAATTGAGAAATACAACATTCTGATCTTTTGTATTAGGAATGTAGTTATATAAAAGCAATTTCCCTATAAATACAATTAAATTATCTTAAATATCACTGAACTAACCTCAATACACATTATATTCATATCAAAGTTAATGAATTCATATTTAGTTTGATTAATGTGCTTTTTCTGTAGATTTTTTTCCTAGAATCTAGACTGATCAAAATATTTGCTGTTTCAGTAGCCAAATGGAACATGAGTACAGACTAGTTTTTACTAAGTACCATATTTTAGTGCATTATATGCTACGTAACGCCTAATTTAGGTCTGTTTCACACCACAACAGCCATGCCTATAATAAAAATAAAACGTAAATTGTTCTAGTAATTATATTTTCTTTTACAAACAACAAAGCCGTAACAGCGTGTAAGGTATGAAAAGAATTACTAAAAGTTTGTACATTCTGGCCATTATGTATTTTTTTTTTTTTAATTTTCTAATAGGAAATATAAAGGGGGTCTGAAAAATAGCAAGCTATCATTTCTTTTAACTCGGAAACTTTTAAACAATTTAAAGTAATCAGATAGATAAAGTGGAATGAAGCATTCCTGCTCGTATTTAACTTAAATGACTTGCACCAAAATTATATTGAATCAGTAAATGTCCACTCAGATGCACTTCACCTCTGTTTTGAACAGTGTTATTTCAGATCATGAAATAAAACAAACCCAGTAATTTTAGTGATTGTGTAGGTCATATCTATGTTCCAAGAATTTGCTGAATGGAGGGTTACCACGTAATCAAGGTTAATTAGAAAAGCAAGGCAAGGTTAGGTACTTGATACAAAGCCTATTGAAGCTTATAGGAATTTTTCTACTAGCTTCAATAGTTCTACTGCATGTTCTGTATACTGCATGTTCTACGTATTACTACTTCTGAACAAAATTAGGATATAAGGGTAAATTTAGCAAATCTGCATTTCCAGAATCATTAACAAATTACAAAACTAGATAGTGCAGTAGGCTTGTCCTGTTAAGAGGCTCCACAAGACAGCCAGGGTTTTGAATGGAAAGTCAAGTCTTTGATATGCTGCAGCACTAATAATAGTATTGCAAGTAGACATGCTAGTTCTCATCCACTGATGGTCTTCTGGAGTAGACGCTATTTCTGTGTATTTTGGAAGTATTTTGTTTGTTTTAGGGTTTTTTCGAAAGATGAATTGCATGATTTTTATTAGAGAATTTGAAATCCTGGTTAACATATAGGGACAGGGGAAAAAAAGGGATTTCATTCTATATAAAGCAAATGGCTAAACTGTAGAACAAAATTGTCAAAGAACAATATCTGGCATGAATCATTCAGGAACACTTCTGATATATCTTATAGTGTTTCTTGTTGGTGGTTCTTCTAAGCATTACGTATTTTGACGTATAGCAAATATTCTTTGTGCTTTTGGAGTAGTGAACACGGTATCTGATAAACAATTACTTCTGGTAGAAATATGTGGATGATATTTCATAAAACAATATTTGAAGCTCCGCTATAATAATGCAAACTATTTAAAAACACTTTTTCTGCAAGTGACTTCTTCCATCACAATTCATTCTATGCCTATGTTAAGGTATTATGGGAAATGAGCTAATTTTAATATTTTGTATTTTTAGAGCTGTTTTTCTTTCTAAATGTAAGAAAATGTATTTCTGACAAATGAGAATCAAAAATCTGCCATTGATACTCGCTGTGCAGGTACATAACGAAAACCTTTAGCTGGAAAGCAGCTTGCTTTTCCCCTTGTCTAGCTGCAAGCATTTATCTCATTCTGCTGAATTTATACAAGATAGGACTGCACTTTTTTCTGGTAAGACACTGAATATAAACCTTACAGTATGTAGTCCTTACACTGCTATGTCAAGTATAATTGGTGCTTGGATTTTATTTGAACTTAGTCTGTAATGCATGGTAGAGTTATTCATGGAAAATGTTGCCTTGGAGTAGACTTTGAATTGTCCCTCTCTATTTTCAATGGAACAGTTCATCTGAATAAGGGCTGTAGGATCAGGTCCTGTATTTGCCAACATGACAACATTTCATACAGACTAATCCATTGTTTTTTGGTTAGAGTCTCAGCATGAGGTCCCAGAGTGAATGTCAGTGCATTTGAATCTAGATGGCTCCCTGTTGACAGGCCATCTGCAGATGCTCATGTAGAGGAGGTTTAAAGCAGCAAACACCTGGGGTGCTATATTAAAAAATGCTCAGCACTTCAAAACGCCAGTGATGGAGTATAGTATGTTCTTGATATGCCACTTGCTGTTTGAACTATAAGCTGGATCCTGCTAAGTCCTATGGCCTCCTGTTGAAGTGAATGATGGAGGGTAGTCAGACCTTGAGATGCATGCCTTACAGGTGCATTAAATCCCTTTATTTTGTTGTGTTTAAGTTTATTTGACTCAAAGAAACCTCTTAGCTTTTTTAGCTGTAGTCATTTCAAGCATATCTCCTTTGCTGTCTCTTTGAAAGACTGCAGTGCAATACCCACTAGAGTAAGGAGATGAGTCATAAGGATGATTCTTGTTTTTAGTGATATAAATTTGGAAAAATATTCAAGCCATGTAATTCATGGCTGCAAGAAGTAACAGCAAGATCTAACAAATTTAGGCAAACAGTTATCTGGTGGTAAAAGCTTGCAATAAACTGTAAGAGTGTAGTATGCAAAAGAACAAGAAATAGTTAATTCGGTGGTTTTTTATAATGCCCTATTTAAAGGCCAAAAACAATAAAAATGAAATCAGTAAATATCAAAGTGCTTTTTGGATTAAGTTGGATAGAATTAAATACTCCTTGTCACATGGCTTTTGATGACCCCCCCAAAAAACATTCAGACGAGTATTATGGATTTTAAATTTCCACCATTATGGATTTTAAATATCTACCACAACTTTGTTGATGTATTATTGATCAAGGTTAGTCAGCAGTCTGGCCTTGTCCTTCAAGACTGCCTGAGGCAGTAGGATCTTTAGTTGTTACTTTGGAGGTTTTTGTTTTGTTTTTTTACCTTGCCTGTTTTTCTGTGTGGGAGCGAGAAACTGTCAAGCAGCTAATGCTGCATGTTCCGAGTGGCGCATTGAAGGGCTGTGATCCTTTAGTCTTCTAGAGGACAATATTGTATCTCTTTGTAAAATGGTAAATAGTATAGCCAAAGTGCCCTTGTGGATTTGTTCTATATGACTGCATGATATAAACTAAATCTAAATTAAGATAGAAGAGGATTAAGAAAGTTCCTTCTGGCATCGGTAGCATGGGCTACCCAGACTCAGGACTTTACACATTTTCTCCCTTTCTAAAGGCAATGGGTTTAATACTGCTCAGGAATCTTCCCTTCCCTACCTGTGTAAGAGCTGCCCTTCGCACTGTGATTCACAGACTGAGGAGCAAGGAGGTAACATTCCTGCAATTCCTGGAGCTATATCTGGGGTTGTGGCATGGAGTAAGAAGCCTCAATTCTGATGTTGGGCTGGTCATTAAAAACAAGCAAAATAACAAATAAAATCCCAGGATCCTCACGTGCTTTACACACAGTTTGCTTCTGACCATGCTTAAGCGACATCCCTGGAGAAAATAACTTATGTGCCTGACGTTATGGAATTTAGAGCATTAATTCTTTGGTGTTAACAATCTGTTTACATGATAGAAGCTTGTTTGAAGTTCAAGACTGCTGTGATCTTAGCCCTTGAGATAGGCACGAACACAAGAGACACAGGTAAACAAATAAAAAAAAAAGGAAATTTTGTTCATTCACTGAAGAAAACCATTTCTATCCTTCTGTAGATAGGTGTAGTGCCTTTCTATTCTGATTCCTAAAAATTACAAACTACCTTGTATTTATTTTTAGACAGGTATTTCAAAGTAATGGGAACGATTGTGCAGAAATATTACAGATATTTGTGAGGGACTATTGTCTTGTTTGTTTCAGATGCAACTAATCTTTGTCTCACACAAGATAAAATTTCACTTGTTTTACAGTGAAATTGGTATGAAATGCAGCGGCTATATAGCTCTACAAAAAAATTCCCTCTAACTTGCTGAAACACTGAGATTTAAGTGAACTTCTAAGATTGATGCAAAATGCATCATTGGCTTCAGTTTTTAGGGGGAAGTCCTGGCTATGATACTGGTGTGGATCAAGGGAAAGGGGTAGGTAAGGCATTTTTTTAGGTTTCTGACTCTAGTGTCTTGGCTGACAATTCAATTAACTATAGCTGTTCACTCTTGTTCAGCTGTGTATCATTGTTCTTTAATGTCCTTGTGGTATCTATTTTGTTCTTGTAGTTATTATTTTTCAGTGATATTTTTTTTTTTTTTTGTAGGGGATATAGTTTAGTTGTGTGTTTAAACCCACTATTTGAATAAGTGCAATTGTGTGTGCTGAAGTTCCTCAGTACTTGCACAGCAAATTAGGCCGTTGCTCTTAGTTACTAACTATATGTAAGTGTAGTTATTGATATCATTGCCTTCCCCACCTCCTTGTGCAGGAATGCCATTGTAAACGGGGTGCAAGTAACAAGAGTGGGTAGACGATCCAAGATAATGCATGCAAAAGTCTTTCTTTTCTTTTTTTATAAATCACAATATAAGCGCTTGGATAACGGTATCTCAGCAACAACTTGACGAGATGTAAAATACACCCTCAGAGAACAGAAAAAACATCATTTGTCTCCAATAAAGGTATTTAGCATTCTGAATCTCTCAACATAAATTAATTTGTGGTTATGCTAGCAGTGTTTTTACATACGCATGTGGCTTTTGTATTAAAGTACCTCTTAGTATTCAGCGCTTACTACCTTTCTGAGTAGTAACTGTTCAGGCTATGAGTAGAGGTTAATGTGCTGTATGCTTTATATTCAGCTTCAGTTTCTATCTTGCACAGAGTATTTGGTCTTGAGGTTTTTAGACATGTTCATGATCCAGAAAAAATGAATATTTATTAAATATTGTGTTAGAATATACTCATACCTATAGAAAATATCATGTAGTGTTTGAACTGTGCGTGAATACATCAAGAAAACTTGCAGAAAATTAGAACTCCAGTCGAAAAAAATATTTGTGTGTTTGTATAGTTAATTATTTTCAAATTTGGGTGTGCACTTTGAAGATGGGTACAATGGAATAAACTAGAGTAAGAGGATTTTCTAAACAGTCACCCTTCTCGATAGATGAGAGATTTGTAAACCAAAAGTTGCACACTTGGTGGATGAATGTGTTTTTTATCACATGATAGATGAAGATACAGTGCCAGGAAATTATTAGTCAACTAGATGATCACAACATACCAAAGAACAACTTTGAGGAAACAAAATGAAGGCAAGGAGGGGCTACTTGCTATTTTTACTATTCAGAGATACTACAGTGATTGATCCTTGTTCAGTATGATTTCCAAAACAGAAGAAAAATGATAGGTCTGGTTGTTTGGCCAGGAAAGATATAAGCATTCACAATAATAGAACAGTATTGTTTTGTCACATGTGTAACAGTACTTAATATTCATTTTTTTTGAGGAAAGCGATTGTTCACGGCCCAGGACATTCTTTGTCAATTTTCTACATATGTATTTGACACGTAAAGAATGGTGAAGAGGGGCATATTTCAAGAAAAACACAGAAAGTGACTTTCCATTAAGCTATGCCTGCTATTAACCTACATAGTGCTTCAGAGGGAATATTTTTAGTATGATTCTATTGCCAATTTCCATGTATTATTTTCAAGCTATGCAGGCAATATTTCAGTGTATCCTCAGGAATCGACATCTTCCTTCCCAATTATATCCTTTATGTTTCAGACTGCTTACCACTGGCTGTGGAACCTCATAAGAAAAGTAGCAGCAAAAAGAACATTAAAGCACATCTAAGAAAAATGGGCAAAAACCTCCAATAAACAAAATTGCCAAGCATTTGTGGACAGGAATGGGAACGTATTGGTACAGAATACAGGACTTGCTTATATCTTGTTCAAATACAATATGTGCTTGTCAACATGCATGATAATTGTCCATGTAGGTTCAAGTAAGTGAAGATACAACGGAGAAATGTCTTAATATTTGGTTTTGGACTCCTCGGGATGTGTGACTGCCCAGGATGCTGCCCTCCCAGGGATGTGATGCAGCAGAGGTAGGAGGGTGCAGGCAGTTTTAATTGCTGCTGTTTGCATGACTGACACTTTTGGAACTGCCTAAGATAATCCTGGCTGAGTGACGTTGTCAGCCTCTTTCTAGCAGGCAAGACATATTAACAAGACCCAAACTTACTGTGTACTAGGTTCTTACCTGTTTTAATTGGAAGTAGCCAAAATTTTTTCCAGGGGCCCTAGGCCACCAGAGAGGTTAAATCTAGTATTGGCAAGGGCAATATAGTAGCCACTGGAAAACAACTCTAGCTCAGGAAAAGCAGGGGTTTTCTTGTCTTTCATGCCTGTGTTCCCTATGAAGGGAAATAGGGTGCTTGCAACTTTTTCCTTTAGAGTGAGCCTTCCTATTTCTGGAGGAGAGGAATTTGGTGTGGTAACAAAACCAGTGTATGAGATAAACTGAGCTTTTTAAAATGCTGCTTGGGGATAGATATGACAGTGGTACACCTTGGGTGGTATGCAGGAGCACTGCCCTGTGGCAGGGGTTGTGTGAGATACTGGGAAGTGCTGAAACTCTCATTTTTCTTCCAAAACCTCCTGCCGTTGAGGGGCAGTAGGAGGGGAACAGGAAACAAAGATATCACACTAAATGCTTAGAATTGATTGTATTGAAATGGTATCCCTTTTTTGATTATGTGCTTTAGTAAGAAAGAGACGACCCTTTTTCGTGCAGGGCTCAGGCTCTGGTTTATCCAAACTTTGGGTATTTCACTGATTCAGCTCACCTGAGATGCAAACGACCTTTTTAGGGCTAGTTGCTCTATGCTGTTGACTAGAGAGAAGTCCAAGGTGAGTAGGTTCCTAATTTAGGACTCTTGTGAGGTGCCTAGAGCTAGCTAGGATCGGAGCTGAGTGTGCTAAGAATAAACAGCAAAAGACCACTCCAGAGCTTGGCTGGGACAACTGCTGGAGCATCAGGCACACTTGGAAACAGCACCAACAGATTGAAGGGGTTTGGCCTTCAAAACTGCAACAGATTGAAGGAGTTTGGCTTGGGAAAGCTGCAGGAACAGGAGCAGCAGTTTGTGAGACAGCCTGGCTTATGCAAGTGTAGAAATGGCAGCAGCAGGCTCTGATGGGATGTGTTGCTGGTGAATCTCCAAAATTTTTTTAAACTGCCTGCTCATGTAATACTAGGGCCCTATCACCTATATGCTCAATTTATCACTGTGCCTTGGAATATTTCCATCAGAGTAGTAGAAAACAAATGTTATCCTGCTATATAAGAGAGAGAAAGCAAGCCCATTCAGCTTATTATTTACAGACCCATCTCATTGCTTCCAAATTTATCCATAATAGATAATGGATAAATTGGTTCACAAGCAACTGTTTAAGTACTTGGAGTTAAACAACATACTGAATGATGCTCAGTCTGGATTTCATTCTCATTATTTCGCTGTCCTTGCACTAAGAAATTGTTGGAGACATTTTCTCTGATGATGGATCAAAGTCTACTTATAGGTACAGTATTTATTACCTTCTCAAAGGCCTCTTGACATGGCCAGCCATTCTCTCACATGAAAATTCATCTCAAATCAGTTCATATAAAGTATATTTCTTTTTGTAGTCAAGTTGGCTTTCCGGAAACCAGATGGGCAGCTTTAGCAATGAACTGTCATCTCTCTAACATAATACTAAGAAGTCTTGTATGTGAGCCCCTTATCGACTATTAAATGTTCATTAAAGGCTGCTGTACATCTTATTAGGAAGACATGATCTTCTCTGGTCATACCATATGTGCAAGGGCCATATTTATATCAAAATTGAAAGCAAGCCTGAAATCAAAGCCTTATTTCTTTCAAACACAGCACCTCATCTTTCTTTCCTCTATGCCTATAGACATGTGTGTATATATATGTGTCTAGGAATAACATTAGTAGAATTATGCTGTTTAAAGCAAAATTATTTGAAAAATAGCTTCGTGCTAGCAGAAGGGGATGGATTTGGGCAAGGACGAGGCATTCCAGAGTGACCTTTTAATTTGTTGCTCTCACTGGTATATTAAACCACCAAATATTTCAAATAATTTTATTATGAGCAGAGTGAATCAGGTTATCTTTATTTGATTAGGGGTATGTAACTGAAAGAGCAAAGTATAATATTGTTTTGTTCTGTTTTTACCAGCAAAAACGTTCAACACTGCTAGCGTTTTTGGAATATCCTTAAAGTGTTCTTTTTGTAGCAAAGCCTCACTCTAGCAGCGGATGAAATCTTCATCATGTGGGCAGGACTTCAAAATCTTAACTGCTATGTGACAAGAGAACCTAACTTGCATGGTTTATGTTTTGTTATGGGTTTAGTTGTGATACTGATCTGGTTCAGTTGAAGTTAATGATGGTCAATTGGGAACTACACACTCATTTGGAAAAAAAAAACCAAAAAGGCAGAGGTGGTGGAAGGCTGCAGTGCTCATCTCCTGCTCAGCATCTATAGGCCTGGTGCTAGCTGTGACCCCATCTCAGTGCTGTCGTGTCTTTGAACTCCTTAAGTCACGTGGAGAACAGCAGTGATGCCACAGTGACAAGGCGGCAAGGACGGGAAGACAGGATGTCCTAAGTCATCATAATCGCTTCTACAAGTTAATCTGCACACAAAAAGCATAAAAGTATTAAAATGCACAGATGTGTGCACAGTAAGGTTTGTCAGAGGGGTTTCCTAGGGAGGATAGGGCTCACATGGAGCTGTTTTAGGAGAAACAGAGCAGAGGTCTTGGCCAAGCAGGTGCTCCTTTTCCATCAGGAGCTCTGGTCCATTTGAGCAGGTGGTGGGAAGCTTGTCATAGCATAGAGCAGGATGAGAGAAGGCTGTGGTGCAGCACTGCCCAATGGATAGGAGTGTAAGATATTACTGTCCTAAACAGGAATGCCTCTGGGGATGATATTTTTTGGTTTTTTTTTTTTTTTCTGAGCCATTAATGAGAGACATTTTTTGATTGAAATGCATTCAGTAACAGTCAAACATGGCAATTTGGATTCAGTTTTAGTATGAAAGAACTGTGGACTTGGTTATAACTTTGCATACCCCACAGTGAAACTGAAATAATCTTCAGAAATAGTGGAGGTTGAGAGATTCAGGTGGTGCTTATAACTTCGTGTGTTCATAACAAAGCTCCATAAGCTGCTTTAAAAAATTTCAGGATTATTGTCACAAAACCTAATTCCACTTTGGACACTTCATTAGTATTTCCTATTGTCTTGCTGTGCACAGTGCAGGAATACAGCCAATGGAGAGCAGCAAGTAGAGAGACATATTTGGCATTTAGGTACATTTGACCCTTTTTTCTGATGCAGAGAACAGACATTGTTAATTTGTGACCTTCATGCACTATAATACATAGAGAAGTTCAATTTTAAGATATTTTTAAAAAATCTAAATGCCTTAAGGATTCTTGAAGTGTGAATGTTGTATTGCCCTTTCCCCCCCATATCTGTAAATTACAATGGTAACAGCATATTCTGCAAATAGACTGATATTAGATTCCATTTTTACCTTTATTTTCTCATTCCTTCGGTCCTTGATTGCCATTCAGACAACTTGCAAAGGAAATACCCACAGCAGTTTCCATTGACCTTGTGTTTGTACTCACTTTGACTTCCTTTGGTCCAGAAGAAAAGTGAAAAAACAAGAGAAGCTGCTGGCTATCCTCTCACTAAAGGGCATGAGAGGACTCTTAGCTCTGTCTTTCCTCCTTTTGGACAGAATAATGATTCTATGCCAAGAAGAAATTCATTTCGCTTAATACAAGTGAGACAACTGTTCCCAATCCTGGAAAGCAGAAGTGAAGTGAAATTCCTCTTTGAGGAGCAATGTTTCTTGGGGTTGTTCTTGTGTTGGCTGGTGAAATAGGCTGATCTCCCTTTTTAAGACTGGTATACATGCAGTTAGAACTGAGCTATAAGAAGATCAACCAGTTGCAGCCTTGCCATACATACATACACCTCCAGAAGAGCCATGAGTCACACTGGAACCAATGCAAGGGTTGTTTTTTTTTCTATTTTTCTATTCTTTATTTCCTCTCCCCAAAGACCAGACTGAGACAAGGAAATCTTTCTTTTTAAATTATCTGACATCTCTTAGAAGAGCAAGGACCTCTTTGAATGCGATACCTAATGAAGAAAAACATAGCCAAAATTTTCACGTATGGACACATGACTTTTTAATGGAAATAAGGAGTACCTGGTGAGTTAGCCTAGAGCAAAAATGTCCAACATTAGTTGTTCTCTCTGTCATTCCTTATGGATAGGGGTGTTGCTGAGGGGATAAATCAAGAAAGACGTTGCTTGGTTTTGTGCCTGTTTCATTTTTATCCCCTATGAATTCTCTAACTAATTCAATAACACTTAATGTGATTTGTAGGCCTGTGTTTTCTTGCCATTTTTTTTGATCAATCACTAATATGTATGCGTCTGTAATGGGTTTCTCTACAAAATATGTATCAGACCCCTTGCTTCCTCTTTTCATTCAACTGCCTGTCTGTTTAGGTACCTGCTGGTTAGGAAAGTTTCATTCTTTCAAACATCTGTTTATTCTCTGAGATTCAATAATGAATCTGTTTTTGTACTATAAAGAATTAATATGAATTATAGGCAAACTTTGTCAGTTCCCTGGGTTAACTCTCTTTACAGTTTTGATAGTTTGTCTTTGATATCCTAAGTGTCATAATTTGAAATACCTTCAAAAATGCTTGCTGAGGACCTTATGCTTTTTTATCTAAGTTACTGAGTTAGCACTGTGATTTATCTTTGTGGCATGTTTTGTACTTGCATTTTCTCTCCACTGTGCTGAAAGAACAGTATTTATATCTCAGTAATTAATTAATGGTAAATGTGTTTATTTTCTTATTGAAGTGTTGGGTTTGTAATTGATGAGGAGCACTTCAGTTGTGGATGCAGACGAGATCAAGTGTTTAAAAAGGACTTTTTCAAAGTCTGATTTGTAGATGGTTCTGGGGAATCCCTATGAAAGGCTGAGAAGTGCAAGTCTCATCTAAGCTTTGGCTCTGAGGCATTCACTGCTGCTTTGAGTGGGCCGGTAGGAAAGACTTCCAGCGAACCAGAAGTCTTGCAGAAAAGTTTGTAGTGGCAGCAAGGTTTGTTGTAACTCTGAAGTACTTTTTTTGTTGAGTTACAGATTTGTTTTTAAGGTGGAGAAAGACTATTTTGACACTTTTTTAGATTGGTTTTCCAAGTAACAGTGACTAAAGAATTGCATAGAGTAAGTTTTCAGTAAAAAGAAGGATACTTTTCTGCTGGTAGAAGAAATGTTCTCTGCATCTATTTCCTTCTACAGCTTCCTGTGCTTTAAACAGTACTCCTTTTCATGGGCATATTTTTTTATATAAAAAGTCCAGCCAATAATGAGCATGTGTTCCCAGAGCATTCAAAAAATGATAGAAAGATTTTTGTTGGCAACAAAAGGGGGGGAAAATTGGAGAAATAGGAATTGGTTGTGAAAGAGCCCTTTGTTATTGTAAAAGTGCAAGAGCTTTTCCAGCAGGAAGATAGGCATCAAGTATGATATATTTTTGCATATAATGATGTTTCACAGTTCCACATAAAAGGTCTTTCCTCAAGAATAGTGTAGCTCAATGAGTATACAAACTGTATACTGTCTTCTGCTTCAGTGCTGCACTTATTTTCCTCATTGTCCATACTATTGAGAAAAACTCCTTTTCATATATTAAATCTTTTTTTTATATTGATATTTGAAACAGGAATAGAGGATCTAAGAAGTTTAGTTTCATCAAGACCTTCTAGTTTGTATGTCTACAGGAAAACTAATGCTTGGGTAGGTGCATGTATTTCAGATGCCGTTCCTATTTGAGAATTCCAATCCCAGAGCTCATAAAAAACATCCAGACTATGTTTTCCTACTTAAAAGACTAATATTTTGATATATACATATAGAACTTTTTCAGCTAATGATAGATCCTGGGCTTAAGACACTTGCAAAATGGAATCCTGGAGTGGTTCTTTTACAGAACGAATCTATGCAATGAAGTTTCAAATTTTGGTATGAAAATTCTATCCTTTGAAAACCGTACAAAAATACACAAGGGGTAAATATTACGAGAAAGGGCAAATCCAAATCCCCTTTTAATATCTGAGCTTTAAAATGAGTGAACTTGCTGAATATAAATCATGTGCTGAAAGAAAGATTGGAATCAAACTTCTATCTCTCATCTTCCAAAGTTTCTTTCCAGGAAAAGTCTCTATGAAAAACTAATAGCCTAAATGAAATAGCTGAAAACAGCAGGCACACTTTCCAGCAGATGAAGCCTCTTGCACATCTCAATATGCCATAGAGAGATGTGCACAGCACCTGGAAATTTGTATAGACGCTTGTCTGCAATTTTAGATTATTGCATGGTGGGCAAATTAGCAAAATATAAACAAAGAAAAGGCTTGATCAGTGCAGAGATAAGTGCATGTTACTACTTCCCCCTTTGCTTTGAAACATGTAACAATAGATGCTTAGACTGGGAGGGAAAAATATATTTTAAAAAATCAGCTAATAATAATTGGCAACATGTTTCTACTGCAGAAGAAAAGCACTTGGGAGTGGTGTGTTAGTTTTTGATGCATTTTTTTCACTTCATGAAGAAGGACTGAACATTAAATTCAGTGACAGAAAATGATTAAAACGTGGGATTTTTTTTTTTTTTTTTTTTCTTGTTTGGGAGTATTGGAAGGAAGCTGTTTTTCCTTTTGTCCCTGGCCCCAAGGATGAAGAGAGTGTAGAGAAACAGCAATTCGGCCACTTCTCAACTTTGCAATTGAGTTCAGTAGAACATGGGGCCTTTTGACAGGAAATAGGCTTTCAATCTTGCAAATGGCTACATCAACAATTTCTTTCCCAAATGGAAAAATAGAGCTTTTCTGTTGCAACAGAAACAATGATGAATCGGAGGCCACGTTTTATTTCTTTTACTCCAGATATCACACAAATTGAAGCTGACTAACTACTCTATTCCTCTTGCTTTTATTCCAGTTATAAAGGAGATGCTTTCCTCTGTTATGCTTCTCTCAATTACTAGTTTTTTCAAACAAAAAGTGCAAGAGACTGACAAAGTACAAATATATATTTGTCAAATGGCTGAAGTAACCGTTGTAAAAAATGTATAAAGCAAAGAAGTGTCCATCTGCTTTCTTATGTAGGTAGAGACTGAAGAATAACTTACGTTTACCACCTTCTCCCAATGTTTTATATAACTTCTTTGATATATATGTGGCAGTGTATAATGAACCTGTAGGCAGTTTCCCTCCCTACAGATGTCAGATGATGACCTCAGATCTTGGAAGATTATTCACTCTACAAATCTCCTTCTTTTTTTCAATTGCTATGAGACCATCAGTAAAGTCCTGTTTTTACCGTTCCAACAAGCTGTATGGATAGAGATGGTGCTTTTTTCTCCTTGTAAACTGGTTTTGATAACAGTAGTGTATTCGGTATAAAATACCTTGACTTCTTGAAAATCCAAGTGTGCAGGGCACGTCTGTGGAGACAGGTCATTACCTGAATGTACTTGCTGCAGTATTTTGGAATGGGCAATGGTAGCAATTGTGTTTCTGCACAGGTCAGTGCTCATTTGCTGTCCTTTGGCTTTGAGAAAGAATGACAAAAAGATGGGGAGATTTCCACAGGTTGTGATGTCATGGCCATGCTTGATCTGTCACAGCTTGCTAGACTTGATGCTCAAGCCACTGTGAGCGTGCAAACATGATTCGTGTTCCCCTTTAAAGGGAGGTGCTAGCAATGTAAATAAACTGTACAGTAACCAGTAATGCTTTTAGTAGCATGAATGTTGATAGTGTTTTTCTACAAAGTCTCAAGGCAGTTTACAGCTAACCTGCTAAAATGAGAAGAAGCATAAAATTTAAAGTTATGGGGGAAAAAAAAGGGCCCTAATCCTGTGTGAATCTGCACAGCCTTGGTTGGAGTTTTGGTTTGTGCTGGCATCTGGCTAAGCTTACAAGCATATCAATGTGCACAATACAGTTATTGACACTTCTCTGCTCATGGAATAGGTTTTTAAAGTAAATTAATCATTAACAGTGTCTCTGTGCTGGAACTGTTAAGTAGGGGGTTGTATAAATCTCAAATGCAGAAGCTTAAGAGGTTAATGCCAAGAAAATAGCTAAAGCAGAAGTTTATATAAATGTTTGTGTGGTATAACTGTATGTTACACTATGGGGAGACTCCAGTTTAACAATGCTGTGTTGTATATGTAACTTCATACAGGTTTTCTCACTGGCTGTAGTTACAGATGCATTTAAATGTTTATGCTGGCACATGTCCAGGGCCTTGCAAACTCTTTAGATATAATGTATAACATTACAAATGCTATCTGTGTATATGTTTAGTGACAAATTCTCTCTAGTGCTCTGAAACATGGCTCATGCCATTATATTCTGCAAGAACTAGATGTTGTTTTACTCTTCCTGGTATTAAGTAAAATCTGCAGTTTCCAAACTGATCACTGTTCCTCCATTTTCATTCTATGTCGGTGTCTAAACATCTGTTGTTAAACCTTCTGCGCAAAAATCTATAAACAGATTTTTAAATACCTCAAGATCTGGACTTCCTGTAACAGACTTGTGCTATCTAGTCTCTGTTAAAATAGTTGGAATACTGATACTAAACAAGATTTATCCTTTTTATAAGGCCAGGTAAGAAAAAGAAGGAGTTTTATTTTGCAACTGTAAAGTGGAGTTCACTTGGAAAAGGAGGGGCAAAAAGAAAATCAATCTGAGAGATTAGACTTTTTTTGGGATCAGCTGGTGCTGCTGAACTTCATTAAGGGCTAAGAAACAAATGGTCTGTATCAATGTTGGGCCACTCGTTATCAGTTTAACAAGCTAGTAAAAGGACAATGTACCACGAAGCTTTGTCCTTAAAACTCTTGTACTATGCAGCTCAGCCTGAATTTTCAGAAAAAAAAACTGGAATAAATAATTAAAATACTCATAAGCAATTCTAAAATAGCAAGGAAATGAATAACTTTACCATGGGCTTACTGTGAACACATCACATCAAATCAGTCTAACATGCTTTTACAGTAGAGCGGCAAGTTTTGTAGATGCTGTAGGTGTCAGATAGCACATACGAAGGTCAGCCAGCTTTTCAGGGCATTCCTGCAAGTCAAACAAGGAAACGCTGAGACTATAGTGAGTAGAACATGAGAGCAACAGTGTAACAGCCTTCAGATTTGGCCAAGGATCCTATTCAAAATGGGGAGCAGCTGGTTTTGTGATGGGCCCTAAGCTGCACACTGGGTGACCAAGGTGATGCACGAAACAGAAATGTGAAGTCTTTGACTTGGCCCATTTGCAGTTGATCTCTTTTATTAACTAAACACTGGTAAGAACCTTTTTGAAAATATATTGTTCAGTTTGCAGCACTTCATATAAAGCAAATTGCAGACTAGCATTGAGAATGATTAGAGTCTAGTAGCCATGTTATAGAAAGACTGACTGAATGACACTGTGGAAGTAGCTTAGAAGGCAAAAGGGAACTCTGGTGGGTCAATCATAGGTTCTGAAGACTTAAAGGATCTTGTGGGAAAAGAGAGTCTGAGCTGTTTCCTGCAGCCCAGGGGGTAGGATGGATGGTAACAAGCAGGAACTGCAGCAGGGAAGATTCAGCTTTAAAAAAAAACAAAACACCTTCTTAATGATGCAGATACTACAGCATTGGAATAGATTTTTCTGAGGCAGCTGTAGAATGACAGTGGAGATCTTTAACGATTGGATTAGACAAACTTTTCTCAGGGACTACCTAAGTGAAGCTAAGCACCTTTTAAGGCTAAAAGATAGATAAAATGACCTTTCCTTGCTCATTCTTTCCCTATTTTTCTGTGAACTGACTAATTAAGTTAGCAGATCATAGGGGGCTAACATCATTTTGCTCACATTTTGCTATAGATTGGGATTAAATCTTCCAATTCATCAGTTTACTCTGAGAGTTTACACTGACTCTCTCTGCTAAAGCATTTACAGAATGCAAAATGAATATATAGTCTTGTAATGAAATGTATCCATGAAATGTAGCCCATTTCCTCTCAATATTGAATTAAGCATTACAAGTGATCAATAACTAGATTTCTGTATCTACTAAAAAGTACTGCTGCAATTATATAAATTTTCCAAAGTAAGAGTATATGGCTGATATTTTATCACTAAGACGCGGATAGCATCTACAACTAGGTGGCTCTCTTAGAAGATTTCTAACTGGCTTGATTGCTGTCTTCAACTGTAGGTTACTGCATCAAATTTAGCTTAACTCTACAAATATGAATCACTTCTGGTGCCACCAGCTATTGGAGACCTCTGTAAAAAGAAATCTTGTTCATGCTTCTGTGAATCTAGCAACTATTGTCATCCCTTTTATAACATGACAAAAGCAACGAGTGAGTCAAATTCTGGAAATATCTAGATATCTAATTCTGTATTTGGCACCCACGTGGCTAGATTTTAGGTTTTTAGATGCTGCAGACATTTTCCCCTTTGACTCTATTCCACTGAATTGAGTTAAAACACATAGCTATGGGTCTTGATTGAGTGACTGTGTGTCAGGGCTGCTCCTTGTGCTATATATCTTTTATATTTAAAAATATCTTCTTTTAGTTCATGCTTGTGGGGCACTGTTCACAAGTGTCAATGCAACATTTGAAAGCAAACATGCCTAAACAGGGAATAGAAGCACATAATTTCCTTCAGCTTGTCAACACTGGGCTATATCTGTCACTTGGCACAGTCCTGGCGTGAGATTCATCTTTCTGCTGTGTAAATGGAGCTGTACGAACGGACATGGGAGGGGACTCGTACGTACGGCCTGCATTAGTCCTCTACACCTGAATGCATTCAGACTTATTGTAAGTGATACATCATTTAAATTGAATTCAGTACTTCAGTGCTAAAGAAATGTGGAAGAGCTTAAAATAGATCAATTCACCTGCGCCAATTTTGGGTAGACATTGTTCATCACAAATGAATGTATTTCCTAGTTGTCTTCTACGCCATCCCGTTTGATCAGATGGAGCTTTAAAATGTTGCTGCTTATTTCAGCCTTGTTGAAAGCTGCTAATTGTGATTCAGAAATACTAATCTTCCTTGAACGTGACGGGCTTTCAGTGTCCTGCAGTTCTGCTGGTAGATAGACAGTCCTTTGTTTTCAGATTGTTCTTTAATTATTTTGTTTGTTTAAAATTATGCTTCTAGATTTTTTTAAAAAAATGCTTCTTTGTAATACCGTCTGAATTTTAACATTTATAGAAGCCTATCATGGGCATTTTGTTCAACCTTTAGTTTCAGTGAGATGCATGCTCTGCTGTGCAGCAATTTTGTATATAATCCTTGTACATAAGGACAGTGGGCAGAGTTTAGAAGTGAAGAATGCAGCTGAACTTTCCTTTAAAGTAACCTCAAGGCAACCTCAAGTAACCTCATCTTCTTATCCTCTGACTCTTCCTCACCAATGCACAGGGAGTGTGTTCTCCATTTTCATTTTGTTAAGAGCACTCCAATCCACTGAGTTTTCTATAAGAATACTCGTTAAGTTTCTCTGACCTGCATAGTTGTCTATTCAATTGTCTAATGATGTATACTAATCTGTTTTAAGCTACCTAACTATTAAGGGCTGTCTATATTTTGCTACAGTGCTTCTCATTTTCATTTCTGTTTTGTCGCTGTTATAACAAGAAGCTTTAATTACCCATGTACTTCACATGTGTTACCTGTTACCAAGGCAATATTGTCTTTAAATCTGAGGAGGTGGAATTGCTTTCTTTTTATCCCAAGTGCTCTCTCCTCATTGCAGATATGCACCTGCTTAGCAACAAAAAGGCACGTGTCCAAGGGGCTAGCAGCAACCTCTGCTTAAAAGTAAAGCTGAGTCTAGCAATGATTATCCTGAAACAATCTGGGCATTTACCAATAGGTATAATGATACTAGACTCCAAAGGAGTCTTTTTCTTTCTTATATATGTGTGTGTGTATATATATCTGTATGCACCTCTTTATTTTGAATATAAATTAATAGGACTCCTTCCTTTATGTGGAAGGAGTCAAGTTTTATGACCTGTCATTAATGGGATATAAACTTGTGCATGTGCTGCAGGAGGCCCTCTTTTAGATATGCCTGCTGTCCTGCCACACCTTAGTTGGTGGAAACCTGCAACATGTTTTTGTTCAGTGAAGTGTTGAGGAAAGGAGGGGGAAAAAAAAAAACCCACCCCCAAAAAAACAAAAAAAAAACCCCAACAACCCCCAAAAAAACCCCCTTACCTCTCATCTCAAACTTATTTTCATTTTTTAGTGTAGGAAAATTCTTTTCTTCTCAGTTGCATTGATTGTGTCCATCTGCTACTTGATGCCACCAGCTGCCAGGCACTGCAGCACATGCACAGTTATACTAAGTAAGTTGCCCTCCACCTTACCTTATGTTGAGGAGTATGGTAGCTTTTCCTTTTTACCACCTTGAGGTCTTTAACTAAACTCTTCTATGCAAGGAATAAATTCTGCACAGATGAAAAGCAGACTGAAGAGGGACATAATCATTACCCTAGCAGAAAAATGTCAGCAGGCTAATGTCGGTCCCCTATAGGGTTTTGAATCATCTCATGAAAAGTGAAGCCATTAAATAAAACAAAATGTTAGAGATTTGGTTGGGAGTGACAGAAGCAGCTGAATGTTCTTCCTGCTCTGTCTCTGATAGTCTGCAATTTTAGGCTGAGTAAGAACAGCAGGATATCTTTTTCTCAGTTATCAGAGCTCAGACATATATAAAGATTTCCTAAGACTGTGAGATGGGGACAGAAAAGGGAACTGTGCCCTAGCTAAAGTATTTGCCCTGTATTTTATGTTGTTGTTCAAAACAGATATGTCCACTCCCTGCTTCCATCTGGCGAAGTATTGAGTAACACTGCAGATTTTTGCCGAGTTCATCTGATCTTTTGCCTTTGAATACAGATTCAATTACAAACCTAGAATTACACAGCCAATCTCTACAGTTTCATTAATGGAAAAAAATATCAGCTGCTGGAAAAACCCTGTTGATGTGTGACCCCCACATAATAATCCTTTCAGAATAAGTATTCAGGATTTGCATATGTCTGCTTAAATTCAGTATCTCTACATAATAGGTACTTGTTAATCGGTCTTTGAAACACACTCTTCCTCTTGTTTCACTGACGGTGGAATGGAGACTCTGCTTGCAGAATATCTGTGGATAGGCCCTTGTTGTTCCAAGAGGTAAAAACAGACTTTGACAAGTATGCAAAGGAAAAATTCCGCCTATGAGTGGGAGTCCAGTTATCCGCCTTGTATCTCACTGCACGACTGCGAGAAAGGATTCTTACATTACATCAAGCACAAAAATGACATGAGAATTTTCTTTAAGTGACTTCTGAAGCTGGCACCCAGGAGACTCTTGTTCAGGCGGAAGGTATTTTTAAATTTTAAAAGCAAAGTCAGAATGTAATTTTTGTTTCACTCTTACAGTTGCTTTTGAATCTGCGTCCTCTTTATTGGATCTGCTGTCCTTACAGCTGAGCTGTTTCTGCTTGTTTTTTCCCTCCAAATAGATGGCTAATTCACTGATAATCAAACCTAGGTAATTGTCTGTTGCCAAGCTCTATATAGGGCAGCTATTCCTTCACCTTGGACTGTGTAGTAGCAGTGCTGGAAAGCCTCTCCAGAGCACAGCAAAATAGCTGAAGCACTGCAGCAGCTTGGGGAGAAACTTTTGTCTGACTCTTTAAATTCTGCTTTATACAGGCTCTTAAATCAAACCTAATGAGGGTGCTGCTGTACAAATGCCCAGTAGTAGCACTGTGATAGCTTACGATGCTCTCAGCCATCAGTTACAGGGAATTGCTGGTAGTGAGGACAGTCTTCTGCTAGAGTCAAGTGGGATTACAGCTGAAATGAACTGGCTATAAGGGTGCATTCACCAAAAAGGAATTGAATGGAGGTAGAGATGAAGCAGGACCCAAATAGGGCCGAAGTTTAAGGTCTCTTTTCTTCATAGGAATATTCTTTGGATGCTGCACTGGCTTTGAGGTGCTCAATACTCACAAGCTCTGTGCTTGCCAGTCTCTTATCTGGAGCGTGAGGTTACTTCTGCATTCTGAGCTAATAGAGTTAGAGCTGCAGCATCTTTACTGGCAGTGACTAATTCATGAGCCAGAAAGATGGCCATTTGGTCTGCAGAGCCCGTAAACAGCCACAGCCTCCTCTCAGCTGCACTTCTGGTGCCATTCCACTCGGGCAAATGGCTTTACTCCGGGTGTTGCATAGGGTGATTGAAATCACACCCTGTCTCAAAATGCACAGGGCTTTTACATGAAGAAACTTGGTTTTGAACCAAGCAAAGAGAATCTGTAGGTAACTGAGCTACAACAGGCACTGGGCCCAAAATGACAGAGTATCTGACATTATCAAGCAAACCCTTCCAGCACTGTAACAAGCTTTGGCTTCAACAAGACAAAACCCAATAACTAACAACTTTGAGTGACCTTTTTCTTCCTTTTGGAAGAAGGTTTAAATGAGAGAAAACAGTTCAGAGACAGAACAGCCTCAAGCCTCTTCCACTTTGCACGGAAATAAATGATGGTCTAATATTATGTATTAATATGCTCCAGTCTGCCTCTGCTGAGCTCCTGTTGCAGCAGGTCTTATTTCCATATACGTATACAGAAAGGTGCTCCAATTACAAACTGCATTTAAGAGAATTCAGCTAAAATAAAGTGCCCACGTCATATACTGCAGCTAGATATATTCTAGAAGCACTTTACACTAAAAAGCCTTTATGATTCTAAACAACCCATATGTCTGTCAAAGCTGTCATTGTGCTGCAGCGAGTAAAGGAAACAAAACTTAATTTGTAATGAAGCTTCCCCTGGCTGAGAGCACAAGTCTTCCCCATTCTCATTTAAGCCTCTCTTCACAATTGCAGCTCTGACTCTCTCAGACTCCTTCTAAAATGCTTTGCATTTCTTTTTGAATCACGTCAAGTTAATTTTATGGCGAACAATCTGTGTTTTCTGAAACACACAAAAGAAATATAATTATTGCTGGATGAGGGGTGAAGGAGAGTTGGAAGGAAGCTGAATGTGATACTAGTAATTGTTTTTCAAGAGTTTTCCAGCTGCTGCTGGAAGATGCTAGACACCTAAGCAAAAGACATCTAAAAACATTATTATAAATGGAAGTTTTGTAGCGGAATGCGAGATCAGAGGAAAACCCTGCCAGTTAAATTATCGGCTGGTGATCCTTCAGTGAGCAAACAGAACTTTTTGGTTCACCCTGGTACATAACCAAAGAAATGACCCATTCCTTTCTTATTTGTATTTATTGAAGTCATAAGGTGAGATTAAGATATTTATATTCGACCTCATTCTGCTGCCGTTGTGGTCAGAGGGTTTTTTTTTGTCATAGGGAGCATCTGTTCCAAAGGAACAGAAATAAAGCAAAACACTCAAATTTCTACCCTTAGGCAGGCCCCTTGGGTGGTCTTGTATGTACATTTCTATGAACATTTCTTGCAAGTTAGGCTCTTTAGTTATTTCAACTCTTCTTAAGTGCACCAAGACAATACGTGCTCCAGGATCCGTTGCAATATCTAATATGCTTCCTTTCCTCAGGAAGACATAGTGTTTTGCAAGTTGCTTCCTCTGATCCTTTTTAGATACAATTATTTGTACTTTTTGATATAAGTGGCACTCCTGGCAACTGAGGTTGGCAAGATGAGCTCCTCATTGCAAATATTTCCCAGTTGTAATCATCAGAATTGCTTTATGAAACTGTCCATTAAATATAAATTAAATCCTATAAATTAAATCCAGTGTGCCATTAGGTTGTTGACACTAAATTTGTTTTTAAAAACAGAGTGGTGAATGAAGTCAGTCATTTATAAATGCATGGATTTGGGGCCCTTGAGCAATTTTTAATGTAATGCTTGCTCAGGCAAGCCTTTCAATGGTAGAGAAACTAAGTTAAGGTGACCTAGGTGACCTAGGTTATACCTCTGAGAGCTATTTATGAAGATTTGATCACTTCATGTGAATTTCCCACTTGTGACATGCAGAAGCGTTTATGTGTAGGGGGAGACTACAAGCCTTGGGAAGGTCAGCGTCTCAGTTCTCCTCACTACTTATCCCAAGAAGAAATCTACACATAACATAGTACCATCTTTACAGAATCCCACTCATCTGGAGCTTGGAAGTCTCTGAGTAGATGATGACATGGCATCATAGTTGGTAGATGATCTAAAACCAGTAGAAAGCATCCAGGAGCAAGAAATACAGATCTCGCTTTTCTGATAGAACGACATTGGCAGTAAAAGTTTGTTTGAGAAAGACAGTTACCTGAACCAAGGGGGTATATTTAATTGGCTTAGTAATGAGAAGAAAATTCTGTTCTTCTTCACAGGATGAAACTGAAAAAACGCTTCTCAAATCAGTGGGACTACTCACATTTATATCAACATCTCTGAAAAACAGAGCTGAGCCTCAGGTTTTAGGGTTTTGTAGTCTCCTTAGAAAATGGAGGTGGGAAGGAGGTTAATAGGACGGATCCTGTAAACACAATTTTAATCTATTGACAGATGGGGAAAATGGAGAACAGGTTGTAAAAGTAAGAGCTAAACTGTTATTAATATTGTACTGTTACTGAGCCAACTTGCAAAGGAACTAAAATAACATCCTATTGGTTAAGTAATCACTACACATATGCTTTTGGAGATTAATACTTTGAATTTTCAAAGCTTTTATATATGTCAGTTCTGCTAAACAGATGAAACAGCAAAAATGCACTGATGGCAAGTTTAAGCATTAATGGCAATGTCAGAAACACTTTAAGGATAATGACAAGACTCCTTTACATCTATTAGACCTACCAGTCTCAGATATGGAAATACGACTTTCGACAACTAAAAATGTTTGAGGGTGCAAAAAGGCCAAAGAATAAAGTAGAATATTTTAAACCTGGGCAGCTATTTCATGCCTTCTTTTTTGAATACTATATTCATCCTACTGGTGATGACTATATCTTTAGAAATGATCTCATGATCACTGTGGCTTCTTTTCCTTTTGAAGGTACCTCAATTTTTTTCTGGATTTCTGGATTTTTTTTTTTATAACAATGCTTGTGCCTCGAAAATAATCAGAGTTTTTCAAATATTAGGAACAGACAAACTTAGAGTCCTCAAAGAGCCTGCTTTGAAGTTATCTAGCTAATATCTGATATTTTGGGGTGCAATAGTATTAATATTTATATACATCTGCATTATTTAAATGTGTATTTAATGCTAAATCGTGTTTGATGGTTGTATGTGTAGAAGAGACACAGACAGGAAGCAAAGTAGCTTCTATCCACGAGCTTTTGCATGGTTTGGGAAGGTCTTTATTCCTATTCACTATTCACTGTTATTCCTTACTCATGTCAGTCATTAGTGAAGAAGGTAAAGTTTAGCTACTAGACAATAAATTTTGAGATGTTTGATCTAAATCCATGATGCAAAAAGACTTTTGTGAGTGGTTAGCCTGGGCTTTGCTTCTGTTTTTCTTAATTTCAACAGCTCTGGATCCTTTGAGAGCCAGATGTGTAGTTCACCAGCATCTCACAGGATCAACCAGTGTTCATGGTGCCAAGCTCTGCTTGTACGATGCATTTTGAAATATATCTTTATATATGTATATGTATAAATACATATATCACTATAACCTAGGAGCAGATTTTGATGATTTAATTAGTGATGATTAATGCCTGGCCAGGGCTGCTTGTGAAGCTGTGTTTGGTGCAAGGCTGCCCTGTAGTTGTGACAGAAGCTGGGCCAACACTAGAAGCCTTTCAGAATCCCCTGCACGGCCTGTTTGGCCACGGGCCAATCCCCTGCACTTGCTGGCACCATGCTGCTCTTTGAGGCCCAAATTTGGGCACCAGATTTCAATGCAAATTATGCCCATGTGATGATAACTTCATGAGGATTGCTTATTAAACTTCCCCAGGGTCACTTCTGATTAACATAGGAGACAAATTAGCCCTCAAATCCCTAAAACAGGAGCTTTTTGTTCTAATAGTGTCTGACATTTTGCAGTGGCATCTACATCTAGTGTCTGACTTAGCTTTGTGGCATAGCTGGCATAAGGACAACATAGGGTTTAATATTATGGGTCCATTATTGAGTCCAGGGAGAAGACATGATACATCAGCTGTGCAACTGTGGCTTTTTTGAATTCCAGGATTAACCTGGGAAATAAAAGCAGTTGTGAGATCACTGAAGTAAGGGGAAAAGACAAATCACCTCAAGGCACCCTAGGATTTGAACACTGTTTGTTTGTGTTTTCTTTATTTTAATGATTTCATTTATTCCTTTTTTCTGGTGTTCAGAAAGGCTCCCTTGACATCTAAAGAAAGAATAAAATATCTTTACAATGTTGAAACTGTAAGAACTAAATGCAGGAATATCTTGTAGGAAGTAGTATGCCCTAGATAATCCATTATAATTCTATAGCATCTTTATAATAATGTTTCAGTGACTATTTAAGGTTCCCAGCAAGCTTGTTTGAGATGTTAATTTAACTCTTGATAATATCTGCTTTAGTATATAAAAAAAGTAAATGGGATAAAGCTTTTTTAATTTTTAATTTTTCTTGCTAGTATTTGATTTTTTCCTTGAAAAATTAACCCTTTATTTCAGCCATAATACTACTCCAAACTGTCATTTGATATTGCTCAAGCAGAACACAGGATATCTGTGTTCTGTTCAAAGAAACTGTGGCTGTTCAAAGAAACAAAACAGTTAAGAATGAAAAGGGAAAATGTAAATGAAAGTTCAGATGTAAGCGCTTTAAGAAGATGCTGGGCATTGCTTTAGATAGAAAGATCTTCCTCATCTTTAAGTGATGATATGAAATCTTCAGCTATTCAGCACCCATGAAAAGTTCTTATTAAGTTCAGATTCTAAAGTTGCACTGAATCCTATATATTTGCCATAATTTATCATTCATAGTTTATAGACAAAATTGCATTTCTCTTCACATTCATGTAAATCCTTTAGTTATGAAACTTAAGGTAAAATGATATAGAAAATAAGTAGCAGACAGGAAGAAGGCATGAAGGTCTTACCCTCTGCTTCATTTCTGCTGAGCAATGGTGCTTGCCCTTGTGCATGAAAGAAAACTGACAATTTCTCTTCTAAGTCGTCCTTGCTGTAGTTCATTTTCAGGCTTCTCAGTCTCCCACGGACAGCTAAGAACACAACTTTATCATGCAGCTCTTTCCACTGCTTTTGAATGTATTTTGTCACTTGGGGCACCTTCATTTTCTGTGTCTCAGAAGCCAAGATTACATGAAGCAGGGAATTCTCTTCTACTTTTGGACAGTAAAAGTAATTATTTTCCATTATTTTTTATGGATTTTAGTGAGGCTTTTCTGGTTGCATGTTAAAGAACCTGTTGAGACCCATTTTGCCGCAGAGTTATGGTTATGAGCTGAGGAGGACTAACTTTGTGTTAATGATGTGACTTTGTTGTCCTTGGGAAATATTAGCTAGTGGCTGTATTACAGCCTCTTCCCCATATAAATCCACCAGAGGTGGTGTAGAAGCTGGGAGGGACTGGAAGATGTCTTCAATCCTGTTTAATCATCCCAGCTACAGGGAAGCTATTAGAAATATCCCTGAGGCTAATCCAGACAAATCATGCTCATTCTAAAAGGTAGAACTGCAAGGGCCTCATTTCCAAGCTCCCACCCTTAGGAAAAATTTAGATGAGCCCGAAGCAGCAAGCCTTACACTTGGACTTTGTGACCTTGGTTGTCTGGATGGCCATTGTGAAGCTCTTAGGGCAAATAGATTGCTGTGGTGAGGATTATGCAGATAATTTACTGGCTGGAAGGTTGACCCTCTCTGTGAGGGAATGCTGAACTAATAATCATTTGAGAAAGTATAGAACCTACCTTCCAGACATGCATATGTCCCCCCCCTTACATGTCTACCTCTTTCCTTCATGCCTGTTCCAGAGGCTTTCATGCTGCTGGTGGCACTGGAGGTGAAGGGCTGAGTGCTCTCCATCAGCTGACCCAACCAAACAGATTTCCAGCGCAGGATGGCATAGCACAGAAGGCACCATGCTGTATAGGCCAACTGTTCCCAGCTCTGTCCTTTCTCTCTATAGATTCCTGTTCCCCAAGGTGGCCGTTGCTATGACCAAGGTAGTGTTGGAGCACATACACACACACACATTAGTTTGGTGCAGGGATTTGTGAGGGGTGGAGAGGTGGCTACCTTTCTTGGAGGTCCTTGTAGCTGTCACAGGGATGCCGTGTCTGCCAATCCATTTCGGTAGGCACTGGCTTGTTCTGCTCCACCCAATGCCATATAGCACGTAGGAACATCTGTCCTCACTTTTGCAGCTCCTACAGCAGGGATTAGAGATGAGATTGTATATTCCAAAGTTACACAAATGCAGTGTTTTCATACACTGAACTTCTCAGATTTTTGGGAGAGAATTCTGAGTTGGAATCCATGTAGTTATATTGACCTGAGGGCTTTAAAAATGCATTATATTTCATGTGTATGTGATGTCTTTGGAATCGCTACAGGATTTCCAGATTGCTCTGCAATGCTACACTGCCATTAAAGGATAAACTGTTCTTCCAATTTTACCAATTTCTCAGTAGTCATATTTTGCCTTTACTGTAAACATGCCTGTCCGATAAAAAAATTGTGAAGAATTTTTACTGGACTCAGCTTTAAACTAATCCTTCATCTTACTTTGTTCATCCTTTTATCAGAGAAAAAAACAGATTAATTCATCTTTCATTTCTCCCACTCAGAGAACCATGTTCCTGTTCCTAATTTGTCCAAGCAAATTAACAACATCTTTAAGTGTGTAAATAATGTGTCATGCTGTAGAACACTAGCAGACAAAACAAAACTTTTGGCCTTTTTATTTTGTTGTCCTTTGATATGTCTGTGAGCCAATAAGAGCTTGTTGGAGCCTGGGTAGAGTGGTGCAAACTGGAGCTTGCCTTGGTAACCTGGTCGTCTATTGCTATAGGTTATTTCCATGGAAAATATGTGATTATTGTTTGTGATAGAGTAACTTCTTACAAAAGGCCTTGAAAACAAATTTTCAGCTTTTGCTTCTGTCCTGGCTTTGGTTTGCAACCTGCTACCTCTCCTCTAGCCCTTCCTGCCTCTGTTTGTATCTGTGTGCGGTGTGTATTGATGTTTGTCTAATGAAATGCTGCTCTGGAAGATTTATGGGTTTACACGTATAGAATAATTAAAGGTCCTTGGGAGTCTGGGATGGAGCGTGCAGCGGGTCAGGGAGAAGGCAGGAGGGGCAGGAGGTGGGAGGCGTGGAGCCTGTGCCCAGCTCCGAGCCGTGCTGGATGCTGCTCTGTGCTGGGAATCCGACTGCGGGCAGCGGCACATGGAGCTGTGGCAGGGCTCTGCTGTAGCCGTGGGCTTTCCCTGTCCTTGCGTAGCCTTTTCCTGGGCTCTCCCAGAAATTTGGGGGCAAATTTGGAGAGGCAGAGATGCGGGAGGGGAGCGTGGCGGCTGGGAAAGCCTCTGGAGTGTGGGGACTGGGCTGTAAGCGCGAGCAGTGCCACACACTCTGGGGGTGGATGGGGGAGAGAGGGAAAGGGGGTGGAAAAAGCAAGAAAAGAGCCAAACTCACTAGGGGTGAGGGGCAAAGCAGGGCAAACTTTGAGTGGCGGCTGCGGCGACTCCAGCATCCCTGGCTGGGCTGAGCGTCACATCTGACGTGCGGGCTGGCAGGGGGGCGGGCACGCACACATACACACACATGCACACACACGTATGCACATACACACACAGGCGCAGGCCGGGATCCCTGCGGGCACCGCAGCCAAGCCCGCAGCAGGGAGCGCCCTGCTCGGCTCGCTCCCGCTCCGGCTGCGTGTCCGGGTGTGCGCGGCTGCATGTCCGGCTGTGCACGGCTCTGCTCCCGTGGCTCCGCGCACAGGTAGCGGCGGCAGCTGAACTGCAGCAGCACCAGCTCCACAGGCGATTGCTCCCTTTGCTGATGGATGCAGAGCTAGGAAAGACCCGGCCATCCCATTCGTGCTCTGCGCATACGTCTCTCCTCACTGATTGCTTTTTCTTTTTTTCTTCTTTGAAATCTCCCTGGGAATTTTGTATTTTGCGGCTTTTTTTCTCTCCCCTCCTCCTCCTCTTCCTCCCTGTCTCATTGCTGCTGGGGACACTACAGGCTTGCCAAGTTTGTAGTGACACCTCTCAGATTCCCCCTGTTCCTTTTTGGATCTATCACCGCGACCGTTTGTACATAGGCAGATCGGGGTGTTTTTTGCCTCCTCTTTTTTTCTCCAAGAAAACTGGAATTCTTTGGGAAGCTACTGGATACTGAGGACAATCCTAAAAATCTCCTTTTGAATCGGTAAAAGAGGTACATGAAGAAATTGCTTAAATTCGGCCATCAATTTAGCTTCATGCTAAGCACTTCGAAGTATTTATGATTGCAGAGCAGGTGCAAGCGAGGATTAGTAACAAGGTAAGGGAGCTATTTCCATCCTTGAGGCAGCAGCAATTGCTCAGGCTCAGCAGCAGCTTCTCTTTTTTCTTATTTCTTTTTTTTTTCCATAGAGTCTGGGCTCATTTATTTGCATTTTCAGTGCTACTCCCCTGCCCTTCCTGAGTCTTTTTTAATACGCCTGCTTGCTTTCCAGCATAAGAGACATGCCTTCTGTCTGCCTTCTCGGCACGTCTGAGTTTCCTATCTGGGCACTTGTTTTGGCTGTTATTGGGTAACTGTTTAAAACCACTAGCCCTCTGTTTAGAAAAGCTTTCTGGTCTTGCCCTTTCTCCCCTCAGCAGGATTCCTGAAAAGCCCCGTGGAAAACTGCGACACAAAAGCTTTTATTTGCATTAAAAAGAGAAAGAGACAAAAAAGGAGAGAAAAAGTGGTAAAAATGCCCACCCTCCCAAGGAGAAAACCGGGGGTGGAGGTAGCAGCCAGGTCCTCCCTGCACTAAGAGGGGAATGGAAAGCGCTTTACCCCCACCCGGTGCTCCAGCCTCCCCCTCCTCTCTCCCTCCCAAAGTTTGTGCCCCTGCTGCCACCTGCGCTGCATTCCTGCAGCCCCCGGGGCTGTGGGGGGCACATGGGGACCCCCAGCCCTGCAGGCCCCACACAGGCTCCCGGCACTTTGTGCTTGCTCATGTCTGAGCAGCTTCTCCAGCGATATAAACGGCTCGAGCAGGAATATCAATTACCCGCTAACTGCAGCGGAGTCTGTTTTATGGGATTTAATGATTTCTCTTGTTTTGGAAAAGCCCTTATGATGCTCCCAATAAAGAACGTTGCAAATCATCCCAATGGATCAGGTGCCAGGAAAGGCAGTTTTCTGGCTTTTATTGCGTCTCTTCCCATTAATTCATTACGCTAGAAATTATGATTGCGTTATTAGTGATAAAGGTGCCATTAGCAAAATGTGACTGTTAACACGTGCCTCACGTTTAGGGAATTCCTTCAGTGTCACTTAACTGGATGTCTGCTGGTATCTAGGAATACGGAGATCAGAATATTGTGAAGTTTGTGCAGAGCATGAATGTGCCTTTTCAGAGCTCTGATATTTTATGCACTGTCCTCAGCCCTGAAAAGAAGGAAAGTCCATTTGATGGGAGGTTTCAGTGACGTAGACTGAAATGAAGCAGGAGGTAGTCAGAAGGCCTAAGTGATGATTACAGGTTTTGATTAAAAAGCAAAGCAATGGTGTTTTAAAATCATCTTGCTGATTCTGTCGTTAGCTTTTCCAGATAGGAGCAGGAGTTCAGTCCTTCAGCAGAATACTGCACTGCTCTTGCAGTGCTGTGAGAAAAGCTCCTTTTTCATGTATTCTTTTCTGTTGCTTTATTTCCATCTTCTGTACTCAGGCTTGTATTTTCTGATTCATAATTTACAGTTAAGATGTATCGAAAAGTTTGTAAAAATAAGTAGCACTTTGTTTAAAGAAGAAGGCATGCTGTGAGGAAGAGAATCAAGTTTGAGTGCTTTAAAGAATTGCTGAAATAGAGAGTTTTCACTTAACAGAATTTTCTTTCATCTGCCTTAGATAATCTTTAAGATAATCTGTAACTGGGGATAGGAGTAACATATATCTACAAGAGCTGCATATAGCTCACTGTGCACTTGAGGCTCCATTTAATGTTGCTGACAAATCTTTCACTGTGAAAAAAGCATTAATCAACAATTGAGCAGATGTAGGTTCAGTTCTGCATATGATTAATTGGACTGCTAGCTACTCACCATATTATAATTATATGGATATGCTGAGTCCTGCGTAAATATGTTCCCATGCATCTTTTCTGGAGAAGGTGCACGTGCAGAACCTGGCACGGCTGGGATCCCTCTGAGTAAGGCGTGTGAGGGAGGTTAATTGAAGCCACACTAAGTTGATTCATTAGTGCTCTTTTCTGTAGGATTCTCATTACATCTTGAGAAGCTTTATTAACATGAAATATCTTGGAGGTACCGAGTTTAGCACTATTTGTTCTTAATCAAGAATTTCGATAAGTGTTATTAATCCATCTGTGAAAATGGTTCCAGTGAGATTTTTTCCAACTATGTAGTCACACTATGCACATGGTAACTATGACGCTAATACTATTTATTTAAATTTGTCAGTGTGACCAAGTTTCCTGTTCATTTTCACAAACTCCGAAGGGTCCAAGGGTGGTTCCTGATATGGTCCATACAGCCTCTGTCATTTCCTTTTTAGCAAAGAACAATTATTGAATGAGGCAGACTTGGATTTGAGCTTTTAAAATTTCTTTCCTCTGACTGTGAAGGATATTGAGAAATAAACTGGCAATTCATTAAAAGACCTTCCATAAGATTTTTACAATTATGATATTCTGTTGTGCATGTGTGTGCATCTGAGTATGGTTATTGGACTGACAGGTCATAGATTGAAGAAATTCTTTGTTTATTCATTAGTTTTCTTATTTTTATATCTGAGCATGGTTATCTGTCTATTGATGCAGAATCTGCTACAAGAGGCTTGATTTCAGTGGTGTATATGCTATAATAATAATTCCTTAAGTGACAGTGAGCTGATAGTAAATGCTCAAGTTCAAGGGTCAACCAGTAATTCATTGTGTGATAGAAAACATTGCTGATTAAGGTATATGGTAAATTAAATCTCCAACCCTCATTTCTGGGAGAGCTACAGTACATTCCTTATTTCTTCTTAAGTGATCTTTGTGATCTTTTTGCCTATAATAGATAGTATTACTGTAATGCCACAGGATGAGCATATGTGTTCTCGTAACAGAAAAACAGATGCACAGTCTTTCAAGCATTGTGTTAACTTATTGTGTCCAAATCTATATGGTTACTAATGATGCTGTTTGATATTTCAACTGTATTACCTGGAAATTTCAAGGCCCTTTTCAATAATGGGAAGCTGTCAGTATCTATAAGTTTATTTATTTATTTATTTATTTTGGGGCGGTGGAGGGAGAGGGGAGAAGTTCTCAAAACAAGTGGCCGTCTATGGCTATGCCACAAGTTGGCAGCAGATGTGAACAAGATAAATACCTTTGGTCTTAGTTCTTCCCTGTAGCCACTAGCCGGGTATGAAACTTCTGAATGAATTGCGAGCATTTCCGAGGAAGAATTCCAATGAATACTTAAGCAAACCAACCATTGGGTACCTGTTATAAAAATAAGCTTGACTGAAAGAAATTGAGGGGTGGATAACAAACATTATCTTCTTTCACTGCTGGTGAGAGTTGTTCTTGGTTCGATGCGTTGGTGGCCCAGGCTTTGAGTCTGTATATCTGAGCTCCTCATTGCTCTGTGGAGGTTGCTGGGAGAGAGAGGAGTAACTACAAGAAACCAGGCATGAATCCAATTGGTTAAGACTATGCCTGCCTCATGAGTAGGATTTCCAATTTCATAAGAGCAGAAAATAGTTTTAGTTATGGAAGCAAATATATCTTCTGCAAAATCAGATGCTAGGCTGGTATTTCCAGCTTTCTGAAGAATGGCAACACTCGTATGGACTTCCTAGGTACCGGAGATCTTTCTGCAATGCAAGAAGAAAAGAAATGGGTCAATAATGACTTTTTAAAAAAGTATGCGTCTGCCTCAGCATATACTTCAAAAATGAAATTCTGTGGTAGTTTTAACAAGGTGAATGCTATCCTTGGCCTCCCCTTTTCTTCTATCAGCAGAAAGCACCTTGCTTGTGTAGTTGTGTTTTGGGGAAGGTTTTGAAATGCCTTTTCTCTGTGGCAAGGCGTAGGGCCCCGTGCAACAGCTGGTGGAAAAGTGTAGGCAAGACAAGCTGTCTGGGCAGCAGGAAGAGGGGAACGGGAACGATTAGGAGACTGAACGCAGGAAGAAGGAATCTAGAAGGAAGACATAGATCAGGAAAGGTAACGTACTGAACTTGGAGCAATGATGAATTGCTTCTAATTGAGTATAATAAATGCCTCATTATCTGTGAAGCTGCCTTGCAAACAGAAGCAGCTATACTCAGCCCTGAGATGACACTGTAAATGCAGCTTTGAGTCCACATGACCTCATCCATTTCAGTGGAGCTACTTGCATAGGAACAGGAATTAAGCAGTAGAAAACTGGGATTTTAATTCTTGGGATATCTTCATTACCATCGGTCAGCTGAGAACACAGGGCTGCTTAATGGGGCGGCTTATTACGCAAGAAGGATGGAGCTGGAGTTGATTAGCTTTGTTGTTTATCTGCTTTCTAACTCCATAGATTATGAAAGAGCAGAGAGAAACACTGGAAAATAAAGTAATTAATTAAAGCCAACTATGAGATGGTTTCCAGAGCCCTAACAACAAAATAGCAATTAATATAAAATTTCAGACTGGCATAAGTAAATACCAGATGCACCTACTTATTTATTTAGAATTTGATCCTCTTCCTATCGAGGGGAGCTTTAGCTGCTCAGAGGAAGGATGAGGGAGAAGGGATGCTATTCCTTGGGAGCGCGTGGGTGCCAGGCTCTAGCAAGCACGGCACAAGGGTTCTGAATGCAAAGGAGAAATTCTGCTAATATTTATACTGCTAGATACCAACACTCAATATGCTGAAAGTTCATTTTAAGAAAGTAGGAATATGCTTAAAGGCAATTATTTTTAGCTACTGACTTTTATTTAACAGCTCTGCAAAACTGGCTTATCTCTTAATTTCAATACAACTCATCTGGAGGTAATGCTTTATTTGACTTATGTATTTATTAAAGAAAAATACTCTGAATTGGAAAAAAAAAATAGGGATGGCTCCAATTAATATTTATTGGAGAATTAAAATTAAAAACAGATGAAGTAATACTGAAAGATGGAGCCAGATAGCAGTATATGCCCAAATAAAAAGTTGCCGAGTTATAGAACAGATTGGAGTGCTAAGACTTTATTATTTATTGTTAGTATTTCAGGAACAAGCAGAGAGGTCAGTCAAAATCATCACCTGGTACCGCAAGGAACTGTAAAAATAAGTAATAAATGTGTTTTGTGTCCTGAGGAGTTTAGGCTTCATTCTACAGTAAGTTCTTATTGTGTCACGCTGGGTTCAGGTGTCACACTGAGTTCACAGTATATAAAAGTATATTAAATGGTGGAAGAACTGAAATATAATACAAAACTGGAGTGATCAGAAAAATAAATTTCAAGTCTTTATGTATTCAGTGGAAAAAACATTGGGAGGCAACTTTAAAACAGAATCAGTAGCCAGTATCTGGAGACTTTTCTGACCTTTGGTAGGATCAGTTTAAAAAAAAAAAAAAGGCATTTATATATATACATATATTATACAATATGATGGTGCAAATACGTCAATTATTCCAGATCTGATTCTAGTTTCAGTGTAAACAGTGAATGTAGTGAAGTCATTGGAGTTAACGGGTATAAAAATGTATATGAACTTAGTAAGGTAAACAGTATGTAATTACATTTCTTATAGTTGGACTTTGACTTAGGAGGTTTTGTGGCTTTAATCAAATTAGTTGCTACTCTTTTCCTACTTTCTCTTTTATTATTCAAATAATAAAGTAGAATGAATTCTAGTCCATAATCAGCAGCTGTTCAAGAGACATGTACCATTTTGCAAGTGAGGGGCTAACCAAAGGTTGGACAAAATTGAACGGGAAACATTACTTTAAAGTGGCCATTAAAGAAAAGAGCTGCTCTATTGTATAGGGACATTTGCTGCAACTAACATTTAAGAATGGAGCAATTTTTTGGGAAATGCAAAACCTAATGATTTCATTGCTCTTCGTTCACCTCCACCATTCTATACCTTTGCAACTCTGATGCTTTCATAGATTGCTGTTGAGGTCAAAGTTGACTCTGAACTTCATATTTGAGTCGTTGTGCTGGAGAAAAATCACTGCCTTGAGATAAATTTTTTTTTTTTCCTTCAGTCACTTATGACACTTTTATATAATAACAGCTTCATTTGGAATCTTAATGATGGAGAAAATGCCACAGCTTTTCTTTTGGACCATGTTGACACATTTCCTGGAGTACAAAAGGGAGAAGAAGAATCAGGGTTATAGTTTGGTCTTTGCTTGTGCCACAGCCATTCCTCACCCAGCTGCTGGGGCTGGGATGCAGTGGCTGTGCCGTTCTTGCTTATTCCAAAATGTATCTCAGGTGCTAGCTGTTCCATGTGTGTGAGTGAGAAACAGTGGTGGCACTTTCAATCTCATGCCTTTGCTTGGCATGGGTATTAAAATATAATCTAGTATTTAATATTGTTTTCCACCTATGAGTTCAACTACTTCACTGAGTAGTTATGTGTAGTAGTGGGAGCTTGGAAAGCTCACTGACTTGGATATGTTTCAGTGCAAGTTGCCTCCTGGATAGAAACTTATGTGTGACGTTCTTGTACTAAATAGTGTTCTACAGGCAGTTCTGAACAATTAGGAAATTGTAATGGAAATGGACACATCTTTAACTGCCATAGAACTTTGACAAAAATATCTACAATATTGACTATTGCAGCCCCTCTAGACTAATACTTTCATTTGGGGTCAGGTAACTTTTCAGAAATTCAGGGTAGCAAACCCTGACTTGGTTTCAGCCAATAGAGAAATTTCAGAAAATAGAGAAATTTCTAGAAGAACTCAAACGTATATAAACACCAAAAATGTCAGTCAAGCTAAACAGTTTAAGATGGTTAGTTGTACAGAGTTAAGTGTCCAGAGTATACTTGAGCTGCCATTGTAATTGCACATTAGTTTAAAACATTTCATGCTTTAAAAAAAGATGCTTGAAGTAGTGAGAAATGTTTAAGTTTTAGGAACAAGAATTAAATTATCTGTGAAGAAGTTGCCATATGATAACACCACCTTTCTTAGTGTGGCACTTCTGGAGCCATCTCTGTAAAGACACAATTCCACTGTTTTAACAGTGCCATACATATGGAAAGAAACTGGTTTGCAGGCAGATAAGCACACTCCTGCAGAAGGCTGAGCTTCTGTTTTAGGGTTCTAGGCTCAGAAATAACAGCAAGATCGGTAAAACCTGCAGAGCAGCCTTGATATCAGCACCAGAGGGAGCCACTTGCCTGTCTTTGGCCACATAGCAGCTCAAGGGTTGGAGTGAACCAAATAAAAGGGACAAAATGGCAGGAAAAAAGACCAGAAGTAGTTTTAAGTCTAATATAGTTAGCCTATTTTCCTTCTGGATTGTTGTTATACAAGTTTTTTGCAGCTTACAAAGAAAATATGTAAAAAATTATGATCTTCAATTCCAACTAACTTCAGAATATATTTTGGTATCATGTTTTCAATACATTTTATAGTTTCATACTGGTCTCCTACATGTGTCATCTTAATTATCACTGTGTGGAGTACAGAGAACCGAACGGTGTGATATAACAATGGAAAAAGTCTCAGTCTTCCAGTACAAGTCTAGATTTCATCTGTAAAGTATTATTATTTAAGTGCTTGTGTGACAGATGAATTCATATGCTGCAAAGTGAAATCGGGGCTCAGCTGTGCACAGTGCTGTATTTAGCCATAATAGAAAAAGCAAAAAGCAGCATCCTCTCCCACCTACCAGGACCTGGCATGATGCATTTTGTTACTTATGTACTAGGACACACAAACAAGGAGAGAAAGGAAATATTACCCTTCAAACAAAAGATGACTTAAGCATTTGCTTAGCAGCCTGTGCAAGCAGTCCAGGGTCATGAAAGAAACCTCCGGCAGAATGAGAAATTGAACATCTGAAGTCCTTGTCCACTGCCTTATTCATAAGATATTCCTCCTTTTAACCTTACTGCTGTAAAAACTTATCTCTGGACACAGCAGATGATACTTTTAAAAGTGGATTTGTGTGTTCTGCTACTGCAGAAGTAAAGTTATTTACAGGCATACACGCACAGACGCATGTGCACACAAATCCTTTCCTCAGATGGCAAGTCTGCTGATAAGGCAGTATAGTAGTACTAAAATCAATTCAGATGGAGCTGCAAAGTTATTAAGCTGTAGCAATTTAACAGTGCATTCAGTCTGCCTGCTTAAGATTTGCAGAGACAGGTACCTGCACACAGAGCATGGATATCTATACCCTAGAAATGGGTATGCATGTGTATCTGTGTGTGTATGTGCGTATATATGAACTTTATTATGAGACCAAGTTAGAGATTGATACTAGTTGTGAGTCCAAATGTGCCGGAAGGGCTGTAGCTGCTGAGAAATTTCTGAACTCATTCAATGGCCTGACTTTCTTTTACTTGATAAGTCAGATTAGAAATGATTTACTTATTGCTATGGCCTTAAAAGTGAACAACCATCTTCCTAATTTCCAATGCCATGCTTGGAGTAAATTCCATATCTAGAATAAATGAAATTCTTCCGGTTAGTATTTTTCAAGTTATACCGCCAAATTTAAATGGCAAACTATGTTAGATTTCAAATTCCTTCTTAGTTTGCAGAAGCAGGCTTCAAGAACACGTTTTACCTATAGCACATCCCGAAATGTCTACCTTATTAAATGATTTGCATAATCTGTGAGCAATCTGGTAGTTCAGTTAATTGGACTTGAGAAATCAGGAATCAAGCAGTATAATCGTCTTAGCCTGAAGTGCTTTAAAGCAGTGCTAGGTAAATCTCTATGCTCACTGGCCAAAACAGACTGGCAGGGGATCAGGGGATGGAGATGAAAAGAGGTATTTGGGTCTCACTGGCATCCAAATGTTGAACTCGGGTACCCAAGTCCTTGAGCGAACTCGTATAGAAGAGTTTGGATAGAACAAACTGGCCTTCAGCATCAGTTGAACCTCTTGAGTGGTTTCCTTTCTTTCTAAATTCTCCTGGAGTGTTAATGCAACATTCATTGCTTCTGGATAAGACAATGTCTCTTAAGTTACGGGGAGCTGCAGAGTTTATTTAAGTTTCACCATTTATCAAATTTCAGGAATGAAAGAATTAAGACGAAGGCATTGTCTCTGGCAGTCTGTAAAAATGGACATGACAATCTGCAAGCTACGAATCTTGCACTTGGATGTCTTAGATCTTTCTTACTTCTCAGTGCTTGCAAGATGGGTGCTGAAGGGTTGACAGGTACAGATATAACCATCTATCTGAAACGTGAGAGAGCTCAGGGTGTTCCTAATGCAGATGATTTTGCTTCTGGTCTTTGATTTAATTACTTTAATTTTGGGTCTAAGACCAAAAGTGAATAAACAATTCATTGTGACTTAACTGATCATAGAAAGGGCATCTAGAAGGTTAGAATAGAAGGTTTTTATAGGAAGTTTCCTTTCTTGTACTGGGTCACGTACAGTGTTCTTAAAGCACCATTCAAAGCTGTCATTTATTTTTCACTTTCTTCAAGTCTTTTGCACGTATGTTTTCTAAAGGAGGCTGTTTATCCAAGAACCTTCTTTCAGCAAAGCATTTAGAGAACAGTAGCTGTTGTTCTTACCATGAAAGACATTATTTATTGCTTATACAAAATACATTTGCATTAACTTACTTCCCTGTGCAGGGCGATATATTAAAACCTGGAGGATGATGAAAAAAATTCAAGGTAGAGTAATTGGTAGAAAAAAAAGTCTTTGAAATCCAATTTGCATAATTGTAAATTGACAGACATTGCTAGAAATACTCTTTAATGGGCCAAGTATGGTTTGTGGCTTCTCGGGAGGAGAATCCCCAAAGATACTATGAACTGTTCCTTGGGGATTGCGCTTGGTTTGAGCAGGACCTGGAGCTGCAACTCAAAATGGATAAAGTGATTCGGCTCAACTGATGCTTTGTCCAAAGTCCATTGAAAGTGGTGGAAACTTTCCTGTCGGTGTCGGTGGTTTCGCAATCACTTTGGCTCTGGCGATGCCATATTCTCCAATAAATGGCAGTCTCATGACAAATGTTTCTAGAGTGTTTCTGTGAAGAAACAAGTTTTGTCACTTACCTTTGGAAGATCTCAAGCAAAATGATATGCTCAGTTTTTCATCTAGAGCTCTGCTGGGCCTCCCTACCACCAGTGACAGGATGCAGCTCAAACACATGGTTAGAAGGGGCACAGATAATGGCAAGGCTTTGTAATTACCTCATATGATATGAATGAATGAGTACAAGTGATCATGGGATAGCTAAAGCTTTTAGATTAAATAAAAGAAACATTCCGGAATTTGCCACATAGGGAGGTCATCAAATCAAACTTCCAGGCTAGGTTTTCTTAAAAGGTTGGATGATTTTATGGCTGTTAATAATATTTGTAGCTACAGTATGCAAACCAAGTTAAGAATAATCAAATCTCATGCTTCGAGGCGTAAGCTAATCACCTGCGGCGTTGGACACAATTGGCTTAGTGCCTCGTGTAGGAGAGGAGGTTCAGAGGTTCTCTCCCTCTGAACCTTTCATGTTCTTACCACCCTTGGTGGTAGATTTAACTGACCAAAGTTTTCTGCTACCTTCTCACAGCTCCTCTGTCCTTAAAAAGAACTATAACTAGGGCAAGTTAACACTAACATTAGAACCTTATTTTTGGTATTTCACGATTGAGTTGTGTTAAAATGAGCTATTGTGTTTTATATGGTGGAGACTACAGATCTGTTTCAGAGTTCCTTGTTGTTTTTGTCATTTCTTTAAAGGTTTAAAAAAAAATCGACTGATGCAAGAAACAGTCTTGGTGATAAAAGAGCTCAGTAGCAAGCACATATGCACACATTAAGTCATATGTTAATTTATAAAATAATTTATATATCTGTTCTGGTATCTGGATATAGATAATGGATGCCCTACTTGTATAAATAGCTGTAAAATGTTTACAATGTTTTGCAGACCCCAAATTAGATGAGTAATAAGTTGTAATAGCTCTTTGATCAATTCCCTGGCAGTAGAAGCTGGATTTACCTGATATGGAGCCTGTTTCTGGCAATGGATTCACCAGAAACCACCTGCTCAGAAAAAGGATTAATTCTGTAATTGAATCTGTGCTCATTTCAGTAAATGTGTTGTTATTTTAGGGCCAGATTGTGGTGGATCCTGGCATGGGGGCATGAAGCGAGGAAGCGTAAACATTTTCCCCTCCCAGAAGCTGCCCACACGTGCAGGCCCTGCACCCCAGTGAGCGAAAAGCCCATTCCGAGTCAGTAGAACCTGGCACCTTGTAGAGAAAAAAGGAAGCACTCTATAGCCCTTAGCAATGTGAAATATAAAGACTTAGGCAATGAGCTATAGTAGGCAGAGTTCTCTAGGATGTTTAAATATACTGGATGAGATGAAATTCCACTGCTTTTAGAGTACTTTATGTAGAAGTCTATTAGTATTTTGCTATTAAGTTAAATTTGGATTTTTCCAGATCATGTAATATGTTCTTTGAACACGAGCTGCCCCGCAGCTTCACCACTATATTAGGGCTGCTTTATGCTTGTACTGTTTGATTAGGCAGCAGCCTTGGCTGCTACCCATGCTTCAATTTTAGTGGACTCTCCTTTCTAGTGTGTATGTCTGTGGCCTGCATCTTCCCTGTTTTTTACTTTTTAACCAATACAAATATGTTTCTGGCTGGAAATGAGATGAGTGCCTGCAGTTTTGTATTCAGGATTAGGGGCACATGGCTAAAATGCAGTGCATGCATGTTATGCACCCCAGGGATTGAGAGGGAGGCTACAAAGCTACGGGCTGATGTGCTGTCTGCAGCCTGGGGCAAGGTGTCTCGCTTGAAAGCCTCCGTGTTGGAGCAGTCAGACCGTGTCGCTGAGCGCGCCGGGGCTGTGGATGGGGCCCACGGTGGCTGCAGGCTCTGCAGTCTTCCTGCCTTGTCTTGCTTGATTTGGGAAGCTCGGGGATGGAAAAGGTGTCGTAGTGGAGTGTTTCTGCAGATGAAGCTTTGGGGGTAATGGGAGATCTGGAACCTCCGTAGTGGCCCAGCTTAGCTCAACCTTCTGCCAGTCTATTCCTGCCATCGGTGGAAGGGGAGAGCTCAAACAAGGCCCTATAGGAGTATTGTTAAAGGCTCTGTTGCATTTTTCTTTTCTTGTGTGTACAAGTCAAGATGTCGCCTTCATGCAGGAATGAGGAAATAAAACCTTGAGAACAATAAAAGCATAACAGGGATATTATCCATGTGAGCATCCTCAACGGTGGGCCTGGATGAAAATCTGTAACACAGCTGAAATGTGTGCTGCAGGGTTTTTTTCTTTAGCTGAATACTTTTAATAAAACATTTTCATAATTTCCACACAATGGTAATATTTTATCTTTATCTATTACTATTCATACTGTAGCTGCTCTGGTCTGATAACCTAGTGGAAATGCGTTCCAAGTGTGACTGAATATTTGTGGAATTTCATAAAATTCGCTGAATTTTCACTTCAAAGTACACTGGCACAGTTTACTATGACTGTTATTAAGACGTCTGTGGTTTTAATATTTCGATCTGGGAATGCAGTCGTTTCATTTCCTGGCCATTTATGTGTTTCTGTCCTAAAGGAATTTAGTCTGTTCAAAGTTATCAGTGCACAATTAAGATTTTACAGTTTGCACAGGCAAGATTTTACTCAGCATTTCAATATGAAAAATTGTTAACTGATCACATTTAATTAGCCTTGGTAGAGAAACCAACCCAACACAGAAACTTATTTGTCTGGAGGCATGCTCGGGTTGGTGCTTATCCAAACTTTGGCTTTAAGCACTCAACCAATCTTTCAAACAAGGCCACAGTTTCAAAACTGAGGCTTAATTTCACCCTGTCAAGGTGTAGCTGACTTTGTTAGTCACAAAAGGAGATACGTGAAATGCGTAAATGATAAATGCTTTAAGATTCACATTTGACACCACTGAATATATTCAGTTGTGCCCAGAAGCCTAGCTCATGTTGAAACGAATTCATTGTGAGCATCTTCAAAAGTCAAATGCTTTAAAAGTAGGGTCTAAATTATTCAAACTTGCTGCTCGAGTCTACAGCAGGCTGTTAATGATTTGAATGGAAGAGATTCTTTCCAATAAGCCTCAGTATAAAGTGTTTTCTTGAGCAGTCTATTATTAGAATATGTTTTTGAAGGCCTTTTGGTCTGTACTGAGGAGCTCTCTGTTGCCTTAGAGATACTCTTGTATATTGTCTCTATGAAATAAAGCCAATGAAACTGCCTAGAGATTCAGGAAAATAACACTTAAGTCCCCCCATAAATAGTTCTAGCCCCTGATGGCCTGTCAGGCTGGTGTTAACAGGCTAAATCGTCAGCAAACGCATGCATTTATTGTGTATTTTGGAGAAATTCAAGACCTAGGTATTTATTGCAATCAAAGACTAGTCTACACAGAATTTTCCTCCAAGATTACATGGGCTTTGTTTGGACAGTGAAAGTTATTTGATACTTGCATGTATTTTGGTATCGTGATTTTCAAAGGTTTGTAGTTGATGCAGCTTAGAGGCTTTGGTGGCTGCATTGCCCACCCTGCAGTGTGGCCCATGCCGGGGCAGCAGCTCAGCTGGGGTGCAGAGCTCTTAGACCTGAGGGCAGAGTTACCTCTATGGTCTCCTCGTCTTGCACCTGTACGTGGCAAGATGTGTGTTGTCCTGCTATGAAGATCCGCTTAGACATGCCAGATTTCCTTGTCTCTTCCTTTTTGATGAATTCAAATTGAAGTCTGGAAAAAAATGTATTTAATGCTTTGACTTTTGTGGGGAAGACTTGCATTCATTCAGGAGTTTTTCTATAATGAATGAGAGGTGGAAATTTGCTAGAAAATCAGATGAAAATATTCTTTCTTCTTCTAAGATTTTTCTTTAAGAAGCTCCTCAGAAGCTAATGCCATCTCTTATAGATTTGTGCAAGACTTCTGTAATCGCATTACTAATATTTTAAGTCTTTGAATTGTTTATTAAGATGTTTTCTTAATAATGTTTGATCATATTTAAAATAAGACATATTTTAATTGGATAGGATATGAATGTCAGTTGTCAAGTTGAAACTGCTTTATGGCAAGTTTCAGCAAGGTATCCTCCATCCTCAATCTTTGTATTTTCAGTAAATGTGAAGATTTTTGACTATTTTATGAAAGATGGACTAGATTTGCAAGATATTATCTATGTGGTGTAGTCCATAGAATTCTTTAAATATTTAGGGACTGGTTCAGCATAAGCACCTGCTTCAATAGAAGCACAAAACTCTATTATGTAAGCAGTCCCTTTCAAGTTGTAATCCAGTTTAGATATATGACACGTAAGGGTCTAAATATTGAGCAGCAGCTAAACTGGATCTGGTGCTAACATAAGGAGTTGCATAAGACTTCCAGAAGGGATCTGTTCTTTGTTTCTCTCAGGTCTTGTACATTTTTCTGACTTATTTTTTGAGCAAACACTGTGTATGAGAACCTAAGTCTCAGGGTACACATGTATAATTTAATTTTTCCAAAAAAAGTCTTACTCCTGGTGCAAAATGAAGCGTATTCCTGTCTGCAGGATCCAAGCCTTGCATTACTGTCACAGAGTTTAGATACTAGGTGGGTTCTGCAGCGACTTTTAATGTACCTCTTATTTGACCTCACTCTTATTTTGATGCACTGATATATTTTGCATTTTAAGCAATCTTGTACTAGAAATTCACAACTGTATCTGTGTTACAGGAACAGGAGAGCTGACTATTACAGGAACAGAGGAGAATGTGGCTAGGCACCTGTGTGTTGTAACAATATTTAATGCTAAAAAAAAAAAACTAGAAAAAGGTATAAAAATGCTGATATTCAAATCTATAAGCTTAGCATCACACATGTAAATTCTGAGTCACTGTTTTGATTTCTGAAGGGAACTAGGTCGGTAGCTCCTTCCACAGTCCTGTATGGATCAAATGTGTAATCATATTACTCAATATATCCCACCCCTCAAAACAGCCCATGGACTGGAATGTTGAGTGCATTGGGCTCTGTGCCAGGATTCCTGCACTGTGCTGGTTCCCTTCCCTAGAACAATGTGGGCTTACAACAGGGTTTCTCAACAGGTTATGTTAATCATGTGTAGCTATCAAGTAAATAAAAGTAAACCACAGCACAAGATCTGGGAATAATTAGTGCAATCTGTTAAATTTTGTGGCTGCAAACCCATTATAAAGCTCTGAGTTAAGTGGTGATGGTAGCTAGGCTAGATGGCTGTTGCTTCTTCAACCCTGTCCCAAGGCTGTGCTGAAGGATGGGGAAGCTGCAGAGAATTCACAAAAATGTGTTTTGCTGGAAGCCCCCAAAGCCCTCGTTCTGTTGTCACTCCCTGGAAAACGTTAAGGTAGGATTAGCGTGTGCTGCTTCGTGAAAATATTTCTCTGAACTACTCTAAAAGACTAGAGGCCGCTCTTAGGATTTTTGCCTGTCGTTTTTCTTGCTTGTCATGTCATTGTGCTTTTATAGCACATCCTTTCTTTATTTCTTCTTTCCTTTCTTCTCTCCTTCATGCTTCATACTTCATGAGTTAGTAGAGTTTCTTAGCAGGTAAATCTTACTCTACGGCAGAAATTGCCTGTCATATTTAACCGAGTACCGTTAAAGTGGTAAAACCTCTCTTGGGCTGTCGGACATGTTCCACTGCATGGTTAACATGATGGTATAATGAGGATTTTGTCCTCCAAGCCTTGCTGTGATAGTGTCCATCACATCCTGTGAAGCTCACCCTCCTTACGGTAGAGAGTCCAGCTGAGCTGGTAACTGTCCTTGTGCTTCAAAATGACTGTACTGCAATGAAAATCTGTGCTACTAACCTGTGCAAGGATGAGATTTGTCACTATAGAGATATGACTTTAATTTGCCTTCAACAAGATACTTGCAACTGGGTTCTGTGCTGTAAATTAGTGATAGGGCCTCTTTGCTTATGCTCAGGCTGCTAAGTGAGAGGAGCAATTCTCCAAAGAATTTCAGTGGATCCGCAAAGACCTCCCAGAATAGCAAGTAAACAGCACAGTGGGTTGCACTTGTATATTTTGCAAGGAAAACTAAATCACTGCAGATACTGAGACATAAGTTTGTCAGAAACATGGACACACTTCCAAAACTGCAATAAAGAGCTGTCCTACGTAGCTGAAGATGTCCAGCTGTGGGAATCCAGCAGGAATAGCCATCAGCTGCATTAGGGCTGTGTACAGACTCCTCATATTTTGATAGTTTGATTGAAGCTTTAGCACAGTGTACTCTGTACAAATGACAGCAGAACACCACAGATTTTGGGATGTGGTTAAAAGGAAGTTGAAGTGACTTTTTGCTGTCTTTGATTATATTTTGTATGTGGCCTAGTGCTGTTGCAACAGGTGTGGAAAAGTGCAGGTGCAACCGAACCTCTAGGACAGAAATAAGGAGGAGAAAATGAGTGCAGAGGGGTTGGTTTAATGTGGAAATTGTTGCTGAAATTTCCAAATCTGCAGCTGGTGATGCCATGAGTGCCTTGAATTCTTACTTAGCTCCGCTACTGGATGGGGATGTGAATTGTGATTCGGTTTGAACGGTGTTGATTTTGCAAGCTGAATTAAAATCCATTCTGTGTGTGAGGTTCAATAAACCAGACTTCCCAAAGACTGCTGGGGTTGCAGTGACTTTGGGTCTTAGTTTGCACAGGGATGGCCACAAGATACTCCTAGTTTGTGCCTTTGAGCCTGGGAGAGAGAAATGCCCACAGTTTTGGGAGGGACTCTGAGGAAGCCTTGCAAAGGGGCAAGGTGCTGGGATGCCACGGGTGTCTTTTGAGCACAACAATATTGCTCTTCTTTCTTCCATCCCTTCAAAAAAAAAAAAATTAACCTATGAGATAGCATCACGTGTGATGCTCACTAAAGGCAGCAGAAGGTGGTGAATGGAGCTTTGTGTAGGTATTGTACTCTGTGCTGAAAGCTCTTGTCCTCTAGGAGCATTCTGAATCAATATTTTTGCCATTCAGGAGGCCAAAACCCAGGAGAAATCACCGAGTCATTAGAGTGTTGCAGAGAAACAAAAGTGAGAGCAGAAACAGAAAGCAAAGGATAAGGAAGTGCTCTGGTTGCCACGCGTTGACATTCAGGGTGGCTTGAGCATCCCACGGTGTCCAAGACCCTCTGTGCAGTCCCTGGAGCAGCAGCTGAAGGCCCATGTGATGCTAGGCAGCTGTGTCTAGATTATTTCCTTAGAGATTCATTTGTTTTGGGATATCTGGTGAGCATTTGCCTGGCAATCTGCTTTCTGCTCCATTACAGCCATTGCTCCAAAGAGAGATGAAATCATTCTGTAAAAGACATTTGCACTAGCACTGCAAGGACTCATAAGTGCAGATGCAACAAAAATTTCACCCTGTTGAAGTTTCTAATCAACAGTATGGACCTTTGGGGTGACAGTGGAATTTAATATCATTTTCTCAAACAAATAATGTTCTTTCTGCAAGTCAAGCCTGCAACCAAAGAGGCCATCCACTTAGGAGCTGCAATTGAAACATGGATATAACTAGAGTGGAAAATGGTCAGACACAAACAAGTTCATTTCCCAATATCCCCAAGTGACTATTAATGGTAACACAGTCATTCATTATCTGCCTTTTCTGGACCCAAAAGTAAAAGGGATTTTAATCAGGAGGCAGCTTCTTGTGCCATCTAATCCCAGCTGGTATTTCTGAACGCACTCATAGCCAGTTTTGAATATTTAATTTTTATTTTTTACTCATTAACTACATAGCTTTGCAACTGTGTTGTAATTACAAATGGTAAATGAAGGTAGGTGTTCTTTTTCAATTTAAAACATTAAAAAAAATATTTTTTGATTATAAAGATAAAAAAAATTACACTTTTGAGTCAATGCTTAATTCAGCTAACTATGTGGTGGTGTTTTTCCAATCATCATGTGAACTTCTATTCTCCTAAAAAGGTGGTGGTGGTGAGGATGTCACCAAAGACATTAATCAAGAAATGCAGGCGTTTCTGTATCAAGGTAGAGTGCGTTCCTGATAGCTCTGCTACAGCAGCTTCCTTAGCTGGAACACACCGGTTTTGCCAGTCCAGTGTGGCAGATAAGTCGTCATGAATAACAAGACAGGACTTGTTGCAAATCCCAGCAGAAGTGGTGCTGAGATGTTCCCTCTGCAGAGGACGGGGTGCGAGGAGGGAGCAGAGCCGCTTGTTTCAGACACGTTCCATTTGCACGTAGTCCTTCATGTCAAAGAAAAACAAGACGTATGATAGTTTGCATGTCAATTAGAGTGTGCCAGCAATGAAAGAGCATTTTCAGAAGCCTGAAAACAAAGTTTTTCAGATGGAGAGTTGGCTCTTGGCTAGACGCTAATGCCTGTGCAAGAATCAACTGCAGCCTCATTATAAAACTGCTCCTTCCTTGTGTTCTTGCAATTAACAGTGAAAATGAATGTAGAGGACTTGTCTTGTAATTAGTGCAGGTTGGGACATCTGAACTGTCCCAACAAGTGCGTCTGAATTTTCCCAGTGGAGTGAAAGAAAACTTCAAAGAACTTATTATTCTTTCAGTTCAGTTGGCTGATTAGGCCGGGTCTTTTTAAAGGATTAGCTCCCTGCTGTGGCTAATAAGTATTGAAATGCCGTTTTTTAGAAAGATTGTTTAGAATGAAAGCTGCTTTTTTCTTTCTATTAATCGTGTTCCCATGTGTCCCTAGAAAGTAGGAGGTGGGGGACTCGGCGAGGATGCTGCTTTTTGGTAGCAGGGCACCCTGACCTGCCTGTGACGCCCTCTCTTTTTGGCTGGGTTGTGACATTTTCACTACTGGAATGCCAAGCAGTTGTCTTAAATTCAGAGGCGTTTAAAATAGCTGAAGTGCATGAAAATAAACTGATTAGAATGAAATTATGAATCGGGTTAATATTTTCAAAGGAGAAAGTTCTTTAGTATTAGCTGTTGTTCCATGTCTGTTTAAAGCTACTATTGCCTCCTTGCTGTCCGAAGAAATGATTTTCCACGAGCTCCCCCAGGTTTTTGCCTTTAGACGCAAGGACACGCATGCTGTGGTTTTCAGTGCTGGTGCCATGCCAATAAACTAATAACACAGTGTTCTTTTTAATGAGGTGGCAGTTTTCCTACCTCTGAAAATTAAGACTGTCAGTCTGCAGCAATTTGGCATGAGGTAACTCTGCCCATATCACTGTCTTCCAGTAGCAGCGAGAACAAAGTGCTGTTATTATCCATAAACCCAGATCCAACCTGAAGTTTTATATGTAATTTATCTCTGGCTCATCCCCTATCAGCTGTCTTCCTGTGCAAGTCAGAAAGGCTCTCTCATAGGTATTGCTTCCCAGTGCCATGTGGTTGGCAAAGGTTAATCACGCTCCATCTTAGTTTATCTATTCAAATGTGGGTGTTTGAATAATATGAATGCTATTGTGTAAGCAAGAGGGAGGACATCAACTTATGAATGTGAAAAATCAACCATCACTTAAAAGAATTATTTACACTTCTAAACCAGCAAGCCTCAAAGAAGCAGAATGCTGCAAAATGCAGTTTAAATGTGCCAATGATTTTCCGTAGAGCTCGAGTGCTCCTTGGCAAAACACCCCTTGAGTAAGGAATGCAAATGCTGTGAAAGGTGAAAATATTATTAGTTTTTAATGTGGTCAGAAAGTGACTGCAAAAAAGTCAATACATTTGTGTCCTGTGGTTTTTCCGTGCCTATGCTGACTCCAGTGGAATAATGTCTCTGTACCAGTTTGCTTTGCACAGCCACCACATCTCTACAAAGGAATGAGCTGTATTCTGCCCTGTCTGCATTAAGTAGGTTCCAACTGTGGACTCGTTAGTGTAGGGATGATGCGTGAACTGTAAACAACCCAACTTGGTGCTCAGGTCTCAGGGAGAATTTTAGGGCTGCAAGTTGGAAAACTATCTTTGTACTTATAAATCAAGTAAGTTCTATCAGGAGTCGTTTGCAGAGATGTGTATTGAACGCACTGACACCATTTATAGCTCTTTTTTCAGAGTATAATTGCATCTTAACACAGGTTTCTTTAGTCCTTGTCCTTGCAGTCCCCTTTGTTCCTCTGTATAAAGGGATGTGCTTTGGTGAATGGTTAGACCAGCTCAGCACAAGGGAGACTTTAATGTTTCTGTAGGAACTAGTTCACTTCTAGCCTGCTTTTACATACAATTGGTACCTTGGTGCTTAGAGACATGAGAGAAATTATCCCTTGTATAACTATGTATGTATTTTTCTTCATAAATACCTCTTTTCTTTCCTCCTTATGCACTTGCCTCTCTCTTTTCTTGGTTGCTTGAAGAGCGCAAAGTTGAGAATATGTTTTAAGGATATGGAAATATTTCTGAGGACACTATAAAGGAGGAAATTGCTGTGTGATTAAATGTGTGCATTTATAGTTTTCTCCACTGATAATGCTTAACTTTAAAGCAATTTCCTGTCCTGTTAAGGGCTGTTTTAATTTTAACAGATGGCACCATTTTTCATCATTGAAACCGTAAACCTTTATGTAATTTACTTCCATATAATTTGTATTTATTTCCTTGTAGGTTCTTAATTTTTTGAATGTAATAGCTCCCAGTGGATTCCGCCATGTGCTGCTATACTGTGCCAAATATTCAGCATTGATTTTCATATTGACTTACATCAATTGTGCCATTAGTTTTAAAATGGATGAGAAATGTATCAAGTGTAATATTCTGCATGTTTTCATTCTCCAATCTGATATTAATAATTCAGGATGTACTTAACAGGGAATAGGCACTTAAATCTCTGCCAGGATTTGAAAATAAATTTACCACCAACCTTTGTGACTCTATTGGCGATGGGTTGGTTTATTTACTTTAGTTTTTCCTTTCTCTTCCTCAGATGCGTGTCTTCCCTCCTAGCTGTTCCAAAGTGCTGCTCCAAAATCTGTCCTCCTCCACCTTACGCTGCATCAAACAAAAGCACTCACAGTCCCAGCTGATGTATGGAGGGCTTGTGTCATCTCAGATGGTGCCGGTTCCCTCACGTTACCAATTTCGGTTCTGCAAAGCCCCACACGTCACAGCAACCCGGGGCTACCTTATGTGGCAAAACTCCTAGGGTCTGCAGCACTCTTGGGAGGCAGATGGGAGATTCTGTGATGGTGCCAGTTAAATTTAAAAGGGAAGATTCTGATTAATTCAATGTGAAAATGAAAGTCTGACTAATATAGTAACTCCTTTGGTTTTATTTTCAGGTTAACTTGTGTTGAGTTTACGCTAGCCTTATATTTACAGTTCCCAGTGTTTTATAGATGCTAGTAGTGATAATACATATTTCCATCTTGGGGGGGCAGGGGCAAATCTGGCCATTTTGGTAAGGACCCTAGGGGATCCTGTTGAAACGGTGGTGGCGTTTCGGAGCTCCCGCGCTGCTGGACAAGCACGGGAGCTGCAGGTGGCTGAGCAGGCATTCGGATGCTGCGGTTACACAACCTGAGACGCTAACCAGGGCAGATGGAAGTACAGATGTTTCTGCCAAAAGGATCGCTGGTGAAAGAACAAGGGTGTCATTTAAATGATCATCTTTGTGCTGCAGAGCTAATCAGCGCTGAGGTGCGCGCGGCGCCTCGTCCCCGCGCAGCGCGTTGCCCGTGCTGCCTACGGGCTCGGGAAGCGGAGCTGTGCCGCCTCCACTCACTGTGCATCGCCCTCCCTCCCTGCTCGCTGCTGACAAGGAACACCTTTGGAATGAGTGTTTTGTCACTTAAATGGAGGCTGGAGCGGGTTCTAAATACTATCCCTATGTCCAAGGCTTTTCCAGGTATCTCACCTTACCATTATTTTTGTCCGGTTGGCCTGTGCATATCTCCATCACTCTCTGCTTCTGGTAGCTTTGTGCTCACTTCTCCCCAGCTATTTCTGCCTGTTCCTCAAAATCTAGTTATGGCAGAAGGCTTTGCTTTTAGCAGAACATGCCAGTAATCTCGCCTCATTCAGCGTCTTCTGATGATCGCTCTGTGTTTTGTCTCACGTTGGTTACTCTTGTCTGCCTTTGCAGTCAAGCGTTGCCTGACAGCAGGTTGTACTGTTCCCTTTTTGTAAAACACCACATGAAGAGACAAACTTATCTACATGATGTTTAGGAATCGTGTAGATCTAAGGAAGCGATATTTTTAAAATCTTTGGGATTGATCTCAGCTTGGCATATGCCGTCTTGTGCTGAATCAACAAATGTGTGAGGTTTTTTAAGTTGACACGTGAGCCTCATTCAGAGGGTGATGGTTGATAAAGCTCCGTACATGGCAGAGCGAAACTGATGAGCACTTGGGACAGAGAGGTGTGAAAATCGTAAGTGGTAGAGAGGACGGAAGCAGGAGGTATTATGATGCCTGTTGTTTTTGTTTTACATGTTGGGTTATAGCTCTGCGTGACCTAGCTTCTTCCGAAGCATTTGTGTCCTTCTGCTTTTAAGCCCATCTTCAGTATTGCTCCCAGAGGTGTTTTGTCTGTGTCTATTTTAAAACCCCACAATCTCCTGTTTTGCTTTAACATTATTAAGTGTGACAATAAACTGAGATTATTTTTTTCTTTTCATGTTGTGTAATTGTTACTTTGGTAAGCATACTGGAATTAAATGGACATGGCTGTACTTCTGTACAATGTGTCTGTATTTTATTTGTGTTTGATTCCATTTTGCCTTGTAGACGTTGGCGAGCGAAGCTTTCAAGCCTTTACTTTATGTATTTGCCGGGCTTTTTCCCACCTGCTCTTTTGATGGGACTTCACATTAATGTGGCACTTTGTTAACTTCTGTGTTTGTGCCTCAGTATCAGAGATAATAATAGTGCTTTTCTGGGAATTGAAGATGACAGTTTAGTGCTACCACCGCTGCTGCAGAACAAGTATATTGGCAAATAAGTGTTTCTCTCCTTTTCTCTGCCCTGCTCTGAGGGGTATCTGTGATCATTGTTGAGCGTACAATGGGAATTTTTGCTGTAGTGAAGTGTTTAGAAGATCGACCTTGCTCTACAGGGTTAACTTTGTGGGTCATCCAGGCTGATAATCACTTTGTACCTCAGTGCATTAGCGGGAGATGCATCACAGCTGGCGTGCAGCTCTAGCACATTGCCCCCGATTTCCTGTGTCACAAATTCTATGCTTCTGCATTGAAAAATTGAGAATTTTCAAGTGTCAGGGTTTAGTATAGAGATACCTGAAACGGTTTCCTTGGAGCGAACCGGGACACCAGAAGCAGGTCAGCTCTTCCAGCGTGCACCTTCACAAAAGTTCGTACATCACAGTCAGGTGGGAGAAGTGCAGCCATACAAAGGGCTTGAGCTGCAAGAAGCTTGTAAATAGTCTTGACTCCTGCACAACCTGAGGACTTCCAGCAGCTTTTATGATGTATTTAGCTTTTCTTAAGATCCAGCCTGGCTTTCTAACAACTTTGGTCAGACAGATATGGCTAGATTTTTATGGCCATGTTTTTTTTATTGTCCTATCTTGAAATTGTTAAAGCAGAGATCTGGTTACTTCTGCACAGTCTTCCGTGAATAAAAATCAAATCCAATCTACCACATATTAGCCACAGTCCCAATTTTTTACTGGTAGTAGATTATATAAGTGCCAATTTTAATCTAATCTTTAGAGATAAGAAGGTTGGTAATCAAGTTATACTGTGTATTTGTAAATTAAGCATTATATTAATGCACTGGGTTTTGTCTGATTTATGACTAAGACAACTTTCCACGAACTGCGTGTTTCCTGACTGTTTTTGCAGTCTGTGATGCAGTGTCATATAGCACAGTGTACAGCGGAAGTATTTACTTTTTTGACAGGGTAATACAGAGCATTTTCTAACTTATCTCCAGAAAATCTCCTAGAGATCTGACAAGATAATAGCTTTTGCCTGTATCCTGTGGCTTTTCATGTTTAGTTATTCAGGCTCTTATCTGGTGCTGTGAGCTCCTTAGATAAGTGTCATTTGATTGTTTAATAACTAAGGTGCTTTTCATAACAGCCACCACGCTGCCAGAAACCATGCTGTTTATTTCATTCATGTCCTGATCAATTAGCTATTAAGTAATTACTCTTTTGGGCTGTCTCCAAAAGGCTCTATGCCCCTCCATTAAAAAAAAAACACACCGTTTTTTGGCACTAGTTTGTGTTGAGGTGTATTGTAACTCACTACTGGAGAACCACGTGGTAACAAATTTCTTGATCCCTAATAACCAAGTCATATGGATTGTCAGCAATGCTGAACCAAACAAGTTAGTGCCATGCACGTGCTTTGGAGATCTTGGGAGTGATTCTGTTGACTTTTTTTTTTAATGCTGAATGTGTCATTAATCAGGCTAAAATTCTTAATTTGGTGCCGTAGGCCAACCGTTCCCACCAGGCATGTAGTTAGAGGCAATGCAGATGTCCAGTTGTTCACTAGGGGCGAAGCACACTTGCTCTGCACCTGCCCAGGAGCAACTCGATTCATCTCCTCTGAAAGGCACCTGCTCCACGCTCACCAACACTCCTCTGCAAACCCTGCCAGCCTACAGTAAGTGGCGGAGATCAGGGGATTTGCTTCAAAATTGCTCTGCTGCTCTGAGCCAGAACGTGAATATAAAAACAGCCGTTGTGTCTGTAGCTCCGCTGTCTTTTTTGTCCTTCTGCCCTGTATTGCTTACAGGGAAGGCAGGTCTGATAGAGCAGTGGCTTTGTGACAGCAACCAACTTAATCCTGATTTGGCTTTTGGTTGGTTGCAAGAAGCTCCTGAGGAAAAAAAGTGCTTTGAGGGAATATTTTAGCATGTTCACCCTGTCTTCCAAAACATGTGCTGCTCTTCTACTACATCATGAAAGAGTCTAGAGATTCAAAGGAGCGGAAAGGAAAAAAAAAAAAAGAAAACCAAAGCACATGTAGTTACCTCAAATTCTAAGTCATGGTATGTCACTGCATATCATTAAGAGGTTCACGGTGGAAAACTTAATGAAACTGAGAAATACTATGAATTTACTTAATTTTCTTTACAGAGGAATCTAGCGATCCTCTTTCTGGCAGTTCAAGAACAGGCTGCTAGAAAAGAATAGCAGGAAGTGATTTACATTATCACCAAATTCAATCTTGAAGCCAGTAATTTTGGTGTCAACCTACAATTACAGGCAATCACTTCCATTTAGCTCCTTGTTCTAGGCTGTTACTGTTTACAATGTGTACTTACCTAATGCATAGCGTTGCAGAGAGTTGATTATTTATTTATTTTTGTAATTAGCTATTCTACGCATAGTGTTTTTACAAAAGCTATAGGTGGGTGAAAGTGCTTCTAGCTTCAAGGGGAAAGAGATCACCTATTGCAATTCATTTCCTTCTCTGTGACCTGAAGGTTAAAGGGGTTTCTGGCTGGTGGTACTCACCAAAACCCCTATCAGAATAGATATGTTCTAGATCGTTTGCAAAAATCTGATTAATTTTTGACAAGCTCTATCATAGAGTCGGAGTCCTCAAGCTCTGCAGCTAGTGGCAGCTGGAGCAGTTGCCAGCTTTACTCCAGGCTCACATATGCAGAAGCTGAAACTACCTTTTCTCTGATCAGAGAGGGTATCGCAGCAGTTCTGGGAATATGGGCATAGGGACATGATGCCTTGTCAAACTGCAGGTTAGAGAGTGCTACGTCAGTCCTTCTGCTTCTCTATCCAAGCATCAGAGTTTTGTAGTTTATTGTCAGTGAAACTTTTAAATTGATTTTTAGCAACAGTAGCTGATTGATTTGGAGCATTACCAAGCTGTGTTGTGATTAAGACTCTTGGCAAAAGCCTGAACTGCTTAAAACTGGTTTCCAGTTGGTCTTACAGCACATTACTTAATTCCCTTTGCTTAAAAAAAGGCATTCTTCCTTTCTGGTCCTCAGAAAACCCAGCAACCGAATTACTGTGTCATTGATGGGTCTCATTGTATATGAATTTGCTTGCTTTGCTAAAAAGTAGCAGGTTTTGTCTTAAGCAAAGTTCACAAGGGATGGTTGTCTTCCTTGCATCCTGCAAAAGTCTCTGTAGACTTAGATACCTTCTGGTCATTGCTCATGGGGGAAGCATTACAGTTGTCACTGGACTTAATAATAATAGCTTAAAGATGATATTGAAGTTTTTGACAATTACAGAGTATTTCTCTGTGTGACACTTTCGATCATTACATTTTCATAAGGATTTTCAACTTTCTGGGGAAGCAAGACCCTTGTTAATTCTTACTGTTATAAGTGTCTATTTAAAAAGATTCTAACCTCTTACATAAGTTTTCTGTAAACTCCTCTCATTAGGCAAAATGTTGTTTGATTCATTTAACCCATTTAACAGTAAATGTACTTGTGTGATATGACAGTCACTTCATTAAACATCTAGATGAGAAAAAACAGGAAGCAAGCTGTCTTGCAAAAAAAATCTCGTGCAGCATGTTAAACTAGATTAATCATTCCAATTTTCCATATTAAAAGATAATTAGTGTTCTTAGTATAGGAATTGAGGTATACAAAACACTCAATGTTTTTATAGCAAGCACACAAATGGATACATGTTTACTTAATCCTCATGTAACAGCTAAAACCCTGCTATGTATTGATTAATATTCCCATTAATTTACTTTCTCTTGTAGAAATTCTCCTTAGCCAAATCTGTAACTCATGGCTTATGCAGTGTAGCACTGTGAAAGAAAGACCATGCAGCAGAAACTCAGGCTAAAGAAATATAACCTTGTATTCAAAGAACAACTTTCTTGAGGAAGCCTCCCTAGAAATATGGGGGAAGAAGCACCTGCAGCCAGTTTCCTGGGGGTTTTGCAGCATGCTGGTGTCAGGAAGGTGGTAGTGTCAGCGTACTCTCACTTGTCACTCCTCAGAAGAGTAAGTGTTTCTGGCTTCTCATTATCAGAGTACTGGACACTGTGTCAGATCTTCATCTAATCAGGACATGGAGTTGGTTTGGCAGTTTCAGGAGTTTTGATGTTCATCCTAAACTTCTAAAAGGCTTTAAAGAGGTTGTGCATGAAAATGTATTAATTTTAATGCAATAATAAAGAAATTATAACCCTTAATGTTAATTGTTTCAGAAAACAGACACCTGAATAAGTTTAGGTGAGTCTCTACTATGCTGTATCCAGGATTTTGAGCATGTGCTTTTACCTCAAAAATAAGAGGAATATCATGGATCATGGAATATCATTGCAGCAAGCAAGACTTTCTTCTATGAAATTAAAAGCAAAAAGAGCAAATATTGCCACAGTCAGTGACGGAAATATAGTGTTAATCATTATAACATAATACATGCTTGGTTATTTTCTTCTCAGGGCCTTTACTTTCTTAGCAGGAAAGCATGTCAGTTTTGGTAGCAGCACAGATGAATTTAGCCAAGGGATATTTGGTTTCTTAAAAATAAGCTTACTTTTGAAATTAGAGGTATTCACAGGACAAGTAGAATCTTTCTTTCTGCTTGGTTTACCTGTTCTATGGTTAAGGAAGTTATTGCCATGCAAAGAGAGTTTGGTAGAGCTGGAGCGTGTGGACCCTTTGGGTGGGTCTTGAACTCTTTATGTGTGCTTGCTTGCAAATGGTGCATAATGCACTAATGAATAGGGCCCTAGGTAGCTTCAGCAGCACATATGGGCCAGATGGAGCTGTATACCTGAGTGGTCAACAGAGCAGAATTTCCATGAGAAGACAAATGGGACTAATAAAGCAGAAACTGTTTGTAGCTTCCCAGGGCATTGATGTATCTGTTTAGACTGTCAGGATGAGTTTTAAAATACTGAAGATTGCCTAAATGTGATCAAATTCAAAACTAGGGCAATTTTATTATCCAGCATATTGCCAGATCATAAGTGATATAATTTGCATGGCTTGCTAGGAAATTTTACCTATGCAAAAAGTCTGTGACTTATTTATAACTATTTAGGTCCTTTCATTGATATTTATTAATTTCTATATGCTCCTAGGACTAGATATGTTACGACACAAATGTAATTTATGTTGTTATTCTATGAATTAAGGATTTGCGAGAGAGAGCATCCAGTCTCTGGTAATAGAAACTGTACTTTTTGAGACAGGAAGAGAGGACAATAACAAAAATAAAATATTTTCTTTGTAACTTTCAGTATATATTTTGTTACAGATAATATTTTTCCCCTTCTAGTTTAATAACAACTCCTATAAATTCCTATAAGAACATACTTAGTGCTATTATTTTAATTTAAAAAGTATTCCTGGATTATCCTTTATTTTTATTGTTTTTTAACAACTCAGCATCTTTTTGGTGGTCTTTAAGTTAAGCTCATTTTAATCCTTTTTTTCCTACCTTTCAGATAGAACAAGAGAAGTCAATACCTATATCAAATTTTTCAAAGAAAATTGAAAGATGGAGCTTAACAGTGGTGCTTGTTTGTTTTTCTTTTATTTTGGACGTGTCTGTGCTTTTTGGGAGTGCTCTGCCTACACTCGGTAGTACCCTTGAGCAAGTCCTGCACCCTGTGTTAGATACATGTCTGTTCTCGCTGTAACTGACTTTTTGATGGTCTAGTATTTGCATCCTTGGCTGTGGCCCTTCAGTGACAAAAAGCAGTGGATTTTTAAAATTATTACTTATGCCTTGATACTAAATATTAGATGGATGAAAACATGTTAAAGTGCTGGAAGCCCTAAAAAGCAATGTGTTCTCCATGGCAAAATATCACGACTATGATGGCAGGATTTTTTGGACTTCTGAATAGAGAAGGATTATTGGATTTTTAATTTTATTTTTGGTCATTGTCCTCCATTAAAATGGGTCCATAGATCCATAAAAATCCTGCCTTTCCTCTGGTCTGCTCCCTCTGAGCTCTATTTCCAATTCATCAACGTAGTCAACTGACCCATCCTATATCCCTGTAGGAGTTGAAAACTTCTCTTGCCAATCGCATGACTACCGACACTCTCAAGTTGAAAGCTATTGCATTCAGGATCATCAGATATGCTGCTATTTTGATTTTTTTTTTTTTTTTTTGCATAACTTTGATGAAATGTTAATGTGTCACAGTTAATGAATTCTCCCCGTCATGACAAGTGTTTGCCTCCAGCAGAGGTGGTCTTAGCACTACAGAATGCAGAGGGTCCTCTCTGGTATTATTTGGACAAGTTACTCGACCTGCCAGTCTTGTTTAATTATTACAGCTGCCAGTGACTAGCAAATATTAAATGTCAGAAGATAGAACAGCCCCCTGAAATGCCATGTGAAGCAATTGCCTTTTGCATGTAAAACATTCTCTCTGTTTGAGAGCGGTATTGATGGAGGCTATTTGAAAATTCACTTGCAGATTATATCAAACACTTTCCCTCTCCATTTATGTATCAGTACATCTAAGTCCAGGTTCCCAGTCTGAACTGTATCCACGGCAATATGTCTTGTATGCATAACTCTTTCCTTTTGAGCCTATGTGCTTCACGTAATGAGCATGCTTTGGGGTTTTGTTAGGGGAAGTGTGCAAGGGAGTTGAGCAACCTTTCTTCCGCTAGAAGCAGGGGGAGATCATCTCCTTTTCTTCTGCACTGGTGCGAGCCCATCTCCTTGGTTAGTGTGGTTTACCTTCTTTCTTAGAGTCTCTGGCCACTCTCAGGGTCTGTGTCCTGGATTCGAACCCCAGTCCCTGCTGTGATATTTAGAAACGCGAGTGTAGATCCCAACTCTTTAAGCGCATATCCCTTCCTAAGGAATGCATTCCATAACAAGCATGTTGCCTACAGAAGCACATTCCCTAACCACCATGGACTCGGTGGTACTGCTTGGGAGGATGTGAGAAGAAGCATAAGTTTGCAGTCTTAAGAAATTCATGAGACATCGCTGACTCGGTGCTGGGACCCGGCGCTGATGCGTAGCCGAGGGCTTGCAGCCAAGTCTCCGTTAGCTCAGAGGCAGATGAGGGAGTCAGGTGCGTGGGCAGAAGCAACGCGTGACCGTGAAGCAGGCGTCTCGGCACGGCTGACCTTGTATGTGTGTCAAGCGCCCGCACTAGCACGTACTTTACTTAATTGCTTTCGGAGCGGTTTAGGTTGCTGCTTATCACCATAATGCGCTGGCCTTCCTGTGTCGGGGAAATTTCAGCAAAAGCTGGGATTTAGGTTAAACATCTGCTCACAAAGCCCCAGCAAATTAAAAAATTATTAGTAATCGGGTTGTTGTCTAGGAGATTTCCTGGAGGAAGGGTAGGCTACTCTTTCCGCACTGCTTCTCTCCTCTGGCGCCCTAAACAGATTATAAGTGGATGTATCTTATAGTTATTCATAATAGATTGGTGTCAACACAAATAATACATGTATATATCTCCTTTCATTTACAAGTGCTCAATAGAGCATGGATCTCATTTGGGAAAGTGCGACACTCCTGAATTGAAGAGAAGCCAAACGCACTCGGATGCTGCCCGGAGTGTCTCCATCGGCAGCCCAGAGCAGCCCCTTTCTTCAATCCCAATCTCCCTCTGTGGACCTGAACCTTTGAGGTACCAAGCAGGCCCTGTCAGCAGATGTTTCCTTCAAATCCCCCTGATATATTGGTGGCCTTGAGCCCATGGGAAGAGAAATGGACTTTTCTGGCCGGGTGACTGCTTGGCCAGGCTTTACAGCTCTCTGCAATCTGCAAGTGATGGTTGTGCTGCTTGTTGAGTTCTGGTGGATCCATTAGGTGGTGGAGTGGCAAATACCATGGTAAACCATGTGGTAATACTGCTTTACCAACAGCGCCAACCTCACTGTGTATACTCCCTACTTAAATGCTTTTATTTTCTGCTAAATGTAATGTATATAATTTGCCCAACTATGATATTAAGAATAATTTAAAAGTATAAAAATAAAACACCTGGGAGCAAGTGTTAACATTTTTGCACCTGTAAATCTCTCGTATGCATTTTCCAAACAATTAGCTAGCATAATTTTTTTCACCCTAAGATATATGAATTATTCATTCACATCCATGACGTGACAGTTCACCCGTTTTTCCTCCAAGAACCAGGGCAGCTTTATGTTCCTGCCCGGATCACTTAGTGTGAATCGTGGTACTACCCTCCTTGGCTTTGATAGCTTTGTGCTATTTACTGCTGATGAGGGGTGAATCTGTAGAATCTGTTAAAAACCAGATATTTTTAAGGAGAAATCATACATAGTTCCTTGCTGTACCACAACCATTTCAGTGTCTCCAGGCAGTTTTATCATCCCACTGTGTTTTCAGTACAGAGTCATGACCCTCTACTGGGATAGAAGCCAAAGGGATGAACAGCATAGATGTTATAATTTGGTTTTATTCAAGACCTATTTAACAATATAATAATTTATGATAGCCAAATTTTCCATGGGGAAAACTTATAGGAAAACACTATCTCATTTACAAAAAGATGCTGTTGTATTAAATAACTTTATTTTAGCTCAAACATTTGTAGACAACATGGCTATTTAATCAAGTACGTAACAAGTTAATCAAAATGTCCTTATTTAAGTGACATTTAGACATAAATGAAGAAATATATTTTAGCAAAAATGGTGTACATTAAGTGCTTTATTTGCAAAAGTGTCAGCCACAACATTCAGATACTAAGGAACCCCTTTTGCTGAATCTGATTCACACATTCTTCTCTGAAAATTTTAATATCTCAGGTTCACAAAGATAGCAACTTTTACACATCATTTTAAAATACAGGATTCTGGTTTAACCTTGATAAGTAATGAAGCTGGGAAGGGCACCGTTTTCATTAATATTAGCTAGGACACCTGAAACTTCTGGGTTTTTTTCTTCAGTTTAATGGGAATAATCTAATGTTTGTCCATACCATGAAAATTATGATATATGACGTTAAATTATCCTATGACGGTTTTTAGTTCACGTTAAAGTGGGACTCCGTGCTGCTGATGCTTTGCAAACAGTTGTCTGTCTGCCATAGCTGCAGACTTATTCTGGGTTTTCTGGGCTGTAAAGAAAACTTAACGTGAAGCTTGAAACTAGTCATGTAACCTTAGCAAGCATTGAATTCTTGATGCTATATTGTTTCTAAATAAATATAAGGATTCCAGGTGCGTTCACAATTGAATTCTCTATTGTTGGTCCCTTATGAAAGCTGTCTTAGTTAAATAGAAGTTTTAGATAATTACTAGGAAACAATCTTAGCCATACATCTCTTTTTTGAATAGCCAGTTGTATTGCTTTGTATTTCTGAGTTTATAAGCTTGATGTATATTGGTTAATATAAGTGGTTGATTTTTGGTCTTTGAGAGCTATTTCAGTAATATTTAAGGTAAATGAATATTTTTAAAAGTCAAAAATATAGCTATTCACTGTTACAACCTTTTAAAATGTAACGCTATTACAGTAGAATGACTGTGCTATAAGACTGTTGGTGAACTGTGTTTCTTGGTGGAAACAGTGAATTAGGTGGAGATTTTGGCTGCTAACCTTTTCAAATAAACGTCTGTTTCCAGTCTGACTGTTAGTCTTTTCTGATCATCTCAAGCAAAGAAGACTGGTACTTTGTTTAAATATATATATATCTATATATCTCCAATAGTAGTGGTTGCACAATGCATTTTTGGGTGTGTGCACATGTTTGTTAGGCTGTTCTTATACCAAAATCAGCACAGTAAATGTTAGCTAATGTTATTTTTAAGCATAAATCTATGTTGCTTGTCCCATGGTGTGAACTTGTCTGCAAAAATGGAGTGAGAAAGAGATGGTAAAAATCAGATTTGCTATTATTCATATTATTATATCGTGTGTATTTTTAGAGTGAGACTTGGACCTACTGCTGGGAAAATTTGCCATTTGCTATAAGATTGGCAGATTGTGGGCTTGGAAAAGTAAAGAAAAACATTTAAAAATTGACACAGCCTGCTAGAAAGGTAGATGGATTAGTCTCAGAAGAGTGCAAGTAATAGCATAAGTGAAGGAGGCTGCTGAACAGAAAGTTGTGCAGCGTTGTCTATTTCTTACTCCTTTTAAGGCCAGATATTCTCTTTATGGTGCCTTAGCATTCCCTATGTCAGTGAACCATCCATAGCCCAAAAGTTAGTGAAAACATAAGTGCCTTAGGGCACATGAACTGCCCCATGCCCTTCTCTCCTTCATGTTGCCCAAATAAGCAAAGATTTTACTTGGAAATATTTCAGATTTCTAAAGTAAAGGTGTGTACACACCACTACCAAGGCCCTGAGACATAAGCATAAACTCTCCTTTCATTGATCAAGCTGAATGAAAAGTTCAGCTACAGCAGAAGAGTACAACAAGATATTCACGTGATGGAAATGATGCATGTTAACTCGGTCAGTATGGAATGGAAATGGTTCTAGAGGGAAACAGAAATCAAACCTACAATTTTGCAACTTTTCTTTAAATTCTTTTTTTTATTCCCCCCTCCCTGTACTCATTAAAAGGGCAAGTTAGACTTGCCTGTCTTTTAATGTGGTTTGTTAAACTGATTCCCACATGACATTTATTTGCTGCTTTGCTTGAGAGGAGACAGGGTCTAATCCGTATGTGCAGTGGGGCTCTTCCCTCCCCCAGTTTCAGCGAACAACTGCAGTTAAAATTTAGATGCAACAGGATTAAAGAATTGTATTGCGCATGATGTGACCTTCGTGTGCAGAATTGTTGAAGCTTTACTCTTGCTGATGTTTTACTTGAGTATAGAGATAAAAAAGACAATCTCATTCATCTTGTGTATATTCTTCAGAACCGTCCCTCTGTTCTATGCTACTTAAGTAATTTTCAGATTCATTTTAAGTATGCCTTTTGCCTGAAAGGCTATTTCACAATGTGTTAGACCTCACTGTTAGGTGGACTTCTGTTTTCGTGATATGTTGTTTTCTTATACCAAAGAAAACATGGAAAGCAGCAATTGAATTTATTTTGGCCACATGGAGCCCAACACAAGTTCTAGCAAGGCACAGAATACTACCAAAGAAATTTGCTTTAACTGGAAAATGAACATATTTATTGCATCTGTGAAATTCAGAAAGAACAAATTAATTGGCTTAGATATAGTAAAATGTGTACTAAATACTTGGGGAGTTAGTTGCGTTCTAGAACCATCGTCCTTCTGCAGCTTCCAGCCCTCTCCTCTTGCCAACTTGCCTCCCACATTGTCCTAAGGCAGCGAAAGAACTGAGGGGCTCCCTCCATTGAGAAATGTCGTTTTGCATCTTTAGTAATTTTTGCCTTTTTTTCACCCAAAGCTATATGGGCAGAACATCACTGGAGCCATGGATCGAGGGCTAGCATGCCAGGACTGCTTTTCTCTAACCAGCCAAAATGTGTATACGCTACAGTAGTGTGCCAATATTCAATTCCCATCTGATGAATGAAGGGAACGGAATAGAAAATCTGTTGATTAAAGATGCCTTCCATAAAACGAGATTGCAGATGCACAGATGAAATTATTTCATTAAATATTTATGCAGTGTGGTGCTGGGGCCGCTTTTCCTCTCTCTGCACAAGTGTGTGGCGGATGCGGATCACAGGCCCGTGTGATTGTTCCCTTGGAAATTGCTGCCCGGGAAGCTGCGTGCCGGCACGGGTGGCATCGCAGCCAGCGTTATCCGGGGCCACGAGCAGACAGTGGCTTGGCACCAACATGAGCAACAGATTTGTTTTGCTGTTTCCATTTTGGAAGGGAATGGTATCAAAGGAGTTGGTTTGGCCAATTGCTGAGGAAGGAGAGGAGTCCAAAAGACGTCGCTATTCAAAAGCGCAAAGATGAGATTCCAGACCACTCCTACATCATGAATGCCATAACGAATTGGCAACCCTTGTTGTTCCCATGAATCGGGCCATGCGGCTTGGCGAGAGCCGAGAACACCTCTTTTGGGAACAGCAAGTACATCCCATGAAAACTGCGGGATTGTGCAGTATTTTATGTGCTTTAATCATCTTCCAAGTATTGGTTTCCAACAAGGCACCATTCAAAACATTCAGATTTACCTTTCTGACAGAAACGTATGGTCCATGTAATACTGGAGTGATGAAACTAGAGCTAAATTTTAAAGTGGTTCACAATTGAAAAAGACCTGTTTAAATTGATTTAAATACACTTAGATATTTGGGTATAACATTTCTAATTGAATTTATTTTAATTTTAGGAAGTTAAAAATAATAAATAACATGTCTTATGCTACATGTGGATAGGAATTTGTTTGATGAAAATATACAACATTTAATTTTTAATTAGTTGCAGAAAATTGTCCTAAGGTCGTGTTTCATTAGGAACAGGGGAAAAAAATTCAAATGGATGATAGGCTGGTTTAAAAAAAAAAAAAAAAAAAAAAAAAAAAAGGTTGTAATATTTCTTTTTCTAGTCATCTTGTCATCTTATGAAACATTTTCAAAGGTATCTTGATACCTAAAAATGAAAGTGCAGTTGTCAGAAGAGCCAAATGAGACGAAAGCAGTAGGAATGAATTCAGTAAAGGCTAAACACCAAAGTAGTATCCCAGGAACTCTACCTAGGTATTTGATGTTCTGCATGCACTTCTTTCAAATTTTATAATTAATAGATCACATATTTTCTTAATAGTTTCTTGTCATAGACTGAAAAAATAAGCCTGTCTGCTTCTGAGCTCAAAGTCATTTTTCTCATATTCAAGGAATTAATCCAGATGAGAAGATATTCTTCAGCTCATTAAGATTTGTGAGGTTGCTATTGACTTAGTGTATTTTTAAATGATCATTTAGAAGATTTTAATGGATTATAAGACATTTATACTTTGACATTACTGATCATAATATTGCATAGAATTTTAAATGTGATAATATTAAAATCAGAAATGCTTGTCGTTTAAATTAAGTAGCCATACTTCAAAATTGATTTTCATTTCTGTGCATAGTACAAATACCATACTAAAAAAAACACTAAGTAGAAAAGAAAACATATATTTAAACTTGGCATATCATTAACCCAGGAATATACACATATGTCAATATTAAAAACCACATCTGCATGTCACATATATAATTCTCCATCGTGCAAGCTCAGTTATGTGCTGCCTTCTCATTACAGTGATACACGTGGTAATGAAGCATCACATGCTGTAATACTAACTTCTCTCCAGGGACACGGGGCTCAGCTTGAAGTCTCATGTCACAACACCTCTGCTGTTTGAAAGCTCTGCACAGAGGAGATGGTTCTGCTATTCCCTAGCCTCCCTTTAAACTATCCCAAGGGACCCGCTTGTGTTGCTGTTGCAGAATGTAGTGGAGGGGCAGGAAGGTGATATTTATACCGATATTACGCCCGATACCAGGTCTGCATGTTATATTGGACCACTGATAAATTTTAAGTGGATTTGTTTGTTGACTTATAAAAGGTGTTTTTTTATGGCCACAGAGCCTAGGTGGGCGGTCGTAGAATGCGTGAGCTAATCTCCTAAAGTGCAGGTAAGCAATCTCATAATTTGTATGCTTTAGGATGATCCAGCTGAGAAGCTCATCCGGGAGCATAAAAGAACCCTGATGAGAGAAAGATAAGCGACATATGTAAGTACAATCTCAGAACAGAACCTTTAGTGTTAATAGGATATTTTGTAGGAATCTCATTAGACTGTAACTAGAATTTGCATATTGAACAATACGGAGCTAAATCTTTCCTTAAGGAGCAAAAACGAAATGTAAACCTGGCTCCTTCTGGGCTTAATATATTCACCAAAAATCATTTGCTTCATCTCAGCAGCCACAGCTTGATTTCCTCTACTCAGTTTAGTGTTTCTTATGCATTGAGCCCATAATCCTTTCAGTGTATATAAACTAGTCACCAGCAATGCAAGGTGCAGGATTCAGGTTAATGATAACCTGAGAATTGGTCTTATTTTTCTGTCTAGAAGATACTAATCTCTTTATCTGTGAGGAAAAAAACGTTCACTAGTCATTCAGCTCTCATTGTTTTCATTGGAAACCACCATCATGCTATGAAAGCCTTGATAATTAAGTGCTAAATCACAAGGAAGTAAAAAATAGATACATATTAATTATAAAAAGAGTGTACATATATAGGGAAGATAACGAAATTGTAAAGCACACGTATACTGCAATGGAGTTTTAGTGAACAGTAAATTGATTTCAGTTGCGCTGCCAGGTTTTGCAGGCTGCTTGTGTATTACACCCACAGAATGCTCCATTTCTTTCAATTATCAGGGTTACTGAACTTCAGATACACTTTTCCTGCTGAGTATACAAATCAATTAAGTCAAAAGAACAAAGCTTTTTTACATGCTGGAGAAATAATGCTCATTAAATTTTGGATAAGGTGCAAAGACAATTACTTCTAAAAATGGGTGAAATTAATTGCACTCTTTGTTTCTTTTGATCTACCTTAGCTTACAATATTCTTGCTGGTTTTCCTTCCCTTCTCTTGAATGTATTCCATAGACTATCATGCATTATCCAAAAAATATTGTTTTAATAACTAAATTCAACTGTGCACTTTGTGTTCTGGATATAACAAGTTTGCGTGGAAAGAAGCAGGTGTCTATGAGACTGTGTCAGTCCTTGTTTACTGAACATCATCAGTGCTGCGTTAAGCACAGTATAGTGCAGGGCCTGGGGTATTTTGTAGGGTCACTCTGGATCCTAACAGGATTGCACTCTGTAGGTGCAATCCTGCATTTATTTCTATTATTCTAATAATATTGGGTGCACAGGACTTCATCCCTGGCTGTGCTAGCATTGCCCAAACGTGCCCTGCGTGCAGAGTGCTTGGACATGAGCGTGTGCTGGGCTTGGGCAACCTCTGCGGCTCGGTAGGAGGAATGAACGTCGGTTTGGTTGCGCTCCCCTGTGGCATGGGGTCAGGAAGCACAGAGCACGTGGGCAGCGTGGGTCTCTTGTCGTGTGGTGCGGTGCAGTGTGAGAGCTGTAGGCAGCCCGTGGGTGGTCGTGCGTTTGCTGGCAGTGTAGCTATGAGAAGAGCTGGTCTAGGAATACAGTGTGCTCTGGATCCCTTCCAGGCCCCCTGCCCGCGTGACAGCCCCAGCAGAGCTTCTACATCTTCGTTTCTGTTATTGTGAAGTCAGAAATATGCATGACTCTTCAGGAAAAATAGTGAGGATTAATTAATGTATGTAAATTAATAGTAGCATGTTAGCTACTGATCAGTGTTCCAGATACGCTACTATTCTCTTAGTATGAAGTTGGACAGAAGTGGCATCCTAGCCGTGTCCATATTTGCGGTGAGCAGCTATCTGTAGGACAGGAACTGATTCCTTCCAGTACAGCTATTAATTATAAAGCTTAAAGGACCACAGTGCTCTTTTCTCTCCCAAGTGGTTTCTATGGACAAGTATATTAGGTGGATATGAGGTAAATGTGTGTTGATTAAGGGCTAGGCTTGGGGTTCGTGTTCATCACTGTTCTTTTCCCGTATGATTGATGAAACTCAGCTATAATTAAACTTAAAGCCATAGATTTGGCAAATAACAGTACCCATTAACTCGACTGATGTCATTCTATCCTGTATGATTCATTAACAAGTAGCAGTGGATGTTTCCTACCATTTACCTAATGTCCTAGGACATTAAGGGTAATGGTAAATCCCTGGAACGTTAGGCTTGTTTATTTTAATACGAAGGAAGTTATCAGTAGCGTTGCCTAGTTTTGGGATCTTCACAGAAGAGTAATGTTCTTAGAAGGGTTAGTATTCTGTTTAGGATCATTTAACATTCAGCACCAATGGTTTTATTGAACAGACGCTGGCATTTTACTCATTATCACTTTGGTGTTCGTGCCAGGTTCTTGCAAGAAGTGTACTTGGTGCCAGGTGCCAAATAACCTTTTGTCATCATGCTGAATGAGACATCGCTTTTGTTCTACAGTCAAAAGATTACATCCAGATCTTATGAGTGTTAAAAAAAACCCCATCTTTTCTCCTTTCTTCCAGACACACACAGAATTTGGCAAGGACTAGCAGTACTTCTGAACCGAATCTATACATTCTGCTCAGTGAGACAAGAAGTGCTGCTGATTTCTTAAGATCCTTACTGGCCAATTAAGGACCTATGCCAATAGCTCTTTGTTTTGATACTGTCCAGCACTTGACTGTAAGGATGGTAGAGGCTTGAGGATTAGGGAAGGCAAAGTGTATCAGCACTTGGGACCTCACAAAACATGGGTAGGTCCTCAAAACATTTGAAATTCTGCTGTATGCACTAAGGGCGCTTGTATGGCTACATGAGCCAGATACATGTAGGATGCTCATTATGAGTCATGCTTTAACAAAGAAAAGCCAGCAGAAAGAGCAAAACACAAACCTGTAAATCCTTTAATTAATTACAGAATTATTTATGTTAAATTATTGTTAATATGTTAAATTAATTGCAGGGATTACACAACTGCATTTTCCCAATATACTCAACAATTTAAATTAGCAACCTAATTCCTAGTTTGCTTCCATATATTCTTTGAAAAGGCAAAGAAAAGATTAAGAATTCTTGTGTAAACCCGATTATTCTGGTGAAATAACTTGGTTAGTCCAATCTATTATACAGAGTTTTAGAGATATAAGATCTTGCGAAAGTCAGACCTGTGAGTATATATAGAGCTAGGGAGGAAGGGATTGTTTTGTTTTAACGTTGTCTTACCAATTCCCCATTTTTGGTTGTATTTGTTATAAGGAAAAAAAAAAAGTCAGTGTATAAATTTACATATCCTCTATTTAATTCAGCCCAGGAAACAACTTAAATACTCTATAGTTCTCTATCCTTTTTTTAGAAAAAAAAGGTTTATGATGGAAACTGCAAGTGTTTCTTTCTGCAATAAACCTGTCACAGGATTTGAGTTATTCTCTTGCCCTTTTGGAAAAATAAAGAAAAAAAAAAAAAACCCAAAAAACCAGAAATCCTTAACACAGTCTGTAGGACTGATTCATTACAAATTACACATCCCTGTTTCTTAGCAGTTGAGCACTGCATAAGAAAATCTCTCATTGAATCGGGTTATGTTTTAAAGATATGAAATGGAGCAAGGAGCTTGGCCTTTGCAAACTGCTTTATTTAGTGGAAACCATGAAGTGACTTCAGCCAAAGATCGGACTGTCCTTGCATTTAAATACTGTTGTGTCTTTTGTGGTGTCTCAACCCCTGCCCCCTCCTCCCAGGGCCACTGTCCTCTCGGGGGTGTCACCTCTGTGTCCTGGTTGTCACTAATTGGATTCACCTGTCAGGATGATGCAGCATTGATTGCCCAGCATCCAAACGGCCCCGGTGGGTGACGTGGCGGCAGAGCCCTTCACCGTGCGGTGAAGCCCGTCGGAGCTGCAGACCTGTCTCGTCGTTGCTCCTCACCTCGATTTGTGTTTGCCTGCTGCTGTGCTGCTTTCCAACACCTTTACCTCTGCAGCGCCCCTGCGCATTTAACCACCAAACCTTGAAACGTGCTGACACACATTAGAGCCTCTTGTCTGTTAGCCTACGACGCGGTTAAGTTCCTGCTCGGCATGGAGCTTTGTCAAATGTTTTCTGACAATCTAAATAACTAACATCTTTGACATTTTCTGCACCCCTTTGCCAAGCCAGGAAGAGGCTCTGTGAAATCTGAGTTGCTGAGGCATGACCTGAAACAGTATTAGCTCTCCTTGATTATGCGCTGAATTTTCATGTTCCCTTCGTCCCCGGCCTCAGTGTGATCCCGTTAATGGTTGTCTGAGACTTGCTCAACAGCTAATGGGAAATGAACTGACTGGTAATTTCTTGCTGTGTATCTGCTTGGCCCCATGCCAGTCTCTAGAAATAATGGTACTAAATATAAATTTTCATTATACCTTTTTTCAATTTCTGGGCGTGCTTCATGTAGCACTTTTAGATGAGCGTTGTTCGGCTCGGGTCTCTTATCAGTTTTAAGAACAACAATCCAGTTAATTGACAGCTTGGGTATTATCATCTTTTCTTTAATTCCTCGCCATCATTTCTTGAGGTGTGTTGAGCCTTAGACAAACGTCTGCCCTCTTCAGTTTTAAAGATAGGTACAGGAATAATTGCTGCGTAGCCTTCTTGGTTCTTTACACTCTGTCACCTTTTCCTCCTGTCAGTTGCTTGGTGTATAATTATGCTTAAAATATCTTTTGGTATTCGTTGCAATGCTTTGCACTATTTGATGCTCACTTTTCGATTTTGCTTTCTCAAGTATTTTTGATTGCCTTAGGCTCCTCTTATAATTTACATAATCCTCCTGTGTTCTAGATCCTTGCTATCTTTTAATGCTGTCATTTTACCCTTCATATTGTTTTCCTCATCTTTTGCTTCTGCACACCAACTTCTGCTCTCATTTGTGACACATCCTGTAGATGTTTTATTAGAACAAGCATAACTAGTAATATCCTTCCTTTACTACACGCGATTTTCTGGACTCTATTAAAGTGGCATCAATTTTCCTAAACTCCTCCAAAATATATTTTTTGTAGAGTCCATTATTTTTGCACATTTTTTTCTTAAGACAATCTAATGAATATTTTGAGTATTCATGCATTTCTCACTCCCTAAATTCTTAGGAGCCTCTGAGGAAATTCTGTCTCTTCTCAACAATTCATTTTTATTCAAGAAAAAGTACACTGTGTTACACATCAGGCTTTCCCGCTTTCCTCCTTAAAACATGAAACCTAAAATCGTGAACCTAAGACAATGCCGGATAATTTTTAAGCCTGGGAGCTATAAATAACAATCATGGAATAACAGTAAATAGATTACAGAGTTCAGTTGTAGTAGGACAATTTACCTGCAGCAGTTTGGGTCAGTTTCACCATTGCCCTTCCTCTCTGATGTAGTTTTTCTTTTTTTTTAGAGCAAAGCAAGTGTGGAACTTTCTCAGCCGGGTCTGAGAGCAGCCTACATACCTTCTGGAATATTTTGCTGCAGATGTTGACTACAAAATATGCAGAAGAGGGGGGTGAATCTGCTCCTAATTTTTTTTCAGGATCAGACCCAGTTTAGTTGTAGACAATTAAAAATACTTTTTAGCAAGCAAGAATCCTAGCTCCTGCAACAAAACTGGCATTTGCAATTTCCTTTGTGCCTGCTATTGAGGTCCTAGAGGATCTTAATGAAAATTTTATAGCCATTGTTGAGTCTGTCAGCAGAGAGAAATAAAATTTACACTGATATCACCAATGACCTGGACTTTTCTACAGTCGGCTGCACTCTCACAAGATATCCCTGAGTGTATTCAGAAAAGATTTATACCTGAAATCTCAGCAGAGATTATCTTGATACTATTTGCTCATGTAAAAATACCATGAGCATAATCCAAGAAAGAGTCATTTTAACCAACATTATGAAATATGATAAACATCTGAAAGCAAGATAAATTATTATTTAAAGTAACCTTTAAATTAAGTGCTTTAGTATCTTTGCACAATTTCCTCAACAGTCCTGATACTTTGAATCAGACCTACCATTTTGCTCAGTGAATGTTTTTAGCACTATTATGTACATTTTCTACCTGCAAATGAATATTTTGGCATAAGGCAAAACAACTCCAAAGAGCATACACTAAGCTTGATGCCTTTTGTAGACAAAAAAAGCAAAAGGAGAGGTAAATACATCAGTAAGTCTTTGGTGGAATCGTTTGTAGTAGTGGCTTCCGAGATAATGAGGTTGTCACTCTGCTACTGTTAATATGAGAGAAGGGCAAGCTTTGTGTTCTGTTGGTAGAGAGAAATCAAACTTTCCCTGCCTTCCCATACTTTTTCCACGCTCTACAAAAAGTCTACACTGCCACATAATTGTCATAATGGAGTAATTTGTTATTTCTATCCTACCCATCCACTTCTATGAAATGGAAAGCATAGTCAGTGTTTGTCACCCACCTGCTCATTCTGTAAGAGCATCTCAGTTTTAAGACATCTACAAACCATACTGTTTTTCTCAATAGGGGCTTAGATAGCCAATTATTTAACCACCTTCTTCTCAGTAAAATCCAAGATTCTGTCTCTGAACAATGAAATAACTCACTTTATTCTTTACTTGCTTTCCTTATTTTTGTTTGGAAAACCCCTTTTAATAGGAATATAAAATTTAACTTTGTGTATGAAGGTTTATGCTAGCCTATTTCCTGATGTTTCAGGGAAAAGCATAAGTCTCACCACTTTTTTTGCTTTGCCAATTTTGAACATGTATTTCTAGTCTTAATATTTACAACAATATTTGATAACACTGTATCTTGAATGGTAAGTTGTATTTTGCTCTGCCATCAATATAGACTAATTAGCAATTTTAGAGTAATGGGATATGATACATAAAGGTGTCCTTATATCTACAATACCTAGATATTTTCTTACATCCTCCTAAACTATTAGACTCAGTATTTTACAATGAAAGAGCATTCCACAGTTTAATTACACGTTTTGCACAAAATATTTCCCTTCAGCAGTGCCAAACTGTCTCTTCCCTTTGAGAAGAACCATTTTGGCACAGCTCCCATCCTTAACAATGGGAGTGTCTCTCTGAGTCCCAAAGTGTTTAAAAATTCTTTTTGTTAGTTTTCATTTATAAAATGTGGCTTCCACCCTTCTTTATTATGCCCTCCCTAGCTTAATTTATGGAGTGGCCCCTGCTGTTGTTTTTGCAGTAACAACAACATAACCAATAGTGGCTGTGTTTTACTATTCCTTACATTCCCCAGGTGGCTAAAAAAATCCCAAGGTCCTTGCCCAGAGCCTAGTTCTATTCTTATTCTAGGTTAGCTCACTAGATCGATCAGGAATGGCCATTCTTGAGCAGATATCCCACTGCAGAAGACTGACTTGAATATAATTCTTCCTGCTGGAGAGGTCAGATTGTGTATCTAATGCAGTAAAATATTGCTAAGTGCTAAGTTGCAACTTTATTTTCCTCCATGCATTTTGGAGATGATAAGAGCTGAAAAGGGTCAAGTTTTTCCTAGCCCATTGCAAACTCTCAGCTGGGAGAGCTGAGTGTGTAAGAGGGCAAGTAAAAAGATGGTCTTCCTTTGCAGACAGGAAAAGAGAGTAGTAGAGAGGATTTATTTTATTTATCCTCAGGTATTCCTTTCCCGAGTTCAGCAGCAATTTAGTCCAAAGAAACTGAGCAAACCTTCAAATTTTCTATTCTGACTGCAGGGCATAGGCTGGGAGGATGTCCATTTGCATCCATACTGCACTGCATTTCCTTCATCTTCTTGGCTTGTTGCTCTCCAAAAGAACTGTCTTGGCAAGCCATCCTAATACTAAGGCAATACCATGCTGTTGCTAGGCAATCACTTACACAGTTTTGTGCAATTTTCTGCCTTCTGACAGATGATGTAACTTGTCTAGATTTGCTGTCTCACTGATATCCCCATATCTGGACTACTTGTGGCAAGAGACAAGGAGGATGAGATAACATGGGTCCTAGATTTGGTATTAAATAACTATTATATCAAGTTTCTTGCTCCAGAAGTGAAATGTAAACAATTTGAAGTATCACAGCATGTGCGTTATGTAACACAATTACTAACTTTCAGATACTAAAAGAAAAAAAAAAAAGGAAGAAGGGAAAAAATAAAACAAAGAAGAATGAGATAAAGATGTTAAAGTACTTAAAGAATCAAGTTTGTCTCCATTTATGATAACCTATTTTTTTCCAATATGAAGACTATAATGTCCTTATAATTATTAATGTTGCATGTCACGCTAGGCCAGTTTGGCCTCAGCCGTAGTAAATATTCAGCCCAGAGTGTGCTATTTTCCTTCTGCACGATACCATTCTTCAGGTTATTACATTTTCCATTGCAATACTGCAAAATTTAAAATACAACTTAACTTAGCAAATATTGAGTCAAATTGAAGTGATTCTAAAGATTACAGCCTTACTGTAGCTGGCAGCAGGTATAACGTACATGCAGCTTGGCTTAAAAATGTATTTGTTGTCATTATTTGATTCAAAGGACTAATATCAACTTTGACATTGGATAACCAGAGGGAGTTTCTACCAGCCCACTTGGATCAGAATGGCCTCCTAAATAAAATCTGGCACGCAATTAAACCATTTGAAGATGTTAGGTAAAGTTTCCACTCAGAGGTCAAGTTTACTCTTTGTGACATCTGAGCGTGCCTTTTATAAGTCTCGTTTTTCAGTAGGTCAAGAGATCTAAGCCTTAAATGAAGCGGGCTCTAGCGGACACAGATTTTCATCACCAGTAGGATCATGACCTTGCAGTGTTTATTGAATTTAAGTTTAATACTGTAATGGATGGGATTTGTAATAAAAATCACTAGATGTTTTGTGGATGAGTAATAAAGAATAGATCAGAGTCTGGAACTTCAAGAATCCACAGTAGAAATGAATTTCAAACAGTACTCAATTTGTACTACCTTTTGGCATGCTTTTTGGGCTTTGGAAAGCTTACGATAAAATTCAAGCCTTGTCCATTATTTAATTACTTTGCTACCTTTTTTTGGCACTTTCCTAGCAGCTTAATAGGTAGTTTGCATAAAATGCTACCACTGTTAAATATCTATTTGTATAGCTAGCAACACAGTTGTGTTCCTTCTGTCCTAATGTATCGCTTAAATGGAGATAAAGAGTAAGGGTAATCACTGTTTTAGGACCATAGCCTTGGATTTACTTTCAGCTGTTGCTGCATGTGTGAGCATTTTGGCAGTCTCAGTTAAGCTTTTAGAAGACCCCAGTCCTTGCAGCTGCAGCAAGTACAGCTCCTCTAACCTGAAGCAGAGTTTTATTTTACAGTCTTGTCATTAACCTGCTTATCTTTCACCGTAATAAATATGAACAATCCTATTATCCTAGCAGGCAAAAGAAAGTAAACTGTTTGAAGCCTAGAAAAGAGCATTAGCTGCTCTGCGGTGTTTTTCTGAGGCTGTGATTGCAGAGTGGAGTTTTGCTGTCTTTAAAAAGCGTGAAGATCAAGAAGCCGGACTCATGACATGTGAGTGTTTGTGGCAGTGGACACTCTGTTTTCACCTTTCACAAAAAATGAAAGATTGTCTGAGACTGCCAGGGGTGGGTTAACAGCAGGGTCAAACATACCTGCTTCTATATTTCCTTCCAAAAGAAAGATGGCCTGGGGCAACCTTTGCTTGGAGAAGCATGCCATGTGTTGTAATGACTCTGTGACACCAATCGTTCTGTGGGAAGCACAGTATATTTATTTTCCTGCATTATTTAACACTTGCCCCCAAACTGGCGGTAGCAAGGCTTCAGTCCATGGGACTCCCAGTAAAGTCAGGGCGAGATTGATGATTTAAATACCATTTTAGAGCTTGGTAAAATTAAGGGTTCCAATTACTGAAATTGATATCGGTTATTAGTGACGGCAAAGCCTTTAAAAAGTCATGGGAGAAAAGAAATAAAACAATTACATGAAAGTAGAAGATTCTACAGCCTACAAATTTCACAGATCCCTTAGAGATTTCCTATCTTGCCAAGTAAATCCCCCTGAGAGAAAGAAGTACCTTTAAGGAAAGAGATACTCCCTTTCCTAAAGAGACACCTCCCTTCCTGTACCATTGCAACTCTTACTCTCTCTTACTCTCCGCTCTTACTCTTATGTAGCTGTGTCCTGCATCATGTTTCGTGTCAGCAGTCATGCTAATTGAAGTAAATTATAATTAATGAGTAGTAATACATCTCATCATAAGCATACATAATTCTTAAACAGTAACAGCAAGCCTGAGAAAGTTAATAAGCAGCTTTGGTGTGGCATGAAATCATGCAGCAGGACATATTCAATGAGAGCAGTAGGAAAGGGTGAGAAACGCTGAAGTTTTCAGAGTAAATTTGAGTGTCTGTGGTCTGTGAGAAGGTCTCAGAAGTTTATCCTCGCTCAGAACAGACATCCTGTTAGTGTATCATGCAGTTCTTCATTTTAGTTCTCTTTTCACACTGTCCGTCCATATGCATTTTCAGCTCTTGAAAAAATGTCAGTATAAAGGTGAAGGGGATTATGTATGTCACATAAATGTTCTTTTTTATTCTTCATTGAGACTTTACATGGTGGTGTTATTCTTTGCATTGAGGCATAGGACAGCCACTGACAATAGAAAATACGTTCTTGGCAAATACTGGTGAAGAACAGTTGTGTCTTTCTTCGGAAATTATCAGGACGACTGATGCAACAGCTAGGGAACTCTCCTTTCAGTATTACACTAATTCCAACCAAAACCAAGCTGTAGCCCTTTTGTGATAAAACTCTAGTGTAAGGAAAGATTTGGAGGGGACAGAGGAAAGATTCATCTTCTAGTAAGATGTACTGTGGAAGAAGCTAAAGTGTAAGTGGAAAACTGTTCTGGGCTGGTGTTCGTGCTGTGGAAGGAATAATTGGAGATGTTACCTGGGTGCATCTTTCCCGTTACTGAGACCAGCCTTGCTAGCAAGGCAACCACGTACGGTTCTCGTTAGTCATACACTAATGGGCTTGTGCATGGTGAATCTTAAAAAGAAATTTTATTGTATTTTGGCTTGCAAGGGAAAGATTGCTGCAGGTAAATGATACTAATGGTGTTTCAGAGCAACCGCTTTCTGCATCAGAAACCTGGTCTAGGAGGTGAAGACCTCTGCAATCTGGGTGCAGTAATGCACAGTTGCCCCCTGGAAACAAGGAGCAGTAACAGAATTCTTCCTTCAGCAATCTGATTTTGCTTTTCAGTGAGTAACACTGCAGCTGTCATGTTGTGATGATAACGAACTGGGAGAGCCATTGGTACCGTGGTCAGAAAGGGACGATAACACTATGAGGAGCCGGCCCTGATGGATGCTGTGGGAAAGGTGGGAAAGGTCTTTGGCCATTAGGGATGACTGATGCTATAGCGGAACCATATAAATGATGTACTGTGGAAATACATTAGGGTGCAGTATGAAATCCCTCCCTGAAACCTGAGAAATATATCACCAATCAAGTTTATTTTGAAGGTCTTCTGTATCAAGGAGGACTTGATGGGCATCCCTGTCAAGTCTCTACTTGATATACAGTATTTGAATGCTGCTTGATGTTTTCCTTTCAGAAATGTTATAAGTTTGGGAGCAATGCTGTTCTGGCTTTTAGTGGAAAGAACATCTTGTTATTGGTATGAGGGTCTTTTTAATTGGATACAGAGGTTGTTTTGGCTTGGTTTGCTTTAGAAGAATAGCTCAGAAATATTTAGAGAAGAACATACAGCTGACATTTCTGATGGCTCCTGTAAACAGACTCATCTGTCAACTGCACATGGCAGCTCTTGAAGGAGAAGATCAGTCTTCTTTCACAGTTTGACTATTAAAATAAAGCCCTGAAGGTGTTATGTAGAACTTGTCCTGGATTTAGCCTTACACAGTTCTATCATCAGCAGTGCTACCTTGTTGCATGGATTTAAGATTAGGAGAAAAGAAATATTTATTCTATTTTGATTTCACTTCTCATTGAAGGGAGGTAGGACTTTTTTCAATACAGTCAATAGGGCTTTACTTGCTAGATCCACGAGACATCTGTGCTTCAGAAATGCTGCTCAAGAAAAACAGTGTCGAACTTCTGAAGTCAGTATTGAATTCTGATGCTGTGCAACATCTTTCAGATTTTTGATGTGAATTTATAAGATGCAGTAGTAATTTTATCTTCCTTTATTCCTGTTAGCCTTAGAAGCTCTCCTTCTTGATTTGTTTTTGTTTTTAGCAGTTAGCCTAGAAGCAGTTCAGATCTAGTATCAAACTTTCAGGAACAGCTTTTTTTGACCATACTCACTGATTTTGATCTTATCATGGATGGTGGAATTTACACTTGCCTGGGCTGCTGTGTAGTATTTTGACTTTATCCTAACTGCCTAGGTATTAAAACATATATCCTTAGATTGTACATTTTGTGTTTCTTTTGATATATTTGTACTTAATACCTTTTTAGCTGTTAAGTTTGACTATCTCTGTAGGTTTCAACCTTCCTTAGATTTTACCATGTTTGGGCCACTCTTCATCATCAAGTCAGGTGAAGCAGTGGTCTTATTTTTACTCTGTAGCATAATCTGAAAATTTTTGTCCATCTGGAAACCTGATGCAGCATATTAAGTTATCTCTTGTGTATATGTCAGCATACACTAGAAAATGAGGTCTAAGTTTGGTCTATAAGATCTACTATATTTACATTTTCTTTAAGAAGGAAGTGCCGAAAAATCTATCTCCGGCTTTTATGTCCTTCCTCTGAGGTTACTGTCCTTCTGTCTTCATCCCATTTCACGTGCCTTAAAAGTCTTACTGAATGATATCACAGGAGCAATTAAATATTAAATTTAAATGAGTGTAAGGATTTATATCTTCCATTATGGCTCCCTTAATGTTTTCATTTTCTGTCCTTTCCAACTGAGTATCATCTTCAAAGATCTATGTTGTAGATGGATTAAGGAATCAGTAAAGACATTGGGGCATAATCTGGGTAAAATTATGTTTCCTGTCTGACCATTCCATCACAACAGAGGGAAAAGAAAGAGATTCAGATTATGAATCAATGTGGAAATATGATGTAAATATTTAAAAAGAAAAAAAATACAGCTGGCAGGTTTGGGGAGGAAAGGGATATTTAGAATGCTTTCTTTGGAGAAATCTTTTTTCTGGCCCAGTCAAATCAGGCCTGCTGTGATTAGCAAGAAGTTTGTTCTTGTATAACGTTCTAGCAGTGTGTTGGTTCTTTTATTTATCAGAAGCTTTCAGGCTTCAGTAATGTTTCAAAACACAGATGTGAGGCTGAGAATAATGCATAAATGATGCTTAACTCTTGTTCAAATTTTTTCTTGATTGCATGGATTATATGATTAGTTTTTCTGTTTATTAACAGTCGTCATTTTTTTCCATCACATACAGCCTAGGTGAGATCATATCTCTATGAATCAATATAATGATGATGTTATATATGTATATTATTAGTTTACTCTTAGTCTCTAGGGAATAGTTAAGTAAATTATAATTTACAGAGAGTTTCCATGGACTGTTACAATGATTACAGTCTGTTCTGTAGAAGCACCCCGCAAATCAGCATTTTCTTGTCATTTCAAGGATAGTAATGGTGTTGAATGGGTAAAATAGTAACAGCGAATGTGATTAACATGATCCTGCAAGCACTACATGATATGCTACATGGAAAATCTGTAACTAAACCACTGAGCAAATGAATAATCATTATAGAAGATATTACCACTGCGATTTTTTCAAGTCATCTAGCAGAGCCATTACTGAAATTATGCCTGTAAATGTCAAAGTATTAATATGCACTAGTATTATTTAGAAAACTGTCAACTATTCATTTTGCTCTGTTTTGACTTATTTGTATGTATATTAAGTAGACATCAAATTGTGCTTAAAGCAAAGATAAACAAATGCTCTTTTGGATGTCTTTTTCTGAGAACTGTCCAAAAAGGAGGGTGGAATTGGAAGTTGTATACAACTGTGTATTGCAAGTGCATAATGATCTAAACTTAAAAGCGTATAAATCTTCTCTTGGATGATACATACTCCAAATGAGCTCTCTAAATATTCCTCCTAGTAATTTTTTTTTAAATCAGATGTAATTTATGCTAACATTGATGTGATGAGCAACATCCGCTCTATCTCTTTCCAAGCAATACTCACCTACAGCTATTTTCAGAGTCCCCAACCCACAGAAGGCATGAGAAAAATGATCTTAGGGTTGTTTCTTTTTTCCTATTTTGAATTGTTTTCCTAATCTATTGTGGTAATATATGCTGAACAATACGCCCAAGCTATTTTAATTTAGGAATATATTGTGTTGATGAGTACCAGATAAAACCCTTTCTGGTTCATGATACCATGTTTTATGGCAAAAAGTATAACCTAAAATACGTACAGAGTTCTTTTCTTTTTTTTGTCTAGTGTTCTACTCGTTATTGTTGCCGTCCACACAAATGCAAGAACTATATCACCAACAACATGTTTAATGGTTATCCTAATAGCAAAGCTTTTGTATTTTTTTCAGCTTATGGAAACATAGCTAAACCACAAACAAAGAAGAAGTAGCCACTTCTAAGTTCTTTTTTGCATACTAGTTGTAGCTTTAGGGAAGTGAGAAAAATTGACAGCAAAATCTGGATCAGGTAGGTAGTTTACTGGCAGAGCAGTTTTAGGACATCAGATTTTCTTCTTGCATTTATAATTTTTATTTAGTGGGTTGACCATTTTATCCAGCAAATGACTGCTTTGTTTTCAGAACCTTCTAACCACGCAACTGAGAATCTGTCCATCTCAAATGCTCAGCATTAAGTATTTTACTCCCTAGGGTGCTCTAAAGCTAGTTTCAGAAGGAGCATTGCTAATGAGTACATCCATATTTATATGCATTTGAGTTACACAGTGGTTTTTAAACCTAATGCATAAAAGAGCAGACACAGGAGATGTAATAGGGGCTTTAAATTGCAAAGCATAATTTTGTAGACTACAGGAGCCCAAGAAGACCCAGTAAAGAAGGCCTCTATATCAGATTTTCACTGCAATTTTATAAAACTGAGGAGACCAATTGATGAAGTGTCAGGGACAGAGGTTTTCAGTAAGAAACCACTTGGATGTTTCTTGTAGAAGCTCCAGAGAGTGTAAAACATGAAGCAGAGAACAGGTCCTGCCCTCATCGTGTGGCATCCTGAACAGTTCAGACATCAGCCAGACAGCGTATGTTGAGGGAGAAACAGCAGAAAAATAAAGGAATGTGTGTGTGGAATGGAAAGGGTTTGAGAAGCTGGAATAGACCACATTGCACTGGGAAATGCTTACTATGAAATTATGCTTAGGAATTACCTCTTTTGCTTGGATGACAATATGTCTTGACAAGCTCCTTTAAAGCGAGCACAGAAAAACCACGAGGGAACTGAACTGGTAAGAAAGGATGTTATATCTGAGCATAGCTAGCTATTGCTTAATCTAGGATTATGTGTTCAGTCTATATTATTATTCTCTCAAAACCTTTCTCTTTTCCTTTTCCGCTGATTATAAGAAATATCACCAGGATCCTGAGAGAATGGGGCTCTAACTGAAGAGATTGAGCGGTGAAAACTGTAGATGATTTGACTTTACATCCTGGCACAGGAGCAATGTTTTCTTCAACAGCAGTTCAGCTGATCATTTATATCTATAAGACATCATAAAACACAATCAGGATTTTATAGAATGCTGGTATTTCAATGAAATCTAAAGTAAATTAAAAGTCTGTCTGAAACTTCATGCTCACTTTTCCATCTGGATCAACTGTTTCTTTTCTACCTCTCACAACACAAACCCATGTTACATACTTATATCTGTTACCAATTACACGCTTTCTCTTTATGTTTAATGTGAAATGAAAGGGCTCATGAAAATATTTGGTGTAGATATGGAGCTGCCAACTTGAAAGGTTGAAAAGCAGGAGCTGTAAGCAATGGAGTTTAGTTGTTTCCCTTAGGATAATTCCATTCACCGTGCTGACAGGACATTGCTGCTGATGTTCAGGCTAAATATTAATGTGCTCCCATTAATTCTTGTCATACATCGCCGTGATGCTCTGCTCTTGCGTGCCTGTATCTTTCTAATGTGTGCACTCTCTCTCTCTCTTGTCTACTCTTACAGCTTTATTCCTTCATTGATCAAAATATTTGGCCTTCTATTCTGGACGGAATGTCCAAAACACAGGGTATTTGCAAAACCAAGTTTTTTCAAAGCTACTTCTAGAACAGTTATTGTCTGACAGTTGGCAAATGCAAACACACAAAAATGTTCTGCCAGTTCTCCAAAGAATCAACGGAATTTAAGAAATTAAGGAAATGGATTAAAGACTATAGAAATAGGTAGAAAACCTCTTCTTTTACCTTCCTTCTTGAGTAAAATATGATGATGTACTTCTCTTAGGTATAGCTTAATTTTCTCAAAGATGTGTTTTTGGAATAATCGTGACAAGAGTAAATCCTTGACTGTTTACCAGGGTTTTTCATTGTCAAGCACGTCCTAAGTTCTATATTTGTAAAAACTCATATCATAAAGAAGACTATCTGTGGATGTCTGCACTTGCGTGAGTCAGTAAATTGTTTATTTTCTCAGTGGGAGTTCACTCAGGACATTGAGGAGCTATTTCCTCCTAATTAGTTCCCCAGATTCCTCTTATAAAGAAGAAATCTTAGGCTTCAAGGAGTCTGTTTGGGTCATTATTTTCTTGATAAATGTACTCGCCGCCACTCCAGATTTCCCAGAAGGGACGCTGCAGGGTAGAAGAATGTTGTGTTGCACGTTATGTTCCATGATTGGTTCAAATTACTCAATTTGCCCAGTATTTTCAAAAAACAATCCTAAATCATCAGTCAGCCACATCCTAATTTCAGTGCTGATGCCAGACAGTCATTTTTCCTCAGAGCATCACTGAACTAGCTCTCCTCAGCTTGTTTCACCCTTTGATGAACTGGATGGCTGGAGGGACTGGTGCTGAGATTTGAGACATTTCATTGGCAGTCTTGTTAGTTGTTTCCACTGTGTATAGCTCTGTATGGTAGGAGAGGGCAGTGCTCATTTTATAAGGACTAGGCAAAGTATGGATAAAGGGCTGTGTGTATGAAAAGGGATTCGCTTTCAAAGTTTCCTAGCATACTTTACTCAAGGTATCAGATGTGCAAGCTATGCAGGATGTCTTGTGTGGGTTAGGCTTTGATGGAAACCCCCAATTAAACCTAAGAGTAGAAGAGGATCTCATTTATATATTGTCTCCTGCTGAGAGACAAGCAGAATTGTTTTAGTTTTTACATCAATAAATACATCTCCATGGGTCAGTATCGTGAACACAGCTTGGCATTTGTATTTAGTGTAAAGGCCCTCATTCAGTGTAACTGAGTTTTGGGCTGTTTGAAACAGCAGGGCTGAGCTAAATTCTGCACCTAAATTGTACCTAAATACCTGTGTGCCCTGTGGGCATCAGCAGCACGTAGGCCAGTGGGTAGCCTAGGCCCTGTGAGTTCAGTAAAATTACAGATGCACAACACTGGACCGAAGCAGGTGCATTGAAATGCTGACTGCAGATGTAATCAGAGTTACCTCCATGCCATCCGTGCAGCAAAATATTTACAAAACAAACGGTTGTCAAGTGCTGCGGAGCTGATTTTACAGCGGCAGCGCTGGTCACGTGCTCCTGCCACCCGGCTTGCTTAACCCGCAGGTGGCTGTGGAAGGAAGCAAGTATCCCCTGGAGACAAGTCATCCTTTTACTAGGGCTGCCGCGGCATCTATGTTGCAAACAAATGCCTGCTTTAGTATCAAAGGCTCCTTTTAATTTGCATCATTTTGAAAAGTTAATATTCTCTAGGGAATAATAAGGTCTCCAAAAGCTTCTTTCCTCAAGAAGCATTTTAGCTGTTATTTGGATTTATTATTTTTGGACATTTGCTTGGCTAAATCCTGATAAAGACCTGCAGATAGAATAGAAATGTATCTTGCCACTAATAGAAAATGCACTTTTCATCTCTGATTTAAAAAAAAAAAAAGCTTACATACATGCCTTGTGCGTCTGCAGTCATAAGATATGTGACCTTGCAAGCCTTTCTTACAAAGTCCCTGGAGTATATATGTGCAGCAGACCTGGCGTGACTGCAAATACTGACAACATTTTAGAATTAAAAAAAAAAAAAAAAAACACCCAAAAACTGGGAGCTGAGGAAAAACAGATGCAATGCCATTTGTACTTATTATTAAGTATTGAATTGCAACCACAGTGTAGCATTAGATGCCTTGTTATATTTCTCCTCCTCCTCTAGAAACAAATTCAAAAAGCAGCAGTGCCCGGCTCAAGCACGTAGGAAACGCAGCCACACTGACTGCACCCTCTACTGGCTCATGCACAGATGGTTTTTGACTTTCACTACAGGAGAAATCCTAAAATAATAATATTTGCCAGCAAAAATGTTACACTGTCACTATTAACAGTTACAGAAAAGGCTGGTGTCCAGATAAAGGAAGTGAAAGGTGGGAGAAATAGCAAACCAATGAATTTCTTTAATCTTCCTGGAGAAGTGACATGTAGAGGAGCCCCGTGCTGAGGCCCTGCAGCACGGGAATGTGGAGGTTTGCTGTGCATGAAGCAGCGCTGCTCTTGTGCATGCCAGGCATGCGGTTCATTAGGCTCTGCAAATGCCAGGCGTGCATGAAAGTCGGTCTTCTGCAATCAAAACTTTCTAGAAAGCTGAAAATTGAAATTCACGATCATGTCTTTAATGGGGGTGGGAGGCAGGTTAGCACTGGGTAGGTTAATGCAAGTATTACCTGCAAATTTCACTTTAAGATGTTTCTAGATGATTTTGTTTAATGAACAATTAAAATTTCAAAGTCTATGCGGGATGCATACTGTAACATGACACAGCATACAAGGATTATAACTTCTCTTAGGTTGTGACATCTGTTAAACAATAAACTCCTCAGATAGTTCTTTTCTTTCCCTTACTGCCTTTCCTCCTGGTCTGAGATGTAGTTAGTGTTCAGTGCAGGATGAGATTTTGAAGACAGAAATTTCCTTTTGCAGAGCAGGAAGTGGAATGTTCGGGCCAGTTCCCTTTCCTCAAAACTTCATGCCTTGCTTTTGATGTCGATAGGTTATTTTTCACAGTAGTCAGTCTGGCTAAAAGGATGGCAGCTAAGGTGTCCTGAGGTCTCCAGTCTACTTTCTTAAGTAATCGTAATTTTATTTTCAGAATGATTCATTCCTTCCTGTGACCTGTTAGAAAACAACTGTCCTTTAGGTCTTTGGCTTAGGACCTCTCCAGGTCTCTCTGCTTTGGAAGTTTTGGGCAGATTTTCTACTCTTTGCTTTTTCTGCATGTTCTTGCCTGCACATGTCTGTTCGAGACAGCCTGATGTGTTGTTGCACAGTGAATCAGATTTCCAGAAATCATGAGCTTCAAAACACAGGCAGATAAGCAGGGGAATGTATTGCTGCTTGTAGGGTGGTATTTTTATTGTGCTGCTGTCTCTAGATTTCCAATCACTTCGGAGACCGATCCTGTATCATGCAGGACTATTTCTTTTATAGGATGTTTTTTTAGGGGGTTAATTCATCATTTCCTAACGCGGACGAGCAGAGATTGCCACAAACTCGTTGCACTGGCTCATCTGCCCGTGCTGCTGCTCCCACACAAGCCTCCTCAGAGGGTGCCCTCTGCGAGGGGCCTCTCAAAGCCCCGTTAGAGGGGCCGCGGCGCCGCACCTGCGGGGACGAGTCCTGCCGGCACCAAACAGCTGGGGCTGGCAGGGGCTCCCGGCCTCCCTTCCTCCTCCTCCGGGGCGGTCTCTGCCCTGACGAGGGAAGAAAACGGATGCGAGAGACAGAAAAGCGCTTGCTCAGGGTCTCCCACGAACCACGGGCGATGCCGGAGCGGGACCCTGCGCCGGGCTCGCCGTGCGGCACCCAAGCGCGAGGCGGCCCCGGCCTCTTTGGGATGCAGCTCACACGCCACAGGTGGAAAGGGGTTCGCTGCCTTTGAAGAGCGTTTTCAATTTGCATTTTTTGCAGATATTTTTCAGCTGTCAGGAATTAACTGGGACACCATGAGTTTTAATTAATGGGATCAGGTTATTTGGTGCATTTAAACCTCTTTTTTTTTTTTTTTAAGAAATATCTCACAATGTTTGACTCTCTTGGCTAGTAGCCATAATGACAGCCAGGCTAATTATATCGGTCACTGAGTTATCAGTGCAATTGTAACTGGAGGCAAGCAGACTCCAATCAAGCAAGGGCAACTGCAACTAAAATAATGATATATTTCACAATCATCTTATTACTGACTCATTTAAATAAGGATCTGAAATGTTTTATCAGTGCTGAGAGAGCATCAAGATTTCAACAAGTCTTAATTTACAAAACTTGAAGCTTTCCCAGCTTATAGTAACTAACTGGCTTGTGAAGAAGTAAAAGATGCTCCTCTGTAAATGCCTGCAGAAAAAACAAATATTATTTTTACTTGTAAATGCTAATAGTCCACCCTACTTTTATTGCTTTCGTGCTGAGGTCAGCTATTAGGAAATAATTCTAAATTCTAGATTCTCCATTCTCTGCTAGGGCTCTTCTAACTTCCATCTCACTATGCCAGAGATGAAGATGATCCCCAGTTCTCTGTCATTTAGTTACAGAATCAAAAAGAGTTAAAACTGTGTGTGGCACTTAGGAATGCAGTGTAAAAACTGCATGCAGTACTTAGTCCTTTAGGAAATGCCCCAGCATGCTTTAGAATCCAAATAAGCAGTATATAGTTTGTACCCTTTTCAACTATAGACTCAGGCTAATTTAATAGAAAAACTAGAAATAGCTTGGCTTCCACACAGCAGGACCAGAAAATTGTTTATATAAATGATTTTCGTAATCAAAAAAGAGCTTTTAGCCCCATCCTTTCCTCTGTTTGGTTACTGCAAAGCAAGGTATTAATAGATTCTGTCTCCAAAGAGTAACTGAAATTTTGGAAAGGGACAGAGTCATAAAACTCTTCGAGACTAAAAGTATTTGCAGTCCTATAAACAAGGAAATGGATTTTATAATTAATTCAGAATTCCCTGGCAAGCACGGGAGAAACATGCAGTGTGTTGTAATCTGCTGATTAAGTTCCAGGAAGAGCATTGGCAATGGCTTTCGTTATCAATATTAGTCCTTCAACGGCGCCCAGGAGAACCTCAAATTCTGAATCCCAGAACAGCCACGGGTGGAAAAGCCCAGCGCTCATCTGGGAACCCGGTAGGGACAAGGCAGTGTTTTGAGAGGGTTGAGTCTGGAGGAACTGGGTTTGTGTTGTCTTTGTGTCCTGTTTGTTTCCAGGAAACTTAGCACCCTGAAGAAAATTGCCAGAGTAAAGTATGGCTGAATGGGCCACTTGAAACCTTCCAGCACAGCTTTTAATCCAGTAGGATTCAACTTCACCGAATGCTTTGCCATCTATCAGGCCACTGGTCATGGCTGTTAATTAAATGAGAATGCAAAATAAATCTACAGTGCAGAGAGACAACACGGCCAATTAAATATTCCAACACAAGGTGTTAATGATAAAAAGCTAATGTCGCAGAGGACGGTCGGCATGATGTCGGAATACCAATCCCAGCAGGTGACACGACGTGTGCTGCCCCCGTGGGCGCGCAGCTAAGGGAGGGCTGATCCCGACCACTCCGTTAACCAGCTGCAGTGGAGGAAGGCGGGAGCGAGCCAGGGCCATGAGGGGATTGTTTTTTTTGGAAGAGACAGAGCGCAGTGGAAGTTGTGACTCCCACATGAGGTGCATCCCACTTTCTCGACGGTGATGTTTTCCCTGTGTATGAAAACTGGCCTATTCCTAAGTGATTTTGGGGAGGTTTTTGTTGTTGTAGTACAACCAAAGAGTCATAATCTGGCTGCTTGGTTATCAAAGAATAACTTTCAAGAAAATAAAACAGAGGTTAATAATGAGCGCTTGAATGTGACTGAAGGACCATCCAGACCTTCTATTGAGAAGGTCTTCAATGACTAAGCGGTGAGAATGGACCGCATTGTTAAGTGACTCCCTTCTTGCTGAGACTGAACTGAATTAATGGCAGTAGCTAAGCAGTTATGGCTAACTAAAGCATGTTATAGATCGGCATTATAGTTCCATTAAAGATGTGGCAATCGTGGGCAACATAGAGAATATAAATTGAGAGAGGTGAGTAATCTTAAACAATTTTGATGAAATCAAAGAAAATATTTAATGAAGTTAGTTGCAAGAAACAATTTAATGAGCTGTCTTGAGACAAGCAAGTTAGTGAATATTTAGACTCATATATGTCTAAAATTTTCACACATTTCTACCTATTAGGAAGGTTAATTTTTTTTCTTGAAAGATACAGTCTGAACGAGTCTATGTTTAAAAGGAAACGTGATGAGTATCTTAAATTACATCTTTCAATATCACATTGAGCCTGTGTCAGGAGAAAAAAAAAAAAAAAAAAAACAAATTCTTACCAGTAGTTCTTCAGATATATGGTTTTATTGGCTCCTTGTGCATGTGAGCTTGGTTTGCTAGTTGGTAGTTTTTAGTTTTTCAAGGTACATTATATTCTTTGTAGAAGTTAGGTGATTAGATGGGCGATGTATGAGTGGTCAGCTTCTTGCAGCTGGATCATGTCAACGTGATTTCTTAAATTTCAGTGCTGTAAGAGCCAAGATCCAGCTCTTAAGCAGATGGGCAATGGCAGAGTAACTCCTTGGCTACCACCCGCTTGGGTGGGCGATTTTAGGTGTTGGGTTGTCTGTGGCTGGAGACGAGTGATTCACATCCGAGATGAGCTACACTGGTAGATCCTCTTTCTGGCCTTGAAACCTTGCTCCTTCCCTTGAGAAGGACACAGCAACACCACAGCCTTGCTCAGCAGAAAATATGCCCTGCTCTTTATTTTTTTCTGCTCATTTATGAGAGCTTTATGCTTTCAGCAGCAGTGAAGGAGCTAAATTTCAGCATATAGGACGTTGTCCATATGGGAGAACACTGGACTTTGAAAATTAATCCTGGAATGTTGTAGTTGGTGATAGTTACCAGGTAAACGTGGTGAAGAACATAATGGAAATGTGTCCAGAATGGAATTGCTGCAGCACATGGAGTGCCACGCAGGACTGCGCTGTCATTCCTGCCATGCACCCTAATGTATGGATCCTGCATGGGATTCAGGCACCTAAATCACTTGGAGGATCTGGATGTGGCCCTGATGCCAGCGGGATAGGCTCTCAGGTGGGCCATGGAAAAGCTTATAGAAATGTTGGACAATTTGAACCTTGCCTGAGGATCCATGCCGGGAATTATGTGTGGGTTGGCTGTGCTTGATCAGTGTCCATGTTGGTAGATGCTAATGCAACAAAATATGTCTTAACTCAGCTGTGGAGAGGTGTCCCTTAGAACAACATGGGCTGAAGCTGCTGAGCAGTTGAACTCAGGATGCTCGTAAACTTCCGCTGTGGTTTTGGGGCCATTCTCCAAAGCGAGTGAATTCAAAGGGCTGTTTCCCTTAGAGCAGGGTGTCCCCTGTCCTCCCCATGCACCCTGGAGTGTCACCCTCCTTCTCTGACGGGCTGCTCGAAGAAGTGACGGCCGCTGCTTGCAGAAAATCAGAGGCTATCACATTTCTTATTATTTTCCTCAGTTAGAAAGTA